>CM040756.1:23269022-23746522 GCA_022829145.1 Albula goreensis
CCATGTCATATGGAAACTTTGTTTTTTTTTACCCCCAGTTCTGATCAATAGCAGATCCTCATGCATGCCGTTAAATGCTGAGAGCTGGACTTGACGGTAATTGAAAGTCACGTGTAAAGATCCTGGGCCTTGATGAGAATCGCTGTGACAGAACCACATGTTTAATAAAACCAATGCCACATGTTTAATAAATTTTACATGATAGGGATGGAAATCATACAATTTTTCTTTTTTTTCATGGGGCTCTGTCCTTCTGTCTGTGAGGAAGAGAGATGAGGAAATGAGAAAGAGGAGATGGAAGTACAGGAGAGAGCAGAAAACACACAAGCACAGGAATACAGCGCAAGCCTCTACCTGCCTTCTTCAAAGAGGGCCATATCCAGATTAAAACGTTTACCCGACCTGCAATAAAAATATCAAACCCCCCCCATGTGCCAGCGGATCAAAAAATAAATACCAACAATTGAAGTGAGAGCCGCGCTCCAAGGCCCCGATACCCCCAGGCCCGACGCTGCCCACAGCAGCCCACGGGCCCCCCAAAACAGAAGGGCTCCAAAAACGTGAGCATGTTTCCAAACCCCGAAATACGTTATTTGACACATGTTTATATTCAGGGTTACAAATTACACGTTGGGATCATTCGTAACCTGCGACTTGTTCTTCACACCTCGGTGAACAGCTGTCAGGGCCGGTCCGAAGCCTTCCCTAAAGCCTGTGATTTATGACCTTTTATGCGCGAAAAAAAGTGACACCCTGTATAGGAAAGCAGAGGCAGACTTATATGTTGATGTACATATATGTGGTGTTAGCCCCCCCCGTTCCCCCTGGACCTGAAAGTCTATCAAAGATCCCCTCTGAAAGGCCGTTTAGAAGTGGTGTATACAGAGCGTGCTCTGTCGCAGGCCGGGGTTTACTTTAAGACAGCCCCCCGGGCCATGGCTGTTTGACTCAGCGAGGTGACACAGAGGCGTCTCTGTGGAGACGGCCCTCCTCGCGCGCCGGCCAATAATGGTCAGTCATGTAAACACACGGGGCTCCACTTGCTGGCCTTATCTCCTTACCATTGTGCTCCTTCACAAATAAAAAAAAATACAGTTTTAAGTGCCCTCTTGTCTTCGCGCCAGACAGAAAATGTCATGTCTCCCAAGTCAAGCAGAAAATTAATTTCAATCTCACATGACTTTAGCGAGAGGGCCACTCCCCCGCCGCTGTTTTCTCCTCCGAGCGGATACCGGTCCGCTCGCCATGTGGGTAAAAAGGCGGAAAACGATGACAAGCTCGCTCGGAGCCGGCCAAGGGTCCCCAATGCGATGCGCCAAATTACATTTCCACAAACAGCGGCAGCGTCTCTCAGATTTACAGACGGCCCTGCTTGTGATGGCAGGACCAGCAGAGGGAGGAGGACAGCAAGACGGAGACAAAGGTCAGCGGCCGCATATGCTGTAGTTATCCCTTGCTGATGAGTAGCCGCAAGAGCTTGTGTCAAGAGTACATCTTGATTTTCCATGGCAGAAATACAACGCTGGGACGTTTTTTCTTTTCATTACTTCAGTGCCTCACAAAGTGGAATTTCAAGCATTTGTTTCTCATGATGAGAAAGAACTAATTTTTTTCCTTCTCCACTCACTCACTTCTCGCTCTCCCTTCTCTCTCTCTCTCTCTCTCTCTCTCTTTCAGGAAGTCTCTTAACAACCTGCACATTTTCTGGATAGTGAAGGAGAGGGATCCATTTGTTAGGAATGAGGAAAGCGAAGTGCTGAGCATTTGCGGTGTGTGGAATGAGCCCTGCAGTGTGCAGACAGCTCAATAAAAGGAAGCGTGCGTTTTTTTTTTTCCACAGGACAGGAGAGAGGATGTTGTACTCAGTGCGTATTTCTGTGCGTTCGCGAGCCACGCAAAATACCCGGCGACCTCAAGAACGTGTGAAATTCCTAATCCATGGGTCATTTCTAACACGCGGTATTTGGAAACTATTTGATATAATCATGAAAAAAACATGTAGCCCATTTTTTTTGTTCTTGGAAAGCCACAATAGTTTCTAATTATATACATGGTCCCAAATAAAAAACATTTACAGCCAATTGGGCCTTCTTAAACGGCATTCCTTTCCACATAGGGGTTAGCGATGTGAACCACTTCTCTCCTGAAGACAATAAATTGTTCATTGTTTTTATTAGTAACAATTATTCATTCTGAATCATACCTCATCAGATATACACAGTATGTTTTCACCCCCCCCCAAAGGACTCTGATGTGTGATTTATGAAACTGTGCCTGACATGAAGTGTCTGTGCAGAGCGAGAAAAGTAATTAGGCCTCTTCTGCACTGCGTGTTTCTCAAGGCAGGCTACAAAAACAGACACTTCTATATAAACACGCTGGTTTCCCAGAAATTCTGTGTCTTGTGGTTTGGACTTTATTCTGAAAAACTCTCGAAATGGGCCCTCGAGGGTGTTCTCGTCTTTAAACGCGGCGAAACAAGCCAGGTCCTGAAGACCACCCGTGGCACCCTGCCCACTCCTATGAAAGCCAGCTGAAGGGCATGTTAACAGGAGCCAATGAGACAGCTAACATCTGGGGCACCGCAACGGCAGGGAAACAGGTCTAATTTACAGCGGCCTGCACTCAATAAAGGCCGACGACGAACCGAGAGCCCTCGTACACGCTTATCGAAGCAGGTGCCAAGGGATTTCGTCCAAGCCGGCAGTAATTTATACCAAAAACCAACTGCAACGCACTCATTGACCTTACATGGGAAGCACCAAAGAGCGTAATGCAGTGCATGAATTCGGCATTCGCGCTAGCAGAAAGACGATAGGTGTTACCCCACCTTGATGCAGCGAGTAGAATTTCTCACACAGATTTAATCGCTCTGTGTTTATGTCATCTCGATCCACTGCGAAAGTGCCATAATCTCTTAGCGCTCTGCAATCCTGTGTCTTGTTCACACAGGTTTTCCAGGCTCCTTCAAGGGTTTTGTTTTTACATTTATGGCTTTTCTACAACAGGTTTTTCATATTGACCATGAGTTCGCTGAGAGATTACCTCTCCTTTCATTGGGAGTAACTACAAAGCCCAAATGCATTAATGGTAAGTAGGCGAGTAGTTAAGTACACTATACATTTGAGAAGTTTAGTTGGCATACTGTCTACACCACTGTCCTACTAAGAGGGATGAGAGCACCGTTATCTCACTTTTTCTGATTCCTTGGGCCAGGTGTATGCAATTCTGGTCCTGGGAGGCTGGTGTCTAACACTCATTATTGTTTCTTCCAAATACCCGAACTCAACAAATGAATTCACATAGTATATGCCAAAGCTGATTCACATGTAGATTGCGTCACAGTAAAACATTTCATACAAAGGCGATGGAACAATCCTCAATGGGCATTCAAGAGCTTATCAGTTAACAGCTATTGATCCAGTTAAATCATTAAGAGCAGACACTGGCATGAAATACAGGAACTGATACAGCCTCCACCCCTGCCATGGGCCACGGATGGCTAATGAGAAAGCCCAGACTCAAAGCAGCCATTGGGCCCAGCATGCCTCTGTAGCTGGCGCCTTCACTGATTGAGCCACTTGGGGGCCGCTGGTGCTAATGACATGCTTGTCTCTGCCATGCTTTCCGTTAGCATATATGAACAAACAGCTGCTTGCTGCTAATGATAAAGTCACGAGGGAAAGGGGCTGCTGGTATGTACTTCCTGTGGAGCACATGATTAAATATAGAGGAGGACAAAATGAATATAACATGTAGGGATGTCATGACCTGGATGTCAGTCCTGCTCAGTCTGTAATGGAGCATTTTGATCCATGTCCAGTAAGTTCCCAATTATTCACATACTGTGCATGTAAAAAAAATGTTCTTGCCCCCTTTCATAATCTTTAATGTTGACATGTTTTGAATGTGAGGAGCTGGCAGGGTCAGATATCTTTCAGGTATCATGTATTCCTATGGCCACACAGCTGTAATACCTGTGGAAACCCCCTGAGGCATAATACCATGATTTATGAGCCATTATGACACAAGCTTAAACATATATACTTAGACGTGTGTAGATAGTGTATGGAATAAAGAAAACAAGGGGATCTGTGTCAAGAGGAAAGCTGAATCTGAGCAGATCTCAGAGATTTGGGTAGTCTAGTAAATATCCACTCCAGTTATATGTTTCTAATCAGCAATTTTTCCATCTTTGAAAGTCAGTGATTTTCATCACATAGCTTGCCAACTGACTTTAACAGACTATAAATTATCTGGCTTTTCTTGAGAGGCAGCTTCATCTTCACGTCTGTAATGCACCATTTCGCATAAACAGCTGCTGGAATAGTTTCTGAGTCCAGCCAGCTGAAACAGAAATCTTGAATGAATAATAGTTAGGTACTAGACAGAGTACGCGATCAGAGGCATCACGAGTCTTAAGGTAATGCATTTTCCTTTTGTGACATAAAAATTTGGAAGCGATGCATAACTTTCATGCAGAATCTAGCCTGGTAAGCAACAACTCCAAAACTGGAGTTTCAGGTAGGCATGGATTTTTTTTGGCACATTAATTCCATTCCCTTGTCTGCACATCTGTCGGATAACAATTATTTGTGCAACCTCAGCTTTAAATCAGTGCAGATCTAGTAGACAAAAGACTTGCCTGCTAATCTGCCTTAGATGCACGCACCATAGAAAGTCCAACTTTCAGAGGAACTACACCAGCAATAACTTGGTATGTTTTGTCTAACCCTTACAATAACAATTGTGACCAGTATTTACTTTGTCAAAACCAAATCTTGTGTCTGTAAAAGGACATTAGCAGTGAATCAAGATATCTTTGTCTGAATAAGACAGTACTCTTGAAGCGCTGTAGTCTTGTTTTGTGATAAATGTACTCTCCGCATATCTGAGGTTACAATCACAATATTGAAAACATAACTAAGGATTTAGAGCCCTGTCTTGGTTTCATTTAAACTGCAGCCTCCACTAAATTTCCCAAACCCACTCTTTACAATAGAGGAAAAGAAAGTATTATATCAACCATAACTGTTTGGAGCCAAGATCTGTACATTTCCTTTGTTGTGGGATAAAGTATTAGTTGAGACATCTTCAAAATGGGATGAATAAATTACTCTTGAGGGAAGAACCCACCACTATATTGAATAATCATTGCTTTGTGGCGTTGGATTGTTCTTTTGCTATTATGGCTGTTTATATGTATCTGCCACTATCAAATACATGTTAAATAAATGCTGTTTCTGGTTGAAGCTCCCCCTTCACACTAAATGCCCACTGTATCCATGTAAAATACCCAGGACTCCTTCCTAACAGCAAAAGCTACAGGAAAGGAAAAGTTGTTCATTTCAGAGCAGTTGAGCTACTGTGCAACTGCAGACTAGGTAATGTGATAGCTATCAATCGCCATACCAAGGGTTTATTTAAAAGGCATGACAGAACATTAAATACTGGCAATGTCTGACATTTCCCAAGGTCTACTGTGTTGAGGGTGCAGCTCAATGAAGGCCCAATCTAAATCCTGGCTCTCCTGCAGGGAAATGAATGCAGCACTGGCAGAGTTCAACGACAGACAGCCATACAGAGATGCATGACTAAATTTGCAGATTTAGTAAATTTGACATTTAGTAGGATTTAGTAGGATTTACAGATGCTTCAGTGCATAGGCACTTGAATTGATGAGCAATTAGCACATCCAATGGCACTGGAAACCAGGGCAGTTTAAATGCTCCCAAATTAACAAGATATTGTAGCTAAAGCTACAGGTGAAAAGTTCACATGATACTAACAACATCTGGCTATTGTCATAATCAGGGCTGGTTTGACCCTGTAAGCTTGTCAGACCACTTAGCCAACCAATCAAAATAATGGAAGTGTCTCAGTTAAGCGCTCTTCACTATGGCTGGCTAGCTAAGAGGCAAATACAACAAAAGGTTGGAGGGGTCCTTCAAGCCTGGTCAGTAATCACAATAACATTCTTACATTTAAAATTTTTAAAATTATAAGTGATTTGAAGGATAATTCTAAGACTGTAGCTGGAAAAGAAGATATATGTATGTTTAACTACAGTTCCTGATTGCAAAAATAGACAGCAAAGTTCAACAAAGTTCCTGATGGCAACATAATCCAAAACTACAGGCAGATAGAAATGACTTAAATGTAAAAGGATAATCTTGCATTTTTTTCCAACATGGCTTCATTTACTCCAACAAGGAGCGTGAGATCTTGATCATTCTGGATGGTTATAAAAACATTAGATAGACACTCTAAGCTTTAATAAAACTAATATCCGATCTCCCTTTGACGTTTGCTCTACGTCACTCCCCTTGTACTGCTTGGTTTCCATTTCCAAGAATGTTGTACATCTTCTTGACAAGGCAAAATGTCATGGCAGCAGAATGTTTTACTGCCATATTTATAGCTGAATGAAAAATCACTAGCGCATTTTTTTCTGTTCAACACGTGCAGTAGGCATGGTTATTGGAAATATTAACACTGTAAAAAGAAGGTTCCTACCGACTCAGAGCTGCATTGGGATTTCCACTGTATCTAAATGAAAGTGCACACATTTTCTCATGGAAAAAGTAGTTCAGCGATACTGCAGTCCAAATGTTTCTATTTAGTTCGCTTCATTGATGACCTGCAGTGAAATTGTTACAGCATGTATTCAGAACAAATCAATTAGACAAAACCCACACTAATTACACCTTACGATAGTGATGGACCACAAAGTTTGCATGTTTAGTAGTGGGTGTACTTAAGTAAAGACTGTGATCTCTCATCATGAGGGCACATTTTTTAAACAAACAACACCCACATAGCAAAATGCTGACCATTAAATTAACTCTGATTGAGTATGTTTTATTCTGATGGAGTACATGTCATTCCACTTGAACTCATTTGAACTATGCTAGACTGAAATTAACACTGAGAATTTTACTGGGCTGCAGTTTCTGCTGAGGACGGCCTCGACAACCCACACAGTTTGTTCCACCTGTCGACACGCCGCTTGACAACAGAAGAGCGAAACAAAGTCATCAAGCGCCGCAACAATGGTGGACGAGGAAACCGTCTGAGCAGCGCTTTGCGAGCTCTGAAGTGATAATTAGGTTGCTCAACAGATCTTCTTGAAACTTCTGCAAATATTGCAGTTGTGGCACTTAGTTCCTCACCACAAGGATTACGGTAATGACTGTGAGGTTAAAGGGTTGGCACAGAGGAAGGAATCTAAATCACTACCATGCTTCGGATGGCACCGTGTCCAGATGTGGCTGGGGCTTAAAACTCGCCCGCAGGTTCCTGAAGGGGAGCTTCATTCAGATAACAGGAGCATGCACATGCACAGTTTGTACCTGTTTTATGACAATATTTTTTTTAAATATCCAACGAGACCATTTTTTCTGTAATGTGTTCTAGATATTGATAATGTTTTCATAGATAAGAGACTGAGGCTGTTTGGGTGGAAGGCAGCGTTGTGAGACTGCCTCGGTGGACTTTTCCCGTAACTTTTGTCCAGTTGAGTCATCACGAGTTGAATATTTTGTTAGACATTGCTTCCCATGGCAGCGCATAACTATCATTAAGATGTGAACAGCCTGAGTGGTTGTGTCCTCTTCCAGGAGGTCAATGTGTCCTAAGAGGGGAAGGAAACAATGTTGAAAAACAACAATGAATCATTGCAAGTTTAACGGGGATGCGGTCTCTGGCTGGTATCACATTGATGGGATCAGCTTGTTCCGGTCTCCAAGGTCTTTTGGCTTTGGGACTAAATAATCTCCTAAACAATCCACCTAGAAGCCATGGGAGGTGAAACACTCCAGACACAATGGGGTTACTGGGGTTACCTCTCCCCTTGCTTTGCCCTTTTGTCACTGGCCAAGACGTGGTGATGTCATACCCAGGTCTCTCTGCCAGAGAGGCCTCCTCAGGTCTCTGGGAAAATGTGTGTTTTTTTTAGTGGAACCACGTGGTGTTTATCAACATACTTCCCCAAAACATTGGAGTGAATGGAATGGAATGTAGGCCATGGCTGCAATTATTGGCGTTCTGGATCCGTGCGGCACGTTTTTACGGACTACTGCTACCGGTCGCTGTGAAACATAAAAAAGGGCACCTTTAAAAAAGGTTAACCGCAGATGCCACTTGCAGCCGCCCAGCACGTTGTTGTGCCGGATAGGCTAGGCGTTCTTGTTTTCCGTGTTTCATAATGTTAAGTGAGTCAGACCCACAAACCCAGTCAATGAGACTCAAGGCACCCGGAGTTCTTAAGGATTATAGTCAGGAGTAATTTTCCACAAGTGCCTTCTGTTTTTGAGAATTTTTCCCTCATTAATATTTTTTACATGCATATTACTTTCAGGTTACCTTGATTCACTTCTGAGATGGTATTGAGCCAGTTTATCTGGTATTTCATATGTAATCTATTATATGGAGTTCATCCAGTATTTCATATATTATCTATTATTAGTCAGTTTAGATAGAACACATGCAATATATTTTTTACGCTTGCATTCTGAGGGTGACCAGCAAGGAGGAAATGGTAAAGCTTGGTTACTGTTTTTAACTAAAATTCACCAAAAAGTACTTTGATATATGCTTTCTTTTATCCATTAAGTGTTTATCAAATAATCCATTGCTAAAATATTTAACTGCAACACCGTGTTTCTTTCTGTAATTGCAGCTATGTTGATTGAAATAACAACTTGTTTTACAGGCATCTCTGTCCTAAATTAGTGTCATGATGTGCATCTCTGACGAATGACAGTTATTATTAATTTGTTATGTTTTTATTCATTTGTTATTTTAATCAATAGAGTTGAAAGCACAACAACTCAAACAGTGTTGCACATTTAGCTGTTTTACATTTGGCCTTTGTGCATCTCCTGTACCTGTGGTCTACATTGTGAGATGTTCAAACCTTGGTTCTGAAACTATCCACAAACTGAAGAGGCGATGATAGGCCACACCACTATGAGTCCCTAAAAGTCTGCACAGCCCCTTTTCCCATTAGTCTGTTGCTAACGTAGACACAATGTGTTGCATGGACTTGACCTCAGAGCCTTCTATTTCAGCCAGAGGAAGATGGACCCCCCTCCTGAGTCTGTTGCGCAACCTCAAGGTCACCGCCAGCCTCCTCCGTGCGTGGTCATACCCTCTGTCACGACGCCTGTCAGTACTGCCCCCCCAGCGGTGGAATGAACTTTTCTCTGAGGTCAGAACAGCACAGTCTAAAGGCACAGCTCCTCAGACTGCATGTAAACCGAGAATATAACATTTCAAGGTTTTTGTTATGGCTGTGTTTTTCTTATTGGGCCTTATTATGAATGTATTACTTGTACTTCTGATGTTATTTTTAGTTCTGGTCAGCATAGTTAGCATGCATTCATACTTTAGTGACATTACATAATATGTTAAATACTCATACGTCTGGGAATGCTGTTAGCCAGGTCTGGCACCATTGCTCATATTAATTAGTTGAATGCACTTATGTTCTCCCATATTGTAAGTCACTCTTCATAAGACTGTCTGCTAAATGACTGTAATATAAAGTAAAGGATCCTCCCAGGTTTTTTTTTTATCTGTTTTGCTGAAACATATTCTCTCTGCCACTTCTGTCCTAAGTTTTAATAACGACTTAAGGGAGTCCTTTGTAGTGCATATTGTGACAAATTCATGAAATGCACCAAACAAAAATGCTATTTGCTTATGATTATTGTTTTTTAATTAGATAAACATTCAACACTCAGGTAATATGTAGTAATTTGTCTTTCTCCCTTTACTTAGCCTCATAATTAGTGATGGGAAGCCGAGGTGTCAAGAACCCAAAAACAGATGAAACTGCTACGTGTTACTGAAAGACTCATTGATTTATGAACCAACGAAAGCCTGTTGTTATGGAGCGCGAAGACATGTGAGCGGTTCAGAAAAGGGAAGTGACTTACAGTGCGTGGTAGTTCCACTCATTATGGGGTTCAGAATGCCACAAGCACCCGGCTCTGCCGGTAAAGTGAGGTAAGCTCTTGGGCTCAGCTGTGAAAACATGAGGGTTGCATCAGTAGGGTTTGCATAAATGCAGACAAAAACCCCACGGTCCTCAGGCGAACCGACCGACCCAATCCATGAAAGAAGCATTCTGTACGCAAAAAGCAAGACAAACTAAATCACAGGTGGACTGGAAAGGCTTAAGAACCCCAAGAAACAAGTGCACTTTGTTGATTAGTAGAAGTTAAGATGAATACATTGGAAAAAGCAACTGCAGGAAATTTGAATGATCCAGTGCGATCTGGAAAATGATGAAAGCTTTGCGTTGAATAAATTGTCCCGGTTTAACACAGACACCAGTTGTGAACTTAAAAGGAATCACAAGGCAAACCATCGATTTTGCAAATGTTTAATGCAGCAAGTCAGAATATTTATTAGATAAGGGTTCCTCTCCAGGTTTTCCTTGTTTAAGGAAAAACCAGTCAAACCAAACTTAAAGACCTCTCTTTGTCAGAGGTGCTATAAGCACTTAAATCAATAAACACCTAGAAATCTGGAGGACCTAATGAACTGGATGCTTAAAAAATAGCTGATGGTGCAGCAGCTGTCCTCTAACTCAGTTATATAATCTGATAATTTATATAGACACTACTCCAAAGATCCAGAAACTCTGTCCTACCCCTACATAAATGTATAGACCCATAATACAACTATTGCCCCATTTCCATTTCCACTGTTTAACTAGGGGTAGATCACAGGGACTCCTTAAATGTGTCTTTGTATAAAACTTATGTTTTGAAGCAATCTGGTTTCTGAATCAAGTGTGTATTGGATCACAACAGCTCCAATAAAAATGTAAAATACCCCATATAACATTTTGCACTGTGCTTCATTTTCTTGAAACTTAATTTTGTACAGTTTTTCATGGAATTCTCAATGCTAATCAAAAGAACATTGCACTTTGATACGCACATTGCACTTTGTGGGTGTGCCACAAAGGTCAATACTGGGACCTTTTCTATTTTTGACAAAAGAGATATTGGTGTAAAGGAAACCACAGCTAAATTGCATCTTTACACTGATGACACAATTGAAGTCAATGCATTTTCTGCTTTGATGGTGCTTTTGTTAACTAGATCTTCATTTGTCACAACTGAGAAAGAACTGTTTGCACTACAACTCGTTGTGGATACTAAGAATATGAAATTCAGGCCTTTGAGTAGTACATTAATGAAGGTACGTGTCCGTGGTGATATTTCTGGCAAATAACAGTTAATGAGGTTGCGTAACATTAATGAAGTTTCTCATGTACAGCTGCTTTCTCCTGAGTTTATATGGAAAGCTTGAATTGAGGCAGACAGCATACATTCAGTGGCAAAAAAAAATATTTGAATCAGAATATTAAAAATTGTCTGTTATCCAAGATCTTGATTTATTTGAAATCTTGCAGCTGATCCAACATACCATCCCCTCCCCAAAGTTCACCTTAGTTGACATCAGCATGGTCACATGACAAGTCGGCAACCCAACCCATCGCCCCCCCACAAAGGAAACCCTGTGTGGTTCATTTCAACTTGTGAAAAGGCTGTCATCGTCTTTACCTCCTCCGTGTAGCTTGAGGGAATGTGATTTGCCGCCTTCTGTCTGGAATAACAACACTTAGTAATAACTCCACTTAATAATAAAGTAGTGCAGGGTGGTATAGCTGTCCTTACAAAGTCCATTTGCGAGTCTGCGTTCAGTCTGGTTTGGGTTTTGCAGGGCCCCCTTTGGTTTCTTTGTTGTTTTTTTCCTTTTTGGACCTCCTCCAGTTCTCAGCCAGGCCTTGTTCCCCGCCACCAATCAAGGTGTTTCGGGAGGGCGTGTCCCCTGACATCACAGGGATGCATGGGCAGTGATTCACAGGGGTCTGGTGCTTTGATGCAGATATCATAAAAACCAGAGTGGAATATGTGCGTAAGACAGAGCTGATGAGACGCCATCAAACTTTTACAAGTCAACCGCAGTCTCCTTTGCAGCTGGAAAACAGCAGCTTGCCTCTTCAGTCTCCTCCTCGCGCTGCCCACCTCTTCAGTCTCCTCCTCGCGCTGCCCACCTCTTCAGTCTCCTCCTCGCGCTGCCCACCTCTTCACTCTCCTCCGCATGCTGCCCACCTCTTCAGTCTCCTCCTCCGCATGCTGTCCACCTCTTCAGCCTCCTCTGCATGCTGCCCACCTCTCCAGCCTCCTCGCGCTGCCCACCTCTTCACTCTCCTCCACGCGCTGCCCACCTCTTCAGCCTCCTCCGCACACTGCACACCTCTTCAGCCTCCTCTGCATGCTGCCCACCTCTCCAGCCTCCTCGCGCTGCCCACCTCTTCACTCTCCTCCACGCACTGCCCACCTCTTTAGCCTCCTCTGCATGCTGCCCACCTCTTTAGCCTCCTCCGCATGCTGCCCACCTCTCCAGCCTCCTCTGCATGCTGCCCACCTCTTCACTCTCCTCCGCACACTGCCCACCTCTTCAGCCTCCTCTGCCACTGCCCACCTCTTTAGCCTCCTCTGCATGCCTGCCCACCTCTTCACTCTCCTCCGCACACTGCCCACCTCTTCACTCTCCTCCGCACACTGCCCACCTCTTTAGCCTCCTCCGCACACTGCCCACCTCTTCAGCCCATTTTTTTCTCTCCTTCCTGTGCCACATCTCCACATGCTCCATCGTTTTGGCCTCTTCTTCTCTTTGATAATCTCTCTCTCCCTTCCTCCTCTCTAGCTCCCCCACTGGTGAAACAGCCAGTCCCCTGGCATTTGTTTTACCATTTGTCATCTTGACCCATGAAAACCCGTTAGTTTTGAACTGTTTTCACAGTCTATACATCTTCAGTTTGTTTACCTCTCATGTCTCTCCCACCCCTATAACTCACTTTTTTTGCCATTACAGCTGACGTTTTTCCTCTAGCAAGTAATAATAATCATACGTATGAATAATAACAGTAGTAGTAATAATGGATCGTGGTTATATATTGTTCCTTTAATCTCAGGATCTTAAAGTGCTTATATAGTGGGAGGGATAATTCATATCCCTCCGATGTGTCTCTTTCATCTCACCAGAAAACGCATTTTTTGTCTTTGTCAGAATGACGTCTTGAGCTGTTCAAAATTGCTGCTTTTCAAATTTGTATTAAAATTCAATTTGTGGAGTATTGCATAAACAGTGTATTATTGCTCCTTAATCAAATTTTTATTGTCAGGCAAGGTTTCAGTCCTTGTCCAGGGTCTTGTTCATATTTGTAACAGAATATCATTTTTGTGGAACCTTATGCAAGCTACAAACCATCTTCAAGACTTTATAGCTTAGTCTCTGCTGAGAACTTTCTGTAAGTTATGTATATATGTGTGTATGTGTATTTTCAAACTGAACACAAGTTCAAGTATAGTTTCAGTACAGCTCATTCTTGAAATTATACTCAGATTGGTTGCTGTTCGAAATTTGCCATCGAGTGGGTATTGCAGTCACGGTATTGGAGTTCTTTTAAATGAGTTAGTAGTCACACTTAAATGCATGTTCTCTTTCACAGTCTCATTCTCAGTCATGTACAAATTCAAATTTACAGTCATGGTCCCAACCACAGCCACATTCACAACGCTTAAGTCAATGATCAAAGTCACAGTCACATGCTAATTAGCAATATAACTCTTGTTCCATAATTCTGACCACAATCGCAATCACACCCATAGCCTTGGCTGTTATGGGGTCTTACAGATCCAGGTTTGTTTGGTGTGGAGGTATCTATGGCTGCTCTTCCATTAGTTGTAACATTATCTCAGACCTGCATTTTAACACTGCTACAGTCATCCTCTCACCCTAACCCCGAACTGTAGCTGTGGTCACATGCCCTGTGAGATTCCTTCTTCCATCACTGCTGCTCCAGGTGGATGTTGCCTCAAATGAAAAGGAATAAAAGGATATCATAGCTAATCATTTAAAGACGGCATCTTGAAGACGTTTAGTGTATGCTATTCTGGGCCTGTGAATCCTTTTCAGTTTCCAGCCAAGATTCTGATTCAGGTTCAATCTGAACAGCTGAGAAGCAGGTAAAATGCTTCAAAATCTAAATAAGACATCATGTTTGAAAACCTAACATAATCAGCAAGTTATCCCATTACCAAACACAAAATAAATAGCAAATTATGTATGTATGTTTTATACTTTTTTTTGCTTTGTTTTTCTGACATCTTTGGAGTGAATCATTGCTGACTACAATTGCAACAAAAATGTCACTGGAAAGAATGTGCATAAATCCAATATATGTAACACTGTAAGACGAAGATTTGGACCATATGACACCATGTGTTTATCTGGAAAAGTTGTTTCTTACATTTGCAATATCAGAGTTTTCTCATTAAATGTTTAGATATGAATCTCAAGAATCTGCACTGTGAGAGATATAATCCTTAGGCCTCAGGGAGTACACTGTGTAAAATGTAAAGTGTCACAAAAGTGTACGAACGCAACACAAAACAGAGCACATCCTCTATAATGTGTTGTACACATGCATTGGATACAGTGTCCATGCATCGAGCAGTTTATTAAAGTCATAAAAAGTCTTCAAAAGACACATGGAAGATTGCCTCCTGCAGAATGCATTTCATCTGCAAAGCCAGCTCGGTCAGTTAGGGACCACGGCTCCCAGCCAGCATTTATTTGCCTATAAAAAAGTTTTACAAATGAAGTGCTCCAGGGCTGCTAGGTGGCTCATTCCAAGTACTGTTCCAGGGTGTGGATGGGCTCAGTGTTCTGTTATCAAAGCCAGACCATGCCAGCGCTGTCTGTGGCTGCTAGGCCTAACAGGGCGACACGTGATTGGCTGTAGTGTCACTGAAACGGGGCGGGATTTGTGTCAATGTCTGATTGCTCACCTGTGACCCCCATCTGGTCAGTGACATACCTGCAGTCTGCCTGCAGAGAGCTGCACGTGAAGTACTGGACGCCAGAACATGTTGGTGCAGGCTCAACCTGGGGCTGACGTCACATGTTTTGAAGGAGAGCACGTGCGTGTCCATGCTCTTCCAGACTGATAGCCCAGCCATTTTGTCAATACAACTGGGCCTTCCAGATTAGTAAAAAAAAGGCATAAAATTGCAAATGAAAATAGAAAAACAGCATCAAAATGTAGCTGTTCTACTGACCTGATGAACTACTCCGACTTGTGCCGACATGATGACGACTTGGCGCGTTTTTGAGATTCAGGGGAGTTTAGCCTACCCACTGCTTCAAAGTTTGACAGGTAAAAAAAAACAACTGCAAAAACAGCAACATATCGAATTACGTTTTTATGACGCACCGTCTTTAAATATTATAAACAATGCACTTTGACTCATGTATGTTCATGCTGAGCGAGTGTGTTTGGTGATGATTAATATTAAACAGTTCAGCGCCTAAAGACAAGCCTTTTAAGTCACTTATGGGGTTGAGAAATGAGATAAGATACATCTTCAAAGGGCATCACTGCAGGCATTAAAGGAGCTTGACTTGAGCCCTGTTTTTAACACTTTATCCTCTGAGTAAGACAGGGAGAAGTTATTAATAACTTTGCTTGAATCATCCTGACGTTTTTCAGCTATATATCAAATCACGTCGTTTGAAAATGGTATTGCTCAATGATTCAATTTCAAAAATAGAAATGTCAGTGAAAATGTGATCATCAATCAGACATAATCCACTTTCTGACTTCCTCCTAAACGATGTCCCACGTGCTGAAACACATGTTCCTGGATACCTCACTGATATGACATATCTATTCTGTTCATAAAGGTACTGAGAAAATTTTCTTTTTCTTTATATTTTCTTTACTTTATATTTCTACTCCTACATCGTCATTCTTTCTATATCAGGAGGTAAGTTTGGCTGGACTGGGTAAAAAAAAGAAATGACAGATAAACATGGCAAGAAGGCAATGACACATGTATGTATATTGATTTGCTGCTTTGTACACTTTACAGTATGGGAGGTTTAGATATTTAGATTTTTTTTATTAATTGAGGGTATGTTCAATTTTAGTTTAGTGTATACCTTTTTGGATCAGGGATAAGAAAGATAATTATATGCTAGTTATCTAACATTTATATGTGTATATATGTTATTCATATAGCTAGCTAGTGTTCAAATGCTTCACTGCATGAAAAAAAAACATGTAGTGAAGATTATTGCTCAGTACACAAAATTATTGATTACATTGACCTTGGATTAAGCAGGATTAAGATTGAGCAGAAAAAAGAGCTCAATACTAGTACAGACCAAATTGTGAGCAAAGGGTCTCAACTTTTAAACAGTACAACATATATATTTTTCTTTTCTCAAAAGTGGTGGGGAAGGATCAGAGTCCCTGTGAAACTGGCGGGTTTTCCTGCAGCTCAGGCATTTTGATTTCTTAAATGTTTCTAAAAGGCTGTGGAAAATGTCATTTAAAGCATTAACCCTATGTGTTATCATCTCATTTAAATTTTAGTGTGTGATATGTTTGTTCCATGGGTAATGTAGGACTGCTGCAGTAAAATGTATTCTCCTGTCACTCGCACATTTCATGCTTTAGCAATATCTTTCATATTGCTGTAATTATTGCACCTACTTAATACAGCGTAATGATCGAGACTCACAGTGGGGGAGCTGGGGGGTGATGGCTCTCCGCCTTATGTAACAGACCCTGTTGTTAATACTCAGAGCTGAAACTCAAACTACTCCTACCTAAATAGGTTCCATTCAGATAGGCTCTCCCTTGTAATATTTTTGTAAGATAAGATGTGTTATTAGGGATTATTTTTCGTTGTTTCATACTTGCACAGACCATGCTTCATATTTCTTTTTTGGGTATCCCCGCTCTCAAGCCCGGTTGGAGACAGTCCAAATCAAAGAGACAGAAGCACTGTTGATTCTGCTGACCCTGCGTTCCTGTTCCACTCCAGTTCTCTTGCAAAGGTTTGAATGCTAAGGACATGCATGTGTACACAAGAACACAAACACATTTATAAATAGGCTGAAAAAAATGAAAAGTGTAAAAACGGAGTGTCCCCTCAGTACCCTTTTGACCCTCCTCTCCTCTGCTCTCCCTGGTCTGTGACAGACAATTTGCAGTCTCAGATTTCTCGGGGCTTTTTATTTGCTCAGGCTCTGAAAGAAGCCTTGCCTGATTGGGCAGTTTCACAGCAGGGGGAGGAGACTGCACAATGTGCCACATTCCAGAAGGGTATAAGGCCCTGCCACTCCGACGCCCTACTGCCTGTGTTCTGTAAACTGGGTTAAACACACCACCTGTCAACTAAACCCAGCGCCTCCGCCTCCCACCCTCCCTCACACCACCACAACTTTCAATCTCAACAGACAACCTTTGTCTTTCAACACTTCTATCAGGTGCTCATGTCTAGACTTAGGTCAAATACGAATCTGAAATCCTTTAACTCTTTAGATGCTTGGCAAAACTTACATTCACAGATCTCTCAGATCCGTGAACTTTCAGTGAAACATGTCACCAACTTAAAGGTACAGTAATACTAACAAAGAAGATTTCTGTTTTGAATATTTGTGAAACATAAATGCTTCTATCAAAAAAGGAATGATCTGCAGCAATTTTACTGATGTCTGAAGTATTAAAGGCATCTCAGACAATGGTCCCACTTATATTACCTCATACTTGAATGATACTGAAAGTATATGGTGCAGTATAACACACATGCAGGTACCCATTGTCACAAGGTACTAACTGTTGTAATAAAGGTTTCTTTATTGTGTAACTACCAGTCAACACTGATTTCAAGTTTTAATTTCTGTAATTACAAAAATTAACAGTAGGGCCCAGATTATTGATTCAGGCCTGCCAAGTAATCAATGCATATTACATTATAATTGTTTAGCTGATGCTTTTATCCAAGGTGACTTACAGTTGACTATACTAACATACCAATTACATTACAATTGTTGTTCTTGCTGTGGCTAGACTGGGGCTTCGACCACCAACCTCAAGGGTCCTAGTCATGTACCATAGCCACCAGACTACAGGCTGCCCCTGTAGCATAATCCATAGAGGTTTATGACAATGAAATACAGTGTTATAAGAGGGAATAAATACTGTTTAATCACATATACCACTGCTATAATTGTACCTTTTTTAAGACGGTTTGTCAACAGATGCCATGTACATCCATTTACATTTTAAGCTTGTTTGCAGAAGACACAAGGTTTTAATTTCTTGGATTCAGTGCATGGCATTCAGATGCTCTGTGAAGCAATCGTTTCACTAGTTGCACTGGAGTTGTGGGATCCACTAAAAGAAGCAAGAGTTGCCAATCGAGTTTCTGTTTTTCAGTCTTCAATTATTCTTTAATGCTGCGCTGAACATTATCTGTGGGCTCCAACGCATATTCCACAGACGCAAGCGTTTCTGTCGGGGCAAGGGAGTCTTATAGCCCCAATATAAATGCTGTGAAAGCAGAGGGTTCCATTGCATCATCCCTGGATTTTGGTGGCTTAAATTTTAGTTCAGTTCGTGAAATTGTAACCCAGAGAAGGCTCTTGGCTGGACTTGACTGCACCAAGCACATATCAGATAAATATCCGTTGATCAAGGTTGATCAGTAAGCTTTTGCCATAAACAAATGGAGTCTTTCACTCTGTTTGTGGTATTTCAGATAGAGATTTGACCTTTAAACTTACGCTACAAAGCACAAAATTGCCAGGTGGCAATGCCGTGTCAAGGTAAGGTACTTCACCTGAATTGCTCCAGTACACATCCAGCTGTATTAATGGATAATGTGTAAAAAACTATGTATGTATAAGCTGGGTAAGAGTGCATGCTAAATGCCTAGCGTGATGTAATGTCTTGCGTGTGTCTGGCTATAGCAGTCCATGGATCTGTTTGTGAGAGGAGCAGATGCTAGTGACAGGTTGCAACGTGGCATCTGGCTTAGAGAGACCCACTGGAAATAAATGCACCATTAAACTGTACCGGAAGTTTGTGGCAGTAGCTTTTCTGACTGACTGAAAGTCCTGGGCTGTGAAATATGGAACTATATCTGACATTATGTGCCTTATGGTGGGGTAAAGCAGCCCTCCAGAAAAGTTAAAATAGAAATGAATTGAGAACTAGCATACAAAGGGTAAGAACCACTATTCTGATATACTTGTGACAAGTTATAAATGTTCCCAGTTATATAATACTTATGCTTAGCAATTAGCATACTTCCAGAATGTATAATCACAAGAATGAAAAGAATATTTATTGAATTTTGTCAATACACCTCCGTTACTAGAGGTTTTGTACTTCTTCTTTTGGCCTTTGGGTCTGTGCGGATTAAGCCAGGGTCCATCTCTGACAGTCACATTCACCGCGAGACGTGAGGATGGGTCAACATGTCTTCAAGAGGTGCAAAGGGGTGGGGGTGGGGTGGGGGGATGTGGAAATGGGCAGCCTCAAACAGGCGCTGGAATTTAAAATGTGTGCCAAACCTCACAGAGAGAGGAACAGAGCCTAATCAGCTGGAGACCAACTGCCAATGTATGCCAAGGAGTTAACCCTGGAATAGGTTCTAGGAAAGAGACTGGAGATCACATGATGACAACACTGTAAAAGTCACTGCCATTTTAAGTGTGGCCCCCAGCCTGTCTCATAAACTTCAGATTATTCTGGGAAACTGAGAATAGACGGCCAGAGCCCTGGCAAAAAGGCCTAACCCCCCCCCCCCTTCCAACCACCACCACCGCTACCCCCCCTTTCTAAATTCATTTCAAAATGGCAGAAAAGACGCATAACATGCCACATTAACTTAACAGAAAGGGCCAACAAAGGGGTCCGTCCCCCATTCACTGTGCAGATTCTTATGTGCCCGGAGAAACCTCCACTCTGCCAAGACCTGGACGCCCGGCGGCCCAGGTCCCGGCCCTGTAACTCAATCCCTGGGAAAGTCAAAGCTTTAATTAGAACAGTTGTAGAACAAATCAGAGGAAGGGACACCAGCAAGCCACAGTCAACACCAGAGTGACTGATTGCAGATGGGCGGAAGGAGGCTGGATGCAAACGCTGCTAAGTTGGGACAAAGATCCTCTTCAAAGCCGCACCCCCGCAGCCACCATACCCGCCCCCCCCCCCCCCACGCAAGACAATGACTGATCCGCTCTAAAAACGGACAGTACCGGCGCCTGTGTGACGACGAACGAGTTTAGTTTTAAAGAGTGTTATTTTTTTTTGAATGCTTTTTTTCTTCCCCCTCCCAAAAAAGTCCCAGCGGTATATAAGTATAGGAGATCCAGTGCACTGCCGAGTGTGGATAAAAGAGATGTCTCACTGCTGTGAAAGAATTCAGAGAGACCCGGGGCTACGCTGTCAAAAGAGAGTTATAAGAGCCATTGGCAGGCTCTGAGTGTCAGCTGATTCACGCTCCCGAGAGGATTTGATGTTCAGCTTAGTCTATTTTAAATGGTCTATTTTATTTATTTCACCATTCTCCGGCTAGATTCCCACTTTTATTTCCTCTCCTTTCCCTGCTCCTGGGTCAGAAGTCTCCTTATGGCTGCAACGAGCTGGCACTCATTTTTCAGCCCGTGGCAATTCTTCCCCCCCCAGCCCACCCTTCGAAAATGTATATGTTATACTATCCTGCATGCCGCGTGCCCATAAATCAAAAGGCACCAGGGGTTTCTGTGGTGAAATTTCCACAACAACGGTTTCAACTGCTTATGAGTTCTGAGATAAGGCTGGCTTTCATATATATTTCTCTCCCCTATGCTACCCTCAGCTATCAGCCGAACTGAAGAGGCCTTATTCCATGAACCACCCAGTGGAAAGTTGACATAGCTTCAGATCTGCATGTTGGTCCATTGCTTCCACACTATCTGTTGACCTCAGTCCCCAACAAGAGATTATGACCTAACAATATACACAAGTCACCCAGAGAATAGCTAAAGTTCTTGAAGAGCCATCCTCCCAGGTGATTGGCTGATTGCCAGAACTGACCTGTGAAAGGATATGGAGGCTCTGCAAGATATAGTCCTTGCTGTGGAAGTTCTTCTGATTGACTCCAGCTTTCCTCTGAGGGTACTGCCACCACCACTGCCATCCATCTCCCCAGAAGACCCATCAGCATTGGGTTGGTGTCTGTATCTTATGTCAAGGGGGGGAGGTAGACCTAGCCACCCAACACAGAAGGAGAGGGTTACATTTGATGACCACAGTAGGCACCCCTCAGAGGAACATCCTGTCAAATCTCAGGAAAACATCATGGACGTTGTGCTCGGTTTGTAATAAACAGCTCAAAAATCTGACTGTGCTTCAGCCCTGCTTGTTGCTCTGATTACCCAGGTGCACCCTGTAACCCTGCTGCAGGAGTGTTGTGGGGCATTCCCAGTCGATCATGTCACAAACTCAATCCCCTCTCCCTCCACAGGCGTGAGGCCGTGAGCAGGGTCAATCCCTGCATGACCTGTCCAGCTCTTTTCCCCCCCAAAACCCGTCGTCGGGCCATTCCTCATGCCGTCTGCACTTGCCTCCCGACCCCTTCCCTCCATTCCCCCAGTCCCGCCACCCAGCACCCTCCTGAAAGGGCCAGCCAGGGGTATGCAGCGTATTCTGCACACGCACGCACATACATACACACACGCTTGCGCGTGCCTCCAATTCCTGGAATCACCGTCCTGCTGTACTCCTCCCCCTACCCCTCCTTCTCCCGCTCCACTCCCCTCCTCAATTACAGCAATAGCACAGGCCTTGACGGCCCATGTGATCCATACCCTCCGACTACCCCCCCCCAACACTACCCCCACCGCCATCCCCACCCTCGACTACAACCCCACCCCACCGTAGCCCAAACATGCCTCTGCTGCATACTCAGGTGTCACCCTCCGAGATGATACACACACACCCCTTCTGCGCTCATTTGTTTATTTTCGATTCTTATTTCACCTGTGATCTTACCAGATACATCTACTGATGACTCATTCCTCATCTACACAAAGTAATTAAGGGTAGGGAATTCAGGGGAATGTGTGGTTGAATGTGTAGCCAGATAGGGCTGGAATAAAGAGGTTCTTGGATGTAGAGAGCAAGGTTATTGTTATGGTCATGGGAATTTTACCCGGACACTGGAGTGTGACTCAAGTCTTCCCACAAGCATCCATAGGGGCTTTAATGAAGACATTCAGGCAGGATCCCAGTTTATCATCTCACCTGCAGAATGAGAGTTCCTGGTTTGCTTGTCCTAACCTGGAACAGCCTCAAACTCAGGCGCACAGACAGGGGACACCAGGAAGAAGAACAAGCCTTGGGGGCGGTTTGAAGGACACACTTTGGGAGATCAGGGCCCGATATAACAAAGCACCACTGAGTGGGCTTATGCAGAATAAGGCTAGGGTATGAATGAGGGAAACCTTATTCAAGATTAGCACTCCTGTACTGAGATGGTTTAACTAACACCGAGTTCCAACCTGCTCCCTGTGATGTCAAGACAGTGGAAAGCATTTACATGAATGTATATTTAAAAGTAGGCCAGACGCCGACAATGAAAACAACAAAAAGAGAAGAGGCCATTTACTGCCTTGAAATGAGAGAGAGAGGAAAGAGGGGAAATGAACAGTCTAAAGCAGCTGGCTTGTTCACAAGTCTTTACTTTGGAAAAAAAACTACTTTTGGAAGTGGACTCCAATTCTTGTAAAAAAAAAAAGAAGGGACTGCAGCTTTAAAAAGCATGTGCAAACGATTACAAAAAAAAAACAGAACACAGACACACACAAAAAAGCAAAAGAGCTCAGGGTGTACAGCTGAAACAGGGGCTGTAGGTTAATCCAAGACAGTGCGTCTCTTCTTCCTGGCTCTCTCTTTCTCCGCTCTCTCTCACTATCTCTTTCTCTCTCATTCTTTTTCTCTCGCTAACCATCTTTCTTCCTCCCTCTCTCCTTGCACACACGAAGGACAGGGGAAGTCGTTCTTTCTCCCCACATGCGAGGTAGGCCTCAGAGGTAGCATGCCCCCCGTGAATGAGCCGATTGTTAAGCCCACTGTTTCCCATCCCGAAACCCAATACTGTCCCCCGGCTGCCAGCTGAAGCCCCGCCACAAAAGGAGCGAATCCTGTAAAAATCGGCAGATTTTCAGCTCTCCCTCGTGTTGCCTTTCTCCCCCGGCAGTGTGACAAGCAGACGAGATCTGATTGCCCCCGATGCCGTAGCAGAGCCCTTTTCAATGAGACCTGAAAAGCTAGACCTTAATGGCTTAATCTTATACTTGTGATAAGGCACATAGACCTTCTTCGGAGGCGTCATGGAGATGAGCCGGCCGCGATAAGGGAGTTATGAATGAGCAGCACCCATTCAGCCCCTCGGTGCTTCTCCCATTAAAATGGGTCACCTCTCCTTCTAGCACAATTACCACTCACAATGCAGCTCAAAACACCGTCTCACCTACTCTATGCCTCCGTCACATTTGTTGCTGTTTTCAGTTTTTTTTCCTCTTTTGTGGAGACCATATGAATGAATTTAATCTGCATTAACAGATGTCCATCAATTTAAACGGAGAAATAAGATGAGGGATTGAGGCAGTGTACATTCATTGTTTTATCCCCACCAGTGGGTGCAGGATTCCCGACTTTCCACGCGTTCCCGATCATGAACAACCACTGACTGGCGTGGGTTCCGGGTAAAAACGTCCCGAGAGAGCTCACGTTTGGAGCCAGGGCAAGGCAAGCATCACAAAGAATTTTCCTGCTGAATAACATGTCATTATTTTCAAAAGTGGCAGGTGCATTGTGCATTCCTCTTGCTTGGGTTTTACAAAGCCCTTTGTGAATTCCATTTAGCAACCAATTCAAATGAAATGGCAATTGATTTCCACTTTTCCCAAGAAACCAATTAGTGACTATATAAGTAGGTTAGACTCCCCATTCAGCCAGAGCATTGTTGAACACAATACTGGCGAGTATTGTAAGCTGACAATTAGTGACAACAGGGCAGTCTAAAGTGTCACAGACATTGTTAGGTTTCTGCTCAAGGATGGTTTTGTTTCGCAGGGAGGATGGGGACTCCAAGGTTCTGAATGTGGCTGGGGCATGGTGCAACTTTGCCCACACCCCTCTGGAACAGGACGGCTCCTGGCATGGGTGGGCACAGAATACCTGTGCATGCGAAAAGGCGCCTGAAGAGCACAGGAGTCTGGATAAAACCACACCCTCCTCCACTCTGAACACACACACACACACACACACACACACACACACACACACACACACACACACACACACACCGTAAGGGCCCTGGAGCCCCAGGAGATCTTTTTGCCACAATTGATAACATCATTTCATTATTAATTTAATTCATAAATCCAGCGGTTATAGTATGTGAATAAAGAGAGTGTGAAAACATAAGCTGTGTAAGTCCATCTGGATACACACAGCTGCAGAGCAAAAATGAAAAATATAAAAACGGTCAATATAGTCAGTGTCAGGGGATCTTCATCCAACATCTAGGCCATATCTTAAGCATATTTCCAGCTATATCTATATGCACCTCAACCCTGAGAAATATTCAATCCAGATTTAAATTTCAGATGTGGATTACCCCTGGACTCCTCTGGATATCATACATGACCATTTCCTATGTCTGGATATCTTTGTGACATATAAGGTGGTGAAGCAATTTCAGACGTCGGACTTGATTCATGGAGAAATGTTCCCACTCCAGACTGTTCCATATACGAAATCAATGACAGAACTGTTCAGAGCGTGCTGACTCTGGTTATTTCTAAAAACCCTCAAAATTCAGAAAAATGTGACCAAGAAAACTCTGAACATTGAGCCTATTTGCCCAAATTATTGTGATATACCATGTAATGATACAATATCGGGACTAGGTTCAAAAGAACTTCAAACGACATATGAAGTTTGGTCAAAATAGATGTGGCTGTCAAAATGGATATTACAGCAACATTTTCTTTGAGTATATTGCATTTTATTGGAGCCCAGAACACGTGCTGTTGAATGTGTTTGGTTAAAAAAAGAATAGTATGTGTTGTTCAAGAGATTAAAGTCCATTTTGATTGAATTGCATTTCTCCTCAAAGAGACTAAGGCTAGGATCCAATCAAGCAGACTTTAAATGCATATACAACTCCATCAAAATGGACTTTAGTCTTTTGAAGGGCATATGCTGTTGTAATTTACAATGGAAAAGAATACGTGCCAAAAGACATATTTTCTTGTCTCCACTAAAATGGAATACTCTCTGGAACAAACCTTTGTTGCTGTAATGTAAAGTCTGTTTTGATTGCATTGCATTCTCCCTTATAGAGATGGTGTTTTATGGGGTCCCAGCTTTGCATGTGTTTGATGGAACCTCGCTTGCTGTCTTTTTACCCAGCCTTTCAGACAAAACACCATCTTGCACCACACAACGACTACTCTCTCGAGACTCCACTGCGCTGATGGATCATAGACGTCTCTGTGTGTTGGTTTAGTCATGTCATCATCATTATTATTCCTGATAAGCGTACGCTGACTCGGGAGTACACCATTCTCAGCTCAGGGTCATTTCAAAGGCAGTGAAAGGCAGCAGTGTAAGCCGGTGATTGGAGGGCAACCTCTTGACCAGGTCATGACCAGAAGGTCAAAGGTCGTAGGTTCAGTTCTCTGCATTGTTAGTGTGTGCTCTTGGGGAAATTGCTTTTCTTATTTGTTATTATAAAATAATGTTTGTATTTACTGATGAAGTTAGATTATAAAAACACAAATACAAAACACCCGACAAACAAACATTAAATGTTTGCATGCCATGACAGGATTGCAAATAATATTTAGTCAACAATATGGGAACAGAAAAGGAGTTTAACAGCACTTAAAGAATGTAAAGTCTATTTTGCTTCAAGCAGAATACTTCAAGCAAAATATTAAAACATCACCAGTACAGAAAAGGTAAATCGATGCCATACATTTAATCTATATCTATGAAAAGTGTATGGTTTGACTGGAAGCATGACCTCGAAGCAGGTTCACAGATAGACTGACTATTAAATTCTTGGTTCATGTAACCAAAACCCAGACAGTCTTAATGTGATTGTTTCAGAAAACAACCATTTGGACTGACACAAACGTTGGATATACCTGTCTAATATCTGTTTTATTTATTGCGCTGTTGTTGTAACTGGACAAGCTTGAGTTAACTCAGGCGTCCCTCAAAGAGCATCTTCAAACAGTTCATTAGGGTTTGTGTACAGCACACCTGCAGCATTGTGGACTGCAGTACTATGCAATCTGGTCCACAGCAGGGAGCTACAGTGTCCACCTGAGTCATTCTGTAACCCTGTCCTATCTTTTGAAAATGCCATGATTCAATTAAACACAGGGCAATGCATGATAATCTAGAAGATGCGACAGGGTGTTAAAATGACACATTCTTCTGCACGTGTCACTCGTGGACTTGGCAGAGGCATGAGTAACACAATGGGAAGGCAGACGGAGTCCAATGGGAGCCCTTCTTACCCACAAAACTAAGTCAGGATGGTCTGTGAGAGGCTGAGAGGAGCATAGAGGGCACCTTGGCAAGCGTGGCATGTTTCGTGGGTGTGGGGTCTGTGGAATGTGTATGGGTAGTGTGTGTGTGTATAGTTTCTGTGTTGTGGGTGTGTAGTGTGCAGAATCTGTGGTGCATGCAAGCTGTGAACGTATAGTATCTGTGTGTGTGTGTGTGTGTGTGTGTGTGTGTGTGTGTGTGTGTGTGTGTGTGTGTGTGTGTGTGTGTGTGCAGCGATTGTGGGGTTTAAGGGGTAAAAGATGCCGGGCTCTTGTTGAGTGCCAAACTGGATCACAGACCTGGGCATAGGTGTAGGCTGCTGAGTGACTGAAAACGGTCACCTTGAGCAATGGAGCTGCAGCACCAGTGTGGAGACTGTGAATGCATGAAGAGCTGTGAATGCCCACACACACACATACACACACACACACACACACACACGTACTCACGCACACCCACACACACACACACACAAACGTACTCACGCACAATGAGACACACACACGCGTACTCACGCACACTGATACACACACACACACATGTACTCACGCACACTGATACAAACACAGACACACACACACACATACTCACGCACACTGACACAAACACACACATACACATACAAATGCACACACACACACACACGTACTCACGCACACTGATACACACACAACACACACACACACACACACATACTCATACACACACATGCACGCATGCATTCACAAACATACAAATGCACACAGAAATCTGCACACACACATTCATGCACACAAACATGCATACAAAAACATACATGTATGCACACACAGACACACACAAATTACATAAATGCACATACACACATTCATGCACACAAACATACAAACATAAAAATGTGCATGTATGCACACATACACTCACACATACACTCACACACACACACACACGCACAAGCTGCTCCCAGGCAGACCTGGTTCACCGGACAGGCCTCTGGGATAAGCTCGTGGGGGTGGTCACTTTGCCGTAGCATGTGGCGAAGCACCACTGCCATTTACTCAGTTCCAGCGTCAGCTCCAGCGCTGCTGACACTTACATCGTGCGCTCCGTCTTCCTCCCTTTTACTGCTAATTATTCAGATCATGTAGGCTGCATTTTTCCACTGCCTCGGGACATTGTTGAGCGGATGAAGCAACAAACTTAAGCTTTGTAGGATCACCGCAAACTTGCGACACGTGAACTTCATCTGCACAGCCTCCGATCGTGAGGTTAGCGCAACAGAATTTTCCTCCCCGTCTCGGTAAATTACGCTTTAATTCAGTCCCGGTTCTTGATTTACACCATGTCAAGGTCAAAGTTCAAGGTCAAAATTTGATTCATGCATTAAAAAGCTGGCTTGAGCTCTCCCCAGCTGCATAAACCCTCCGTACTGCTCAGCGCTCCTGAGTTTCAAATTTTCGGCACTTTTTCTGTGTTCTGCACTAATTAATGCCTTGCTATTACCCTGGAAACAATTAGGCTGCCAAAGAATGGATTAGCATCATGAATTATCAATTAAACAATTAATTTGTTTATTTGTAAAGTTTTATTTATTTATTTAGTTATTTGTTTATGTGAAGCTCTGTGAACACAGGAGTCCTGCAGAGTTATGAGGGATGAAGAAGTCAGCAGTGGCAGTTCAAAATATTCGAATCTGCCTGGACGGGAATGCTAATCCACTGATCCAAGAGCTGTTTAAATGAAATGTTTAGTTTTTAGTTTGTAGTGCATACTTTTGTATCGTATTGATCTGATTTTCTCTGTCTCATTCCATCCTTCTAGGAGTTTATGGTTGCAGCCTGACGGGTGGTGTGGTGCTAAGGGAGCACAGGGAGGGTTAAATGGTATGGTCAAATATTTCACATTTCAAATATTCCTTAAATATAAGAAAATGGCACTCAAGATTGTTTTATTTATGCCTCCACAGAGAGAATACAGCTATGTTTTTTTTAATGTCTATATTTAGGACAGATTTAACTCACATTCTGAGGATTTGAGTTCATTATCTCTGTTTTATCCGAGTTAATTGGTATGTTTTTGTTGTGTTAATTGGTAGCACTTGGTAGCATCTGGTTTCAATGATCCTAGAGAGTTGGATGTCATCTACATAATATATGAACCATTTGATATATGACAGCATAGACATTTCTCTCTTAATCTGCAAAAAAAAATCCCTATGATGACATAAACATAGAATTTTATACAATCCAAAATTGCACTAGCATCAAGAGCTTCACATGCGAACGAAAATAACATTCCAGTTAATGTCATCATTAATACACACCAAATGTAATTTAGAGCACGTCGGGTGAAGGGTGTAATTTTGGTTGTCAGAGGCAGTTTTGTGAGCATCGAGCTCTCGGGAGACGTTTTGATGAATCTGCTCCTCTGAGGTTGGGGCCGAGCGGCCGTTGGAAAGCGCCACGGCTCTCATAATGAGAGGTTGGGACGGTCGGCGCGCGCTGGCCGCAAGATGCGAGCAACAATGCTAATTAGCCAACGCCACGCAAGTCTGCGACCGAGGAGGGAGGAAATCCTCAATTCTTGGGATTTCCAAAAAGGCCGCAGTTCGCGACGGTTCTCCCGACTCGGCGAAAAAAGAGGTGATGGTTATTGGTTACGGGGATGGGGGGTGCAGAGGAGAAGAGAGAGGCAAGATGGACAAGCGACAAACCTACATTTTCATCCTACTTACTTTAAACCTAGATGCGTTAGGCAAAGTCTGAGACATGACACTCTATACTCAAAATGACCCCACCTTATACTCAACGATACAGTGACTTATTATGATGTACATAAAGCATATCATCTCTCCACCACAGCTAGGGACCGTCACGCAGCGGCATAGCCTTACTGGAGAGCCGATAACTGGGCTCAGCTAGCCTCTGTAAAACCCCCACGTTTTAGCGGGCATTGTGGAGCCGGCTGTCCGGCGAATCCCTCCCAGTGTTTCATACCGTACGTGCGCACAGAGCAGCCGCTCGCTTGGTGTTTCACACTTGTGAATGGCCTCTCATTTTTGGCCCCAGGCCTGAGATCTGTAGTGACACGTTGATTAGTTATTGCACAAAAAGTGCTTCCCGGCCGATTTCGCACCGACACCACCCTCGTGCTGGACAACAGCCATCCTTCTTGGCTGCTCCGAACACTGGCAAGCATTGTGTCTCCACCTCAAACTCACTTTCTATTTTTACATACCCCCTCTGTCTCATAATCAAAAAGCATCCTCTCTCTCTCTATCTCTCTCTCTCTTTCTCTGTCTTTCTCTCCCTTGCTCATTCAAATTAATTGGTTCATTAGTTTTTTTTGTCCTGTTTTTTTCTTTTCCCCGATGACTGTACTTCCTCCGTCTTTCTCTGCCTATCCCAGGCCTTGCTACTCAATGGCAAAGGAGAATCTAGGTCATGGCTTTGAGGACCTGCTGCTGTGACCCTTGTGTGAACATGCAACTTTTTCAGAGGGTACATGCTGATAAACTCATGTTATATAACGATGTATCGTAGAAATTATGAGATGACAGGAGAAAACAAAAGCCAAAAAACAGCTGATAGTGATATTTATATGTATAGAAATATTTATAGATTCCTCTCTCAGATGATGAATTCCAGAGCCGACTGCCTTAGCGTTTGATTTTTCTAGCGAGGAAGTCATTTTGCAGTTGCTTTTGACATTCCGCACACATTCATGTGAAAGGTGTAAGCCATCAAACAATGGAAATTGTTTCCAGACATTGATGGAAAAAGTGCTATCCGGACAATCAAAGGCTGTCCCTCAGCCCCCCTGCATACCCTGGGGGGGTGGGGGGGCACAGCCATGTGCACATCCAAACCTTCCCCCCCACCGCCCCCCACACACACTGGACCATTTCAGCTCTGCTTATAACAAGCCGTGAACAAGTTCACTTCCCCCATGCCCCCCCATTCTCGTGAGGACAGGACAGCCCTGAAAAACGTGCCGACAGACGCCAAGATAGCAAGCCACATCACCATGAGCAAAATGCTCTGACGGAGCGTCGGGAAATGGGGAAACAAAAAACGCGTGAAATCATACAGTTGAGCGACAAAGGCGGCTCCCGCAAGGCTCCGGCTCTGTAATCCGGATGGACCCCTGCGACTCATCGTCTGAGACGGGACCTGGGGATTGGTGGGAGTGATGGGGGAAGGGGAGGTGGAGGGTGAGTGTGTGTGTGTGTGTGTGTGTGGGGGGGGGGATGTGGGATTGGGGAGGTGTATGTGTGTGTGTGTGTACGTGTGTGGGTATGTGTGCGCACGCGTGTGTTTGTGTACATTATTGGGGGTTGTGTGTATTTTTTGTGTGTGTATGTGTGTGTTGGTGTGCGTGTCTGTTTGTATTTGTGTGTATGTTGTGGGGGTTGTGTTGTGTGTGTGTGTTTGAATGTGTGTGTATTGTAGGGGGTGTGGGGGTTAGGTAGGGATGTATTGTAGAGGATTGTGTGTGTATGTTGTTGGGTGTTGTGTGTGTGTATTTGTGTGTGCTGTAAGAGGTGTGTGTGTGTGTGCGTGTGTTGTAGGGGGTTCTGTGTGTGTATTTGTGTGTGTTGTGTGGTGTCGTCTCGTGTATTTGTATGTATGCAGCAAGGTTATTTTCTTATATTAAATTAAAACTAAGACAAAACTATCAGATGACATTCAAGGCAGAACACCATAGTAACATGCTTACAACAGTCCAAAGCCTGGATGACAGACATTGCAAAGTACAAAAAACATGAGGATGCGCTAGTTAATTTGTCTATCGAGACAGGCAAGTCCACAAGATTATGTGAAGTGCCACCTTTCAAAAAATTGAATGCAACCCTCAACCCAAATTCAAGACACTGGGTGCTGCAGGAGAAAATGCATTGATCACACTGAAAATGAGCACATCATTTAATATGCAAAATACGTTCAGGCCAGATTATTGTAAATACAACTAATTGATCACTGACTTATGTGTTTAATTCTTTCTTGCCTTTTTCTTTTGACTACTTAAGTTTAGTGAAACTATGAAACATACTTTGCTCATCAAAAGTCTGTCAGGTCACCAGACTCAAAAGTAAACCCCAGAATGTTTCACTGGTCCGTTCAACTATAATTACTAAAACTAAAACTGAAATAAAAATATATCGAAAAGAAATCGCTCTGTGAAATAAAAACTGAAGTGAAACTTAAAAAGGAAAAGTGAAACTCAATAAAACTAACCTGATTTTCAAGCAAAATTTGAAAATAATACTGAAATAGAAACTAATATTAAAACACAAAACTATCATAACCTTGGTATGCAGTTGGGGGGTTCTGTGTGGGTGTATTTGTGTGTATGCGGTAGGGAGTTATGTGTGTGTGTGTGTGTGTGTGTGTGTATGTATTTGTGTGTATGCAGTAGGGGGTTGTGTGTGTGTGTGTATGTATTTGCATGTGTTGTGGGGTGTTGTGTGTGTGCTTGTATGTATTTGTGTATGTTGTGTGTGTGCGTGTGCTGTGGGGTGTTGTGTGTGTGTATGTTAGTGTGTGTCATGGGTAAGTGGAGGTGGGGCGTGCTTCCGGCCCACGGTGTGGGGACTGAATCAGCAGATGTGGGCCGGGCCATTTAATTAGTGATGTAATGGGCTGTTTTCTCCCCTCACCCTCATTAACTTTTTGTAAAATGCTGATGTAATGAAAGTTAATCTCTTCACCTCACCGCTCTGTGCCCTCTCCTCTGCCCCAGCCCCTTTTCACCGGGCCGCCGCGAGCCCGCAGTCTCTTTGTATGGCTTATTACCACCGCCACGCCCACCGCCGCACTCTATAAAAACTTTACTGACAGGTTCATTAAATCTGGTGGTGATATCCAGGCAGTCAGCTATTGTGTGCGATTTCTTGGTTTGCCCAGCGTGTAACAGAAGAGGGCCAGGGGTGGGGTGGGGGTGGGGGGTGGATTGGGGGATGGGGGAGGGGTGGAGGGGGGCGCAGGGGGAGACAATACAGAGAGGGGAAGGCTTGCAGAGGAAGAGTTCTCACACCATGTGCCTGAGAGCACGTAGGCTGGCTTTTTTAGGGGTTGCTAGATAGATAGCTGATTGTAGCTGAACATATTTTGAGTGTGTGTCTGCTCATCTGTGTGCGTGCGTGTGCGTGCGTGTGTGTGTGTGTGTGTGTGTGTGTGTGTGTGTGTATGTGTGTGCGTGCCACAAGCATCCAGCAGCACTGTCTCTGTCTGAATAATGTGTGAAGAAATGTTGAGGTCACTTTCACTGGGGGCGGTGCAGAGAGGGGTTGGGGGGTGAGGAGGAAAGAACAGGAAGGAGAGCCCTTTTTAGGACAGCAGCCAGGAAATGTTGTTTTTTTTTCAGAGTGTTCCCTGGAAAGAAGACAAAAAATGGGATTTAAAAAAACAAAGAGAAACATTCAACCAAGAATCAGAGGCCACATTGTGCACTTCCTTGCTGAAAGAGAAAAAGTTAAAAATAGAAGAGGAAGAAGACGGAGGGGAAAAAAGGGAGGTTGGCCACAGCCCAGTATCATGTGTGTTGTGCACACGCACATGCACACGCACACGCACACGGGCTAGGCCCCTGTCCATTTCGAACGTAGAGAATACCCCTCTGTGCCCGGCACCGGTCAAGATCACAGAGACATTGCCCCCCTGCCCTCTCAGGAGGCCCGCTCTGTCCCGTTGACCATCTCCATAGCGCCGCTCGCTCCGCAGCACAAGCCCCTCCCACCAGCACAACCCCAACACAGCCAGCTGTGGAATCTAACCAAAAAGGAACGTATGGCAAGGGGCAGTCACATGAAGCAGACATGCTTAAAACATCATGTAAAAATGATTTTTAACAATCATGCAAAATAAAGAATCAATTGCAGGGTGAGTAAAAACTCATTGTTGAGTTGTCTATTGTAACAATGTGATTACAGTAAAGGGCAGAAACAAGTTAACGTAAGAAAGTTGTAAAACTTGACTTTAAGCAAAGATGCAATCATTCACATTATTTCCCATACCCAGATGATGCTACTGAACGCAACACAACACAATGCTGCTGACTGACACACAGGCTGCTGGGAAAACTGTTTCGAATTTTTACAGCTTGGAAAAGGACAACACTCAAAACAGGAATAAACCCTTAGCTTTTATTAAAAGATTCCTGATGTGTTTTCAACACTCAGCCTACCTCAGCACGCACAGCGCTTAAGAAGAGGGACTCTGAATCAGCTGCAGATGGGATGTGATGGCTCAGCTGTGACAGCAAATATGTCATTCATAAATTAATAATAACTCTATTGTGTGCACACATAAATTAGGAAAATTTACATTATTGGCTATACTTTTTATTTATTAACATTTATTACCCTAAAGATGATCTCACTGAAATTAATTAACCAGGGAGTCTTTGCCAGCAATCCTAAATAAACCCTAGCCATAACCCTAACCCTAACCCTAACCCTAACCAAAACCTAAGCATAACCCTAACCCTAACCCTAACCCAAAACCTGAGCATAACCCTAACCCTAACCCTAACCCAAAACCTAAGCATAACCCTAACCTAACCTGAACCCTAACCCTACCAAAACCTAAGCACAACCCTAACCCTAACCTGAAATCTAAGCATAACCCTAATCCTAACCCGAAACCTAACCCTAAACTTAACCCTAACCCAAACCTAAGCATAACCCTAATCCTAACCCGAAACCTAAGCATAACCCTAACCCTAAATTAACCCTAACCCTAACCCTAACCTTAGCATAACCCTAACCCTAACCCGAAACCCAAGCATAACCCCTAACCCTAACCCTAACCTGAAACCTAAGCATAACCCTAATCCTAACCCGAGACCTAACCCTAACTTAACCCTAACCCAAACCTAAGCATAACCCTAACCCATAGCCTAACCCCTAACCCTAACCCCCTTACCCTAAACCCCCCTAACCCTAACCCTAACCTTAACCATAACCATTTATACATACCTACACCATAACATAAAACGAAGAAAGCAACAGCACTGAGACTTAAACCGAATTCAGTATTATACCGCACCACAAAAACAGCTGGTGACTGGATTCTCCCTCATCCTATTCTTAATGAAATGAACATCAGTTCCTACGGGAAGATCATGGCAGCCATCCCTGATGTGATTCTGTGGATTTGCTCCGAGGCGGAGAAGCTCTGTATATTGTCACTAGATTCGCATCATTGCCAGTTTTGATTTCGACACTCCAATAGAAAGCTTTTATCATCGGTTGTGTACCATCAATGTTCCATGGCTCTGTAACTAATAAAATTGATTCAAACCCCCATGTGACAAAATCTTTTGTAATGAATTGTAATGCAACAATTGAACAGCATTCTTCATTTCCTAAAAATGTGTCTTTTTGTCAAAACAAGAATTTTAAGGGATCCTGGTTATAGATGCTTTTTGTTATTTCATTTTCAAGGCCGGGGTCGGAATGGGGAATGGACCACCGCTTATCCCAAGAAAAGACGGAGACAGGCCCCCTCTCTGTGATTGGGCACCTGACCTGTCAATCACATCTGTGCATTCCACGCAGCCACATCAAGATATATGCCTGCTAATGCGATTCAGTCCCCCCACCCACCCACCCTCCCAGTCCAACCCCCGCTATTGAATCTTTATGTCGGAAATCCTTGACCCCCCATATCGCGCAGGCCATAAATAGAAAGCTCTTTTCAGTTAGACAGAGGAACTGTGCATATGCAGTTCTGGAAAGTCTGGAGCTCTAACGACCAGGATCGACTTGTGCTGACTAAAGTTCAAGAATACTTAAATTGGGATTTGTCCAAACCCAAATGGAACTACTGTGTCAACAAGGGGGCCATTTTGATGTAACTGACACCCCCAAGCCGTTTCCACCTCTATATGCGTACAGAACGGTCATGGTCTGAGAAGGGGGCGTGGGGGGGGTGGTTGGGGTAGGGGGTGGGGGTGGGGGTAGAGTGGGAGGGGGGCAAAGTGGAAACAGTGGCTGACATTGACACCGCGTCAGAACACTGTGTGTGGTTAGCGAGCGCGGGGTGGGCACAGGGAGCGCTGTCTCCCCACACCTCTACTGAAAGCACTCTGTGGGATCCCAGTCCGTTTCGTTTCTGAACTGTCGCTAACCCTCATGCCCCTGCAGGATCACTTTCATTACCGTCTGCAATCTTTTTTTCTCAATGCATTCTCTCTCTCTGCCCCTGTCTCGTTTGAGGACTCCAGGCCAACCTGACCCAAACAAAATTGACGAGTTTGTTTCTGTCGCATTCCTAAACCCAAGAAGTTCTAATGCCAGACTGGCGGTGGGGGAGAGAGAGTAAAAGAGTCTCTCTTGATGACTTAAGCAGACATTTCAATGGAAACAATTAAACATTCTCCTGGAGTTAGTTTAAAAGGCAGCCGTGTCAAGAATGTGACAGGGACCGGTGACATAAACTCATCTGGCGCTCGCCTAATGCCAGCCCGGATGGCCGTGAGGGATCATGCACAGGAAGTTGCCGCGTATCTGCGAGCGCTCATTAACGACTTGTCAAAATGGCTGCCAGTGATACAACAGATAAGTCCACACCATCAAAACAAGCCCTCAGATGAAAGAACAAGAAAAAACCTCTCTCCACGTTTTTAAAATTTCCGCACAGATATCTCAGTATCAAACTAAGTATAGTCTTTTAAACACACACACACACACAAAACACACATACACACACGCAAAGCATAACTAATTGAAATCTAATACTTTAGCTTCTTTTTAAACTGTATTTCATTTCTTTTTTCCCCCTTTTTTCCTTTTTTTTTACCTTTTCTCGTTGCTCTTTGTGCGCGAGCTGTGGGAAAAATTCCCATGTGGATGAGGTCATGGTTCCCCCTCACGCTGGAGCTCATTGTGAGGCGTCCGTACGTACCATCCAGTCAGGACCTGCCCATCTCTGGCCGCTCTCACCACCCTGCTATCTCAATGCACTTTTATTGAAATAAGGATTTGCTCAGGAGAAAATAATCTCCCTTATACATACAGAGGGAAGAGAGAGGCTGGATTAGACATGATTCTCTCATTATTAGTGATGCCGAATGTTTGTAGCACCCCCCACAAAAAAAAAAAAAAATACCCTACCCCCTCCCTCCAAGCACTTGTACACTCTTTCTCTGTCTCTTTCTCTCTCCCTCACACACACACACGCACACCCACACACTCTGTCTCTCTTTCACACAGATACACACACACACACACACACACATTCTCATTCTCTCACTCACACACAAATGCTCTGTCTCTCTGAAAACACACACTTTCTTTCATAGACGCCACTCACTCCCCCGTACAAGCACAAAAATGTGCACTCTCAAACTTCACTAACATTTGCAAGTAATATGTGCAGAAAACATGCACGGCCTAGCTTAGATATAAATGTATGTAAAGTATATATAATAATAATATTGTAACCTTTGTTTAACCAGGTAAGCCAAAATTAAATTCTGTCTCACAGTTATGACCTAGAGGATCAATGAGGGTAGGGATTGCAAGGGATTGTATAGCTGGTCAGATATAGGGGATGATACTTGATTAAATGCATAATCAATCAAAAGGGGATTGATTTACATTATAAGACTTTGACCAGGACTCTGGTGTTAATACCCTTTCTCTCTCAAAGAATGCCATGGGGTCTTTAGTAATCACTGTGAGTCAGGATCTCATCTGAAGGATAGCACCTTCTACAGCACAGTGCCTCCATCACAGTCCCTGAGCATTGGTGTCCTCTGGTCCAGATGGAAGAGTGCCCCCTACTGACCCGCATATGTATAGATTTAAGATTTATTGATGAATCTACACTTCGTCTTCCAGACCAGCTTCACCTTCTCGTGAAATACTGTCACCCAAACATTGATCAGCCTCCTGTGGGATATTGTTATTGATATAGATGTTTCAACATAAAAGGCTTTCAATGTTGCTGTTGGCGTGTTATACAAAATTGATTTAACTGAGTAAAAATATTGATTAAGCTGTTAGAAGAAGATGATACTCTTCTCAGCCAATAGCGATCCTCCAATCAGACCTGTCACTCAGGAAACCTCCACACCCCCCACCTGTGTACCTCTATAGCATCGGTGGAGAGCAATAGCACTTCATGTGCTCTCACAGCATATGCAGATGATTCCTAAAGCCAATAACATTCTCAGCTGGATCCACTTGTTTATACCTTCATGGACCAATGAGTTATCAGCTCCAAAATGAGGTTGTAAGCACTGTGCTGCTCTTACATTATCATATACAAGTTAACAGCCTGAAAGCTGGACATCAGTTTATTGCTGGTGCAAGTTCCTGTCTGTGTTCTAAAATATTGCAAATACAATCGCTCGTTATACATGGTGTCCTACTCTTGTCTGCCCATTGAGACAGGCTGTGCGCTTGTGGTTCCAGTGGGGCTCTTCTGTCTTCAGTCAAAAGCATCTCGTGCCTCATATAAAAGCTGTCTGAGGCCCGGCTTGAAATGTGTGTGGGTAAAAATAACAGTTTTGTCTGCCGAAATTGGTAGGGAAGATGGAGCAAAGTTTTCATGAAAGGCAATCATTTACTTTTATAGTGTCTTTAGTCGTTATAGGCTCATCTAGCGGACTCAACATGTGACACTTCAGACACAGAAGTCTATCATTTGAGTCAACTTAAGGCATTTGATAGGATTGACTTGAATAAACACAATAACTGTGAGAGTTCATATACACACAATACATATGTGACTCCTAAACTCCTAAATCCTAAATTTACAAATATTACCATTATAATATAAATATATGTGTTATATAACATATATTATATAAGGTACTCTATACTGAGTGTATTATACGTAATAATAGTCTTCCCATGAACCATGAATGACCCAGGGACAGCTATCTATATATTTAAATGGAACGTCTATTTCAGGGGTGCTATGCTTAGCTCATGTCAGATTCTGCACTATGTGTTCCACTGCTGTGTGAGGGTTAGCTCATTAAGTCAGCAGTGATATTAGCTTTGCATTGACAGATTGAACCGTGCCACTCAGATTTAGCGAGGCTAATGTCAATGCAAGGCCTGGGAATGCCAGTTAGCTTGTTTCAGCTTGCGCGGTCTTTCCCGTCCCCTTGTTTGAGTCGGTGGAAGAGGCGGTTTCTATCCCCTTGCTGCGGTTGCCATGCTTCCACTCCTGTTCTGAATTCCAGCCCCCAATCCCGCCCCCCCTCCCCGCCGGCCGCCCCCCATCATCACCACCCGCCACGGTCCTTCTCCACACCTCTGGACAGCACAGAGGGGTGGAGGTATTGGGGTGGAGGAACGACCCCCTGTCCCAACTCCTCTCCGGTAAGGCCCCTCTCTGGAAACCCTGCCCCCACCCCCCTCTCAGCATTCTGGGGGTGCGCCAGCCCCACGAGAGCCTCTTCTGTCCCAAACAGAGCTGCCCCACTCCCCCCATCACCCCCCCTGGCCCCCCCACCCCCACCCCTGCTCCTCCACCCTCTCCCACCCTTGCCTCTTATGTGTTTAAGCCAAGTGCTGGTTTAATCAAAGACAGGCGTGTGCAGACGTGCATGGCAGGAGAGAGAGATCTGCAGGTGTTTTACTTGAGGTAACCCAAAATGTGTGTGTGTGTGTGCGCACATGTTAAAATTTGTACATGCGAACATGTTTAAATATGTGCCAGTGGGTGGGGTTGTATGTCTATGTTTCCATGACTACATCTGTGTCTAGGTGTTTGTAGGTGATGCAATTATGTATATGTGTTTAGTGTGTAAACGCATGTTGTATAAGAGAATGCGTGTATGATAAAGTATGAGTGTGAATGACTACATTGCCTATATACACAAATGTGTGAGGGTAAGATGTGTGCATATGAGTTTGTGTCTGCATGTGAGTGCATGCACATAGGAGTGTGTATCTGTGTGAGGGTTTTAGCGTGTGCACATGTGTGTGCGTGTGTGAGACTCAGTAAAGCTGCTGCCATCTCTTTCCCTGTCTGTCTGAAGCAGAGGGTGTTATCTTAACCTTCAGCCCGGGAGTCACAGGGAAAGCCTGGTTCAGAGGAATGCCAGCCTGGCACTTTCAGAATGCTTGTATAAGGGCATGGTCCAATTACATTACTGGAAACACATTCAGTGCTCGACTTCACAAAACATACACTGACAAATGCCAACTGCAGCGTTCTGGAATAAATTCCGCCGGTATGTGCCCGGCCGTCCGTGCTTTGAAACAACTCATGAATTATCATCTCAACGAAAAGTCGTTTTTTATTTTCTCAATACACATTGTGTGATACTGTGGTGCTTTTATCTAAGCAAAAACAACCATGTTAAGAATGGATACACATTACCATATCTCTTGCTGATTTTATATTTTAAAGCCAATCACAGATGGAAATAGCATGCACGGGAAGACACAGCTTGTCAGACTCGATACTAAAACATTGAGGAGGTATCCTTTTTTCATTCTATGGTTGTTTACTGCCATCTGCTGGTTGTGTCTGAAGACAAACTCATTATTGCTAATTGTGGTATCATTTGTCATCATTGCCAGCAGTCTCTTCTATAGGTTTGGCATTTCAGCATATCCAAGGATTATGTAGACGTCACTACTGCTATGCATTTGGTATGAAGTAGCTTTTTTTGTTCAGTGTCACATTTTCCCAAGACACTGTGGAACACTCCTGTTGTACTGATCCACATTCTCAGGCCAAAATAGCTGACGGGCGGAACACAATGACCAAAACTCAGAGGAACAACCATTAAAAGCTCATTATGAATTCATGCAAAATGCAAATTCCTCCCCGGCGGGTTGGGCCGGGACCCAAAACCAGCATCGTAAAAAGGTGCGCTTCAGGTTTCTTCGCGGGGTTTGTGCACAGTGTGGGATGTCTGCCATGCCACCAACCAAGATGAATGTGACACTCACCGGTTATAAACAGAGAAGTAAACTGAGTTTTATCCATACACGGTTTCATCCGCCCTCATTCAAGAACAGTTGGGTTTACAGAATCCCTGAACTCAGAGGCTGGTGAGCTCAACGACAGGGATCTCGATCAGATCTCTGCTGCAATAATCAAGGGCCACAGTGACTGGCGAGTTTTTTTTGCTGTCAGTCAGCAGCCATTGTAAGCCTTGGAAACAAGATGCATTGAGTCTTTACTCAATCAAAGTAACTTAAAAAACTTAAATCTTAAATAAGTCACTTAATTCTGGGGCATTAAACTCAAGTGCAGGAAGTAGTGTATGCAAGTTCTTGTAATTTCCTTTCAGTTCTTTGGCCAATCAATAACTTAATTTTGGAAGAATCTACAAATCAGCAGACACTGTGACCCTCCAGCACTGGAATCTGACATTAAAAATCCAGAGGGACCTATGGGCCTTCATAACCTCAGTTTGAAATCTTTACTTTACAAGGCAAATGTAGCAGCAGGGCACCAAGTGAAGCCCCTACAGCTGGGATGGATGGGAATATTCCTCACCAGGCTTGTATAAATATCAATGGAAGTCAATATTTTATAAGATCTTAACCCATCCATTACTTTCTGCATGATGACACTGGGATCAGCGAGGGAACAGCACTATCAGTTCAGCAGCTGTCAACTAACGTCCAATCACCTTACACATCTTTTAATCAGCATGTCAAGTCAATGCCCCACTCTTTCAGCTAATACCTATCCCAGGTGATATTTCCTAAATGAAAAAACAAGTTTTCTATTGTATGTAACACAAACGTATAGGGATCCCGCCAGAAAGCGCAGTAGCAGAGACTGATCCCAGTTTGGATCAAAAGCGCGGCAGAAGCCTCGATAAAATCGGCAAGTTTTACAGCAAATTAAAGAAAAGAATGTTAGAATGTTAAAGGCGACACAGTCCACATAAAAACAACGGTTAACAAATTAAATCAGTTTCCATGACAGCAAGCTATGAGCCTGTTGAGCAGATCTGTCATGTTTTCTAGTTTCAGGCCTGTTGATTTAATATGTTGAATATTATAGGCTGCAGCAGATACTCTAAAACTCAGCAGCTCCCAGTGAAAATGTTAAACCATCTCTTTGGCTGTAGACTTTTTTTATCTGAACTGGCCTGTGAGATTGTATATTCCAGGAAGGGCTCATCGCAACAATAATGTTCTTCTGAGTTGATACTCTATATCCAACATAATAGGAAAAAGGAAAAAAAAATCATTACTTTCTAATTGGGTTGTCCTGAGCTCCTGCGTCCACCGAAGAACTGACGGACACAAGATAAAATGACTTCAGACATGTCAGTTTCGGTACGTTTGCACATGTATGTCCATCTTAGTTGGCACCTGCTTTGCTTAAGTTTCATGTCTGATGGATCACGTTGCTACAGTCACGCTTGATGTATATTAGAACAGGCTGTTAGACAGTGCTGTGAGCATGTGCCCTCGGAAGGGCGTGTCTTGCAGCCTCACTTTCCCGCCTCCTCATGCCACACGCTGCAGCACAGAGCTGAGATGAGATAAAGACTGAGTAGAGGTTGGCCCACTGGTCTACTTCCAAAGAGCACTGCTGTCTGTGCAAACACCAGCAGCCACTGGAGCCAGGTCCACCTTCCATTCACAGGTCATTACTGACCACGCCCCCTTTCCCCTGACCAATAAAACGTCTGCATCTGCATGGCTTTGTGGACTGCTTTCATCTCAGTATTACCATGTAGAATAAAAGCAGACACAAATATTCACATCACACACACTTAAAAAGCCCCAACAAAAGTCTTATTTCCTGTTCCTCAAAATTCCTTATCGAGCCTATAACCTCAAGTGAGCGGAGAACAAAAAATGTTAAACCATAATAAATCTTGTGAATGAGTTTTATTGTAATTTGGAAATATGTAGGTGGTACAGAAATAACTATACAGCATTAATTTACAAAACCAATACAATGTTTTTTTACAGGAAATTCAAAGAGGAACATCATGTCACACAGAAGATAAAATAAACAACATGAAGGGAACATACAGATTCAGCAGGGAAAGTTCATTGTTTTCAACAAAACACTTCATAGTCCCCATCATCCAAAGTTAGACATAAGATGCCACATGCATCAAGTACATAGATTCTATTGGGAAACATATTTCACAATGTTCACGAGGAAATAAGGTGAGTCCAAAAATATATAATTTTTAAACTAAGTTACTATCTCTGAAACTTTATAAAAAAGACTTTCATTGTCATGTTACTCTCTGCTGTACACATGTATTAATTATGAAATGATCACCAAGACAATATGTGTCTGTATTAATAGTAGTGACTGTAGTTTACAAACCAGTTTGCATGTTCTGAAGGTTAAACTATTTAGCATAGCTTACCATACTTTGGTTATATATGCAGCGTAATACAAATGGTTATTAGAGGGGAGAGGACCAAGAGCAACATGTTTCTCACAGAACTTGCACTCTGTCATTATTTTTCTACAGTTTCCCGTCATGTCAAAGTACTGTAAATATACAAAACATAATATTGAATATGCATTTTTATAAAAGAAATTATACACAGGAGAGTAATGATAAATATTGCAGCCAATATAAACGGTTAAAGAGGCCCTCTATGCTAGATATAAATAGCACGCTATATAATTCATTTCATCATAAAGGGTTATAATTGGTATCTATACCTAAGTGAGGTTCTCAAATCAATGTAAAAGAAATAATTTCACCTTGTAATAAAATATATTAGGGTTCAAATACTGAAATATGCCTCTGTTATGGTTTTACATTTCCACGGTAGAGTATAGAATTTAAAAATCTAAAAAAATAGTTTGTAGTGTAAATATTTTTTTTTTTTAAGGATCAGGGCTGCCATTTTTGCATATCAACCTGATTTAAACCAAAAAGAATGTTTAATTTTAGGAACCTTAAATGCTTGTCGGTTTGAAGCGAATGAAATGTACATAATCTATTTACAGAACACAGAACCGTCTGTGTTATAAAAAACAGGCTTGACGTAAATTAATTTAATTTATATCAAGTCATTTCTAGTGAGTTTCATCTAGTGAAATTTGGTACTAAGATTAAAAGTTTTAAAAAAATAAGTATTCATTTTGGTTCCATTTCTTTTGCGATGACTAGCTAACGCTGAGTCATGTCGAGAAAATGAAATAACGTTTCATACAGTTTCATATGGCATAACCTTGCTAGGAATGCTGAAACGAGAAAGTGAATACAACTACACTTAGTACCAGCAGGGATTCTCGCTCTCATGTGGTTGAAAATGAATGCATGTAATTTACAAAAAATGCAAAAACAATGAACAAAATCAGACTCCTACTGATCATCAAAGTGGTCACCATCATATTACCAACATCGATATTTCACACACTCCTCCACCTCTCCCTAGATATAGAGACCACACAGACAGCGTTTCGATTGGTCCAAGAACCACTAAGTACACATGGGAATGTACTGCCTCTGTAAGAGTTCCAAGAAAACCTTCTAACGTACTGAATCACAGAATGAAGGATAAAGTAATATTTGTAGGAAGAGTTTTCTACTCTGTGGAAAGGATGTTTTTGTAGATATGTAGGGTATTTCTTTCTGGGCAACCATAATGTATGTAGGTAGGCAATAGGCCAATCAGCAGGGCTACGAGAACGAGAGTTTGTGCTGTTAATGTGGAACACGGGTGTCTTAATGTTACCCCACTGTAGAAGACATTTGATAACTCCAGACTAGGGCATTGATGTCATCCTATCTATCTGAAGAGTAAAGAAGCTCATATCCTATGTGCAAACCCTACAGAGACCAGACCCTGTAGAGAACTCATGTACGGAACACTTATGTAGAGTATCCAAGAGGAAAACCAGCTGAAGGGGTTCCTGTAGGAAACATACAGAGACTCCACACAGGACCCAGTTGTAGAAATCAACTGCAGAAACTCGTCTGCAGAGACTTGTCTGCTTCACTCTCTACCGATTTCTGCCCAATAGTCATTACTGAATTTGCCGGTTGAAAGGTTACCAAGCGAAAATTCTTTTGACAATTGGATTTAAGCATTAAATTGCCTGAACTTACTTGCAACATTCAGATGCATTCCATAAGGAATTAATTCCTTATCAAGCTTGACATTTTGTTAAATTAAGTCAATGCAGAAATAAGGTCCCTACAGATTCAGTCTACATTAGATTTGCGTGACATTTTTTTGACAGTGGTTGACAGTTTTTCGTTAGAGTACTGAGGAAAAACTGTGTTATATGATACAATCATACTCAGATAAGAGACTGCAGATCACTGATGAAAATCACTGTACATAAAAGTCACTTTGTAGGAGCAGTCCTTTCAAAATGAAAAAATGATAATACTAAATATAACCTTCCTCACAACTCAGAAAAAAGCATGTTTTTCTCATTTCTGCGCACAGACAAAACCTCAAAGGCATGTATTAAGGCCCAGTGAGGAGAGAAACATTGGGAAGATTCCCCTGGCTTCAGTACAGATAGGGATGATTTTTAAAACATCTGGTAATAAATACTCATTATTTTACATGACATTAGTTTCTCTGCGACCAATAAAGAATCTCTTTAAAATGATCAAACGGTATTTTATGTTATCTGTTGTACGCCGGTCCTCCGTGTCATGGGTTTGAATGAGCTGTTTTTGTAATGCCACGCACAGTGAGGGTTCTGGGTGTCGAGCGGCACAATGGCGCGGGTTTGGGCGCGTGCCGGTGTCTCTCAGACCCAGAGGAATGAAGCTGATTGGCGGGTTTTGTTTGTTTGTTTTTTGTTCTGAGGCAATCCTACTTGTTCTTCTGGGAGCCGATCATCACCTTGGAGACAAAGTTGACGATGGCGCTGGCAGGCTGTTCGGGGTCGTGCTCGGCGAACAGGTGGCAGACATTATCCGTCCCACTCCCGGTCTTCCTCGCCACGAACCCGAAAATCCTGCAACAAAGAAGGAAAAACCAATAAGCGGGGCTCGTAACTGTGGCCCACTGAGGGCGGGTGCACTTTAAGAACCAGGATTAAGGACTAGACTGAAATGTAGAATTTGTTGAGATTTAATTGGGTGTATTCTTGAGTTGCTCTAAATATTTATTCAAGTTAGCCAGCTAGCTCGTAAATCATTACCGCCCCAGCAGTCTTTGTTTATAACCTCGGCAGTCTTATCTGATGAAGTCCTGAGTGAGTGCTTTAGAGCCCAGCGCAACACATATGACTCAAGCTTATGTTTGAGGACCATGATTAGGTGAGGAGTTGAAGGTGTTTTAGTGCTGAACTGAAACAAAAGCCTCTACTGACCCTGAGAGCTCCGATTAAACTGAACACTCCTGTTATACAGTACTGATATGGACCGTGAGAGGTTTATCACTCTACTAAACAAATTAATAAAGATGCACTTTTTTATAAATATAACTCACTTTTGGAAGGCATGTACACTTTTGTTTCTTAAAATGATTTATCTGGAGTTATATGTGCATACATCTTTTCTTTAAAAAATAATGTTGAATGAGACAAAAAGATGACGGATATAGGCAAGCTTCCGCATTGTGTTTAGTTTTTTCATGTAACTAAGCCCTTGGGAATGGGAATCCCAGCCATTTTTTTTAATCCAAGATAAGGAAAAATTATTTCTCTGTGACCCGGACTCAACTCTGATTGGTGAGGAGCCTGGGCCAGCTGGGCACGCTCAGTGGGTGCTCAGTCGCCAGCTCACACCCACGTGCGAAGACGGGCCTGTGATGACTGGAAGGAGACCCGGGTGCCAAGGACACACGCTCACGGATACACAAGCACACACAGGTATGCACACACAAACACTTGCTCAAATGCAGAGCAGGCATGCATACGCACACACACACACACACACACACACACACACACACAACATTTGCAAGCTTGAATACACAAACACACTTGTGAATATGCGTGGACATACACACTGACAGGCACAAAAATGAATAATAACATAAACACATCCATATACAGTATACACACAACACTGAGAAAACAATCAAACACAAACACAAACACACACACTACCAAGTGACTTTAATTGGGAAAATCAGACTTACTTTGCAGAAGAACCACCATCTCTCATCCACCTTTTTGGGGGAAAAAAATAAAAAATAAGATTTTTTTTATCTTCATTATATCCAACACCCAATGAAAATATAATGCATCCAGAATGACTTTTACTTACTTCCTGTCCTGGGGGTCCAGGGCACAGAAAATGACAGTGTTGACAGCGTAGTGTCTCCTGAAGAAGAGTCTAGAACAGGGGAGATAGAGAGATGGGCTTGAGTCTACCCTGGACCACGCAGGTTTTGGGATGTAGGTGCAAGCCTCGATTGCACACAGCTTTCAACATTGTGTTGTGTGTGTGTGAGTGTGTGTGTGTTTGTATGCACAGTGTGGGTATGTGAGAGAAAAATCCATCTTCTAAAATGACAATACAGCAGGGTGCAGGCCAGGGAAGGGTGAGAGCCAGCAACCCCCATCCCCCCCAGGCCATGCCAAGCCCACCCCATCCCAATCTCTCCACCCGACTGCAGATCACAAAACAGAGATATGGGTGCAGCCTGGCAGCCGTTCCAGAGCTCCTCTCACACCCCCACCCACCCCGTCTACCTTGGCACCAGCAGACATGTGAGTTTGTATGAGCCTCCATTACAAGCCAGAGTCATGGCTGCTGTCAGACATTTTCAGCACAGTGTACAGGCTGTGAAGAGAGAAGGCAGAAGGAGAACAGAGAGAGATGCAACAAAGGGAGAGAGAGAGAGGGAGAGTGAAGAAAAAGGAGAGAAGAACAGAATGAGAGAGGGAGGGGAGGGAGAGAAGAAATAAAAGAAAGAGAGGGAAAGAAGGAAATTTAGAGGATACAGGAGGGAGAGAGTGAGAGATGAAGGAGAGGAGGACAGAGAGAAATACAGAGAGAGGGAGAGACGGGAGGTGGTGAAGGAGAGAGGGAGCGGTTGAGAGTGAGCGAGGGGGGGCACTCACTTCCTCTGGTTGTCCGTGAGGGTGATGCCCTGGGCTGACACTTTGAAGTGGACCACCGTGGACGTTGGGGGCGGGTCCATGCTGAGAGTCACGCTGGTGGCCTTCTGGACCGCCTGGTAGCCGGTCAGTGACTCCATCTCCACAGAGCCCAGAAACCACACGTTGCAGGCTAGGAAGCCCAGGAAACAAAGTATGTGTTTCATAAGAACATCACTGCCCACTCCAACCCACCAACCCACATGTGAGTAATTCATTTCCCTTCCTCTGTGCCCTGTGTGAGTGTGTGTGTGTGTGTGTGTGTGTGTGTGTGTGTGTGTGTGTGTGTGTGCAAGAGTGAGCTTCTGTGAGACTGTGGACATATGCATGTGCATGTGTGTGTGTGTGTTACTGCATACTTGAATGAGTGTAAGGAGTGTTTGAAGTGAGTTTGAATGAGTTGTTTGGAGTGAGTTTATGTGTGTATGTATGTGTGAGTTTGAGAGTGACTGTGTGCATGTACATTGGTGTGTGTGAGAGTGTGTGTGTGTGTGTGTGTGTGTGGGTGTGTGAGTTTGTGTAATGTATGATAATGTGTCCTTTCAGCCCCCAGTAGACGGAACCAAGTGTACCTGCTCCCTGTTTGAGCAGCTCAGTAGCGGAGTTGGTGGCAGACTGCGCGCTCGTCTCCACCATGTCTTCCAGGGGATCTGAAAGGCAGGCAGAGAGAGGCCGCTTGGTCCAGGTTACCTCAGAGCACAGAGGAGCTCACGCCCCATTCCAGACGAACTGCGCTTTCTCATTCATAAAAACACGGACAGATTGGACACACACTCTCACATACACACACAAGCAAACGGCTGCCATTCAGCTCCCCTGGGTTTATTTATTCCCAAACGAAAAACCGACACGGCTTTAAAAATAAACAGGCCTTTTCAAGGAAAACAAAGTCCAGTGCCGCAAAATGGAAGGAAAACAAATGGGGAGAAAATGACGTCTCTATCCGGAGCGGCGGGCGGGTGACCGCTGGTAAATAAAGTGCCCCTATATCTGGTCAGAGGGGTCGTTTTGAGAGAGGCGAACAGGCGCCCCTGTCAGAGCCCACAGCGACCGGGGCTGGGCCACAGCTCCCGTTTTTATGGCCTGGGCCGTAACAAGGCCCTGTCTCTCCAGCGCTCCCATGCACAACACGCGGATTGACGCCCGCTCGCTGCTGTTGATTCATTGGGGCTGACAGCCGTCGCATAAACAGGCGGATAAATCAAGAGATCTATCACCTGGCCCGGGCTGTCAGAGACTGGGGGCCTTAGCACTGCTGCGTTTCACAACCTGGAGGGCTGTGGTCTCCTCCGAACTCCCCTTGACTTCACACTCTCCTGGGTGTCCCAACACACACACATACGCACACACAACCCAGTCTCACATATACACACACACATATACACATAGACAGGGATACAAATCAGAACATAAACACACATGAACACACACTCAGAAACACACATGCACCCCATGCTCCAGCTCCAGACTGTACAAACACACACTCACATGTGCACAAACACACGCATCGCAAGTCACAAAAACAATCTTGAATGATTACATTCACAAGCACGCACGCAAAGACGCATATGTGTACCCCACACCATGGAAACATAGCTGTGCACACATGTGGTACTACACACACGTCAAACACACGTCACACGCTGTGTCCTCTCACCTCTGTCCGGTATGATGAGCTTGCATGGCAGAGCCAGGGGAGTGATGGAGTGCTGACAGACCAACGCAGTGAGGCTCCCTGTGATGAAAATACACACACACGCACACACACACACGCACGGTCACTTGCCGCATCCCATGCCCCCCGTCCCACTGGCGCTCTACATTGCGTCACATTCGTTATTTATTATATAGCCTGGCGAGGTCCCCCCGCTAGCTTGCATAGCTCACATTTTTGACATACTATCCACTTATGTGGGTGGATATCCGCTGTGCCAGTTCAACCTTTGTCTAGGGAGCACAATAGCAGTGCCACGCCCGGAATTTGAACCTGCAGCTGCCCTAATCACAGGTCTGATTTCTCAACATCGAGCTACTGTGCCTTATCCAAAGTAGCACTACAGCTATCCCGAAGTGAATCATGGCCCAAGCTCTTACCCTGATAGTGATCTTCAAGAGCCATCTTTATGGACGAAAACAGAGTGATTTTATAGTCCGAGCTCATGGTGCAATGATAAAAAATTATTATTAGAATATATTATATACCTAATAATTGGTGCGTCATTTATTTGAAAACCCAGATTTGTGACAGGGAGAAACTTTATTTCATAGCTGTTGCATTTTTGCATTCTATTTGTGTGTTAAATTGATGATGCAGTGTTTTGAAATCTGCTCCATTTTCATTACTGTGCCATGGTTTTTGCCCATTAAAACAGACCCATACAGCTTTTGCAACATCTGTGTTGAGTATAATGTCATGTGTCTTTCTATAATGTTTTTCTTTAAATGATGCTGTCCTGAGATCAGCACACTCCATTTCATAAAAGCAGCAAAACCACACTAAAGAACATTTAGGACAAGATTCAATCAAATGTGCTTAGTCTCTTCAAGGGTATATTCAACTCAATTAAAAGTGACTTCAGTTTCCTTCAGGCCATACGCTGTTCTATTTCAGGGTGAACAGAACACATGCCAAAGTACAAGTTTTCCAATAAAATATCAAATACTCAAAGGAAAGTATGTCATAATCTGAAATCTGATTTGATTCAATTGCATTCCATTACATTCCATTCAACAGAGAAAGCATGACTGATTGAATCTTGTCCTTAGCCTTGATGTCTTAAGCACATGGATATGGGTACATAGCACAAACCAATAAGCCAAACCTCAACTGTGCTAAAATTGTACACAATGTGGCCAGACCTGGTCCTGAAGAGCACACATTGTGCTAATTTGTTGCTATCCTGCACTTGTCTGATCACTTTATTACAAAGTTTAAAGTTTTAGTAGAGTAAAATTGAATAGGCCCTGTGGCTCTCCAGGGCCTGACTTGGCCATTCCTACTCTACAATGATAAGGTAAATAAGCTTGCCCCGCCTTACATGGATCACACTGACCTCTTTTATCATTCTGGAACTATGTGAAATGCCTAAATATGTGCTCTGTTTGCCTCTGATATCATACAAATGTTACTTCATACTCATTCAGTCCCATGTGGTCAGTCAAGGCCCTTGAATGAAATGCAGTGTTCTGGACCACCACTAGGTGGAGACACCTTGTCTGTGTGCATTTTATTTTGACATTCTGTTGACAGGGATTAGCCATCGGCCCTGCAAGGAGCTCTGAGCAGCTATTGATAGGAAGAATGAAGTCAGAACCAGAGAGTGACCATGAATGCTAACAGACATAAATCTGAGTTTACGCATACTCATTGAACAAACACGAGAGCAAACAGCTTTTGCTTGTGCAGACTTAGCCATAGCAATTTGTCTTCTGCTCCCTCATTAAGAGGAGTTTTCCTCTGTTTGTACTAAACTCAATGAGTAAGTGTAAGTCTTAGTAAAAGCATATTTGTTATCACATGGCCACTTCCCTGGTTTTCACTCCGTGTTTTTTTTTGCTGCTTTTTCCCCTCTCCACTGGCATCCACTGCCTGAACGATGAAAGGGGGAAGGCAACAAAATTAGCCACGTCTGTTTTTATTTCATTTCATCAATGGGATGAAAAAAAATAGTCAAAATCCATATAGATGGAATCCAACACCCAAAGAATAAAAAAAGTAAGGTGTAAGTTAGGTGAGGTATCTTACATTTTCTTTGCAGTTCAGTGAGCTGCCTTTTCTGTGAGTATTGACTATGCTTTTTATTCCATTGATCAGTTTTTTACTGACACAGCACCCACTCAATAGAGACATGCACTTGGTTCCAATATTTAGCTCTGTCAATAGGGTGTTAGGACACAAACAGCAGAAAGCACAGGGAACACAGAAGGAGAGATTCTCACCAAAGTACGGCTCGTTGGGACAGCCCTTCAGCCTCACTCCTTTCTGAGTGCACTCAATCAGGAAGTGTCTCACCAGCTCGTTGGACAGGTCTCCCACTGTAAGAGAGAGAGGAGGGTCTGGTCAGAGAAACCCAAAACAATGGGATGAATGGGAGGGGACAAGCAGGAGGTTGCAGGCTCAAATCTAGAGTGTAGAGCCTCTGACGCATCCCAGAGCACAATATAAACTGAATTGTTATACAGGCAGCACAGTCACTCAGCAAACAAATTGCCAGCTATTAACTTATGATGAAGACTGGGAATATATCGGTCACATCGTTACATTATGCAGGTTAAGTCAATGAATAAAGAAATGAATAAAGAACACTCATCCTGACCTCGCCCCTGGCCCTCCCTGCCCTCTGCTGAGCCCCGGCCACCCTGCTGAATACTCACAGGCCTTTCACTAATCCAAAACTCACAAGAGTGATGTTAGAGATTAAACCTGGGCCTCCGGGGTCAGGATAGGGGATCCTGGAAACTGTCAGGTGTTGCAGCTCTTTAGACTGATGACCTCAGATCCCTGGGGGGACTTTTGTTGGGACAGTGTGTTTCATTTATCAACAGTTTACTGCTTTTTACTGTTACAATGAACATGAAATTCGATAAAATGTACATTTAAAGTACAAAACTAAGGCTTCAATTTATTAATGGAGGAAAGGATAAGACCTAAAATGTCTAAGTCTCATCCTACTTATTTGTTTTTTTATTTCGATGGGAAAAAGGAGGTGTAAATTGACTGAATGAGTCAGGTGGTTTCAGGGGTTGGTGGGGTCGAGGCTGGCTGAATGGAGGCACTGGGATCAGCACAGGGGTGGTGGGGTTTTTTTTTGGGAGGAGGGGTTAGGGTGAACCTCCCTGGGCCAAGGAAAGTCGCTCGCCTCCTGATCTCCAAGGCCGCTCTTCCCAGGGAGCTCAAAGGAACAGGCGGATTAGTGAGCGCCTGTCTTCGCCACTAAATCTGTTTGCGCTGCGGCTCTCCCTCCGCTCTGCGCTTAATTGCCTGACCCCAGGGGAACCCCAGAGAGTAGGGCCCGCACCAGGAATGTGGGAACAAGATGTCAACCCTGTTCCGCGTGGAGACCACACGACAAAAAAACCACACAGGTACAGACACACTCTGCCCTGAGGCCGCACTCCAGATATGCTATTTCTGACAGACCACCCTAATGACATTGTTAACTTTCCTGCCTTAGGGTTCCTGCAACCTGATTGGTGCCAGCAGAGGTCTGATATGGAATTTGATTGGCTGTAAATCCATTCTTACTATTGACTCTGCTGATCCATCTTGACATTTGACATGTATAAGCTCAAAAACTACCAGAACTGTCAGCAGATGTTCAGTGTAAAACACAGAATGAAAAATATTTCCTCTGAAAACAAACAAAAATACTTTGCTAGGCTCATTACTTTTCAATATTAAGTCATAGGTGCAAGTATGATAAATGCTTTATACGGATAGGGGCTTTCCAAGTTCATTTTGATATACTGCAATGGTTGTCCCTGCCACCTAGTGGATCAGGACAAACAGTTTGCTGAGAGTACTGCTTTAAAAGTAATGCTTTTACAACGCAAATGCGAATTAACACAGCAGAAAAGATGGTCACAAGCTGTGGTCTATAAGCGGAGTGGTCTTCGGCCTCTCACTAAGAGCGTAAATCAGCCTAAACTCACTACCGTGACCCCCAGCAGTGCCTCGTGGCCTCTCTCACACTCCACATCATTCTCTCTCCCGCTCTTCCACCTGTCTTTCCCGCCCCATAAACTAGTTATTTATGCCGTGCTCAAACCAGACAGAGAAAAAAAGAGAGAATAAATCAGCCATGCAGGGGGACATTCTGAAAACAACATGCTGGAATGTTCTCATAGACAGGAGCTATGCAGGTGCACGAAACTGCCAAAAAAACAGCCCCGTCTCCATTATATTGGATTTCACACCCTGAAAGCTCTCACTAGTCTACCTGAAGGTGTGATTCCACGTGCACGGTGTGACGATGATGTCATCGTGACTGCCCACGAAAAAAAAAAAAAAAGCCAGACAGAAACGCAAACAAAGGACCTAGTTAGGCAGGAGCCAGTGGGATTTAAGGAGTAAAAGAGTCTATTCCTTTCACATTTACACAGTGCTCAGCAAAAGGTCATTCCCTTTTGTTTTATTTTAATTCAAAAACTCTGTATTTAACCCGGATACAAGTACGCTCAAATATTGTGTGTTCCTTTATCCGGTGAGTTGGTTTGGACATTGGGAGTTTCCCAGAGAGGAGTGTTACACCCCTGAGATAACAATGCGTCTCGCTATCTGCTACCAGTCTCCTGGATGCAGCCGGGCCCTGTGGCACACCCTTCCTTTTCCTCTGAGAAAACCCTTCAGGACACTCTGCTCCAAGCAGCACTCTCATCAACCTTAAGGCAGATTATCACTGTGCACTGAGGCTATGTACTCTGACACTGAGTGATTAACACTGACACTTAATGGAACACTGAGTGATTAACACTGACACTTAATGGAACACTGAGTGATTAACACTGACACTTTATGGAACACTGAATGATTAACACTGACACTATGAGATTAACGCCGCCACTGTTATTTACACCGACATCGTATGACACATTGAATGACTAACTTCGATACTGCAGGGTCTTTCACTTTCAAAATTAGTAATTTTGAATGGCAGACTGAATGAATATGTTTTATGATCAGCGCTTGCACAAAACGTAACACTTAATGATTCACACTGATACTGCATATACCTGTAACTGCATGCTGCATGACTAGTCCTGTACAGTTTGAAGCTCTGTAATTTACAGCCAGTAAAAATCACAACTTTGTATGTTTACAACATCTGTAAATATCTTCAGGTCAGTCACACTGAGAGGGACATTTTCACTTTCACAAAAAAAATGCACCCAGAGAAGGTGCTAGAATAGTTTAGAAAAGGTGAATCTGGCCTAGCTGTGCGGGTGCTCCTGAAACATTAGTCGCATGTAAGTCCACTTAGAAAAGAGTGCTGCTGCCTTTGTGCTCTTACAAAGGCTCTGCAAATCTGCCCCAGAGATGTGGGCGAAAGCCAGGATCTCCCCAAACAAAGGAGGAGACGATCAGGTTCCCCTCCCGCCAGCCGGTTCAATACGATTTGGTGGCTGGGAGGGGGGACAGAAGAGTGCTTTTCAAGTTCTTCAGTCACTCCTCCAAACACCTTGCAGACAACTTTTTTTTGGGTACCCTTTGGTCTGATACGACTTTTGAATGAGGAATGTTCTGGAACATGTCAGATGTGACACCACCAACCCCCACCTCCCCCCTCACAAAATCGCTTGAAAACAAAGGGTACCTTTCTTGCTCTGCTGCAGGACAGAAGGAGGGGGTGTGGCCACCTTCATGGCCAGTCCATAGGCCCCCCGGAAAGAATGACTGTCCCGGACAATGAAAGATCCCGGCTCTTTATCCTTGAGCACTGCGATTGCTGCAGACATCAGGGAGAGAAAGACAGTGGTTTCAAAAGTGAGAACGGTGCAATTAACATCCAAAACTGTGAACTCCAACTTTACCCCGGTCTCCATTCAAGTGGTGGACCTCTCAAAGTCCCCTGAACTTAGACAGTAAGAACAGTATAGGGTTACAAATCATAATTTCCACATAAACATTGTTTATAATTCTCTGTATTAAAATGCCTCATGACATATTTATAAAACATACATTCTATAAAAATATTGCATTACGCAATACAAAAAATTCATGGTCATTTAATGTCACATGTCAGTACTTGCAACTAATATGGTAGTTTAATTTAGCATTAAATTAGTAAAGCTAATATGAGTCAAGAGACTGTTCTGGAACATTTATCCAACAGGTTGCTACCAAAATTTGTGCAGACAACAATGAATAATACAGCATTAACACTGAATTCTCTGATTAATGTACTATACTGTTTTTAAAACAGCAAACACTGGATTACCAACAAAACAGCTGTTTCTACATTAGTAAGATAAAGTGCAGGATAAATATTTACCTTGGTCTCTTGATATGTCTGGCTTGTACCAAAATTTGGATGTGTCCTGTACAAACTTCACAGTCACCTGCTTGCTGGCAAACGTGTCTGCAACGCAAACAACAGGCATGCAATTAATCTCCATCTCTCAGTTTCGCACGGCCGTTCAAAAGGAAAAAAAATAGGGTGCTGCAAACGTGTGGAGGGATCCAGACTTTGTCTGCAGTCAGCAGCCAAGAGCCGTTTAGCCAAAGAGAACTGTAACTGCAAACAAAGGTGCCACTCACATCTTCAGACCACAGACGAGAAAACACACCATGAGGAATGTCTTCAGTGAGAAGGGGGGATTTTCACGTTAGCCACATTCGGAGAATTAAAATAAGCCGGGGGGAACTGTGGGCCAACTGTAAGGCATGGCTTATGCATGTAAAACATTTCACTTAAAAATGGTATGCACAAACACAGCTAACACACAATAAGAATGGGACCGGATAGGTATACTGAGGTTGTGCCTGAGTCTAGATAATTATGATGAAAGACAAACACAGACAGACAGACAGACAGACAGACAGACAGACAGACACATTAAAATTAGAATCCTTTGTCGGGAAATTTGTTACAAGTGAGTATTACTAAAAATGCATAAAAAATTAAACGGATAAAAAGATGAGTGAAGATCGCAATGGTAGCAATAATTGACAATGCAGCCATGACAGAGAGACAGGGTCACAAGACATCAAAGGGAACCATAGCATCAACCAGACATGACATTGGAAAATCACAAACACATTGAAAACATGGATCGAGTGAGAGCTAGTAAACAACTTTAGCTGGAATTGACAAGGCTCAGAGTGTACCGTTCACCCCATCCGTCAGCAATATGACAGCAATTCTCATATTTGGGACAAGAACAGCACTGCAAGGAAATTAAACCTGAGCCAATTTCCCACCACAGAGCTGAACACTACGTGGACAGACGGTGGGAACCGTTTGAAAAGACTTTGGCAACCATGGACTGAATACACTTGCATTGATATAATGCTGGGACAGAGGTGGGTGACTTTATACTAGCCAGATACTCATTTCTGTTCTCTTAACTCATCTCTGTTTTTCTTGTCTCCTTACTGCTGTCACCAAAACATTGTCATAAAAAATTAGGAAGGGACACAACCAAGACCAGCTCTGTCCCAACAGATGTTCTGTATTGGAATAAGTACCGGAAACTTCTGCTACCAACCAGGAACCACCTGCGGCTGAGAAGCCGCGAGGACGGAAGGACCAGAGGAGCTGAGTATCTGGTGTGCTAAAGAATGTGCGAGTGCAGGTCTCAGATCTCAGGCCAGGGTGAGCAATGTCAGTCCTGCAGGGCTGGTGTGTGTGCCAGCTTTTCTGTGGTTTCCTTGCAATCAGAGGCCAATTTAGACCTTGGAAGCTATTTGTGTGGACTCTTTTATGTGAATTGGAGCCAATCAGTGACTTAAATTAAGCACTTAATGGCTAAAGACACATAAAAACCAGCCTGCACACTGAAGTCTGATATCCATGGCCCAAGGACAGTGCTAAGAGGCTGTGTTCCTCCCAACCAGCAGGGGGCGATGTGCCTAAAGTGCTTTACCTGGGAGGGGTGAGGAGGTGCTGAGGATGCGGGCAGAGAAGTCAGGCAGGATGCTGGGGAAGGGGATGCTGATGGTGCTCCCGCTGTGCGGACTGGAGAACCCGCTGAGGGAGGGTGACCTGGACCCTAGCGAATGCTCGCCCTCTGAGACCCTCTTCTTCTCTGGCAGGGGCGGCTGGGCCCCGCCCAGGCCCATGTGACCCAGCCCCTCTACGGCTGCCAGCAGGCTCTGCTCCAGCTCCAGCCCGCCCCCCTCCAGCAGGGAGGACAGGTCCAGGTGCCCCGCCCCCAGACCACTGTCATCGTGCTCCTCGAAGCTCTGGCTCCCGCTGTGGCTGTGGTTGAGGGCCGCCTTGCCTTGGCCCCGGGGCCCACCCCTGGGGGAGCTGTGGCAGTTGGGGGCCGGGTGGGACAGGGGAGGTGAGTGCTGGCCATCCATGCCCATCCCCGTCGCTCCTGGGTAGTCGAGGTGACCTGGGTAGTGTTGTGTGGTGAACTGGTGATTCAGGGGGGGTTTGGCTGCGGCGTCCTGCCAGGACTGCCCCACGGACGGGCTGCAACGGAGGGAAGAGCCATGGGATGGTAAGTGACAGCACAAAGTGAGGAGGCGTAAAAAACTACAATCACCATGCTCCAGTGCAAACCTGTTACAGGGCGAATGTGGCAGCAACATGATTTCTAATGCATCATTAAATGGACATAGGCAAAATTTCAATAGTATATGAAGCCTCTGGGATATTTGTAAGGGACAGTGCATTACTTCAACTGCTTCATCCACATAGTATATTTAATACAGGTGTGAAAAAACGGTACAAAAGGTACATGCCATAAAAATATATACACATCATTAAATTGATTATTGGATACTGTATTGATCCTTAATGATTATGTCCACTGTCAGCGGTAATGACTCCTAAAAACAACGTACATAACACACAATACTCACATACACAAAGTGATATTCCCATATTTAAATGTCAATAAAAACTATAATCTGCCCACTTAATGATCTCCTGACTGGCCACAAAATCCCCTGTAATCCCGACCCACTTTGACTGGCCAGGACATCACTATCAAAGAGAACAGAGTCCTCTGGCTGAACACAGGTGAAATGAATAGAAGAGTGTACCTGTCCGCCTGGGGCAGAGGGCTGCTGGTGGATACAGAGCGTAGAGAGCCGAACGGCCTCTGGCAGGAGGGGGGGGTGACCGACACCTCCGGGCAGAACAGGTCCCCGTCCGCGGAGGTGTGATTGATGTTCTCCATGTAACTCCGGGGTTCTGTGAGGAAACAAAACAACTTTCTCTTTACTGCAATGGCAGGTTTTTCTGATTCACTTCTTATTCAGTTAAACACACCTGGACCCACATTCATGAGGTGTCCCTGAATGAGAGCGCTGATCTCGGATCAGTTTTTCATCATCGATAGCTTAACCTTATTCATCATGTCCTGAAAGGTTAAACTGATCACAGATCAGCACTTTTACTGTGAGCAGCTTTATGAATTCTGCCTTTGCCTCAAGTGAAAGTTTTGAAGATTATGGCCTCCTTCACAACTCTGCTGGGCCCTGATGAGGACAGAGGTATGTTAAATCAAAAAATATATCAATTATCACTGAGCGCGTCTCTTTCTGAGGTACCCTCTCTGTTCTGACATTCCCCCTCAGCTAAGCGATCCACCAGCCAAGCTGCTCGAGCTTTCCTGGCTGATCTCCCTCGCCGTTTTTCCCTGAGTTTCTGAAAGCTGCGGTTGCCGTGCCAGTTCTCTTGGCCTTCTGAAGGCCTGACATGGAGGATTTTCTGGGAAAGCCGCGGGATGCAGGCGGCTGCTAGACAGATCCATGGCACCTTGATAGCTACTGAAAAGCTGCCCGCAGCCAGCTTATATAACCAGCGCAACCTTTCCAATGAAGGTGAGGGGTCTGGAACACTGATCTCACCATTTAAAAAAAGCCCCTAACCTTTCTGTATATTTGTTTCATGAGTCCTGTGGCCTGCTCAGGTTTAAGGAAGCTTGTACCCAGAGTAAATACATTTGCTGTAAGTTGCTTTGGATCAAAAGTGTGGGGTAAATGGCTAAACTGTACATTATCGATTGCACTATTGGAGGAGGAGGTCAGGGGGCGGGGCTTGTGTTGCTGTTGATGTGAGATTAGTGCAGAGAATGTGGCTGTGCACTAGCAAATCACAATCCAGATTCTGGCCCACATGGCATGACAATTGAAATTGGTTTTGAGGGTCTGAAGGGAGGAGCTGAAGATCTGAAGAGGAGTTGATTGTTAACCAACATTTTCCTGTTCCCAGAGGATAACAGTTTGGATGTTTTTGTAACAGGTAGACCATGAACCAGGACAGCAAGCACACAGAAATTTTTTCATATTAATCGACGTTTGATAACTGTAAAGGGACTATTTTTTCAATTTTTTTTTTTTGAGAATCAAAACACACTAAAAAGTCAATAAAACCTCAGTAAGGCTTTCACTCCAGTCCTTTCCTGAGACAGACCCAGAGCTGTCCCCTCATACCGACCCGATGGCAGCTCGCCATGGCGCTGGGAGTGACAGGTCAAGATTCAACAGGGACAATTCGGGGAGGGGTTGAGGGGGTGAAAGCGAGCGCCTGTGAGAGGGGGACCTCCCCCTCGGCCCCCACGCATGTCCACACAGGCTCCCAGAGGCGCGTGGGACGGGTAGGCCGGCACCCTCCCCCCCCCCCCCCCCCCCGCGCCCGGCCGCTACATTCCTGGGATTGCACACATAGCAGACCTGGGGAGGGTTTGGGGAGATTCAGCCCAGCCTGCCCCCCCCACACACACAAACAAAACACCCCCTCCCTACCCCCCCACTGAGCCATGCTCACAGGTCTCCCACAGTGCACTGGGAAGGCTCCATAACCTTCCCTTATAGACATTAAATGTGTCAACATATACAACTATAAAATGTATCTTTTATAAACATAATACATATTGCAGCATTCCATAATACATATTGCAATAAACAAATGGTTTTCATATCTCACAAAATATTTAAACATTGCTGTGAAATGTATATTTTGAAAGTATTCAAAAAGTATTGAAAATGCATATATTTGATCCATTAAACTGCATATAATGGAGGTTAGGCTGGACTGTGTCAGGACAGGGATGGCAGTCAGGAATCAGCTCCAAGCTGTGGCTCCAAGCCCTTCAACTTAAACGGCAAATTCCTGCCCTTTAGGGAGTGGTCAAACATATTATGAAATATGGGCACCATATATAAAACAAACTAATTGACCACGTTTTTGGAAGTGCTTTCGTAATAAAGTGATTTATTTATTTTCTTAGCGAGTTGCACCGCAGAAATGGGTGGGAGTCAAGCTGCGAGGCTCTGCTCCCATCCCCGACCTCTGATCCTCCCTCCAGCTCGCCATCCTCATTAATTACCCCCGGAAAAAGTGATGGGCTGGACACGCCCAGCGGAACATCGCCCCCTTCAAAGTAAACATCGTGTACTTTCACAGGGATCATCATTCCTTCACCGTGAACAAAACAGGCTCTGCTGCTGAAAGTGGAAACTCATGGCGGAATGATAGAAAGACCGTCTACTAAATAATCAAGTTATTTCTGTCAATCATTTATTTCTGATGTATTTGTTAGGGTATTTTATAGCAGTCTGGAATGTAACAATCGCAGCCATATTGTTGTATTCTGTTTGAGTTTGGACCATTATATTAGTATCCAGTGTCCTTCCCCACTACAGCACAAAATGAACCTGTTTACTAGAAGTATAACTTCTTTCAGAATTGTTACAGTCTATTGTTCTTTATTGTCTGTGTCAGAATGGTCCACTGACAAAGGTAATGAAGAAAAAAATAAGTATATAAATACTATAAATATATCAACGCTTCCATTTTTCTGGTGCTAGTTTCATGGCTTCTGCTCAAAGGGGAGGCAGCAATAAATTAATCTGGCTCAATGCAAACTCACAAAGAATCAAATGTTCTTTCACATGAATGAATGTTCCACATTGTTCAGAACTTAATTCCATGCAAAAAGGATACTACAATGGTGCCTCACTAATGGAGCCATTGTTTTCTGCTTTCTGTTCTTTTTTTCTCTAATTGTGCGGCATAGTCTTTGAAGACAGAGAGTAAGAAAGTGACAGTGGGAGGGTGTCAAGAAGAATACAGTCAGAGAACTTGGCATCTAACTAAAAAGTTGCATGTCCAACGCTGACATGATGTACTGCCATTGTACCTTTGTAAGGTACGCAGATCTGAAAGACTTCTATAAATGTCCAGCTATGTAGATTGATTTATATGTAAAAAAGGGACCAGAATGTCTGTTACAGAACACAATGTAAAATGGCATGCCTGCAGACGTCAAGCATGGCCACAATCTCGCAATCTCAGTCTCAACATGACTCTCCTGGCTGAATAAAAAAATGAAATAAATGCATAAATAAATCACACGTCTGCGTCCGTGTGCATGTGTGCGATGGAGCCGAAGGACACCCTCAGACAGATTGATGGCCTCTCCGAATCTCGTCTCCCAGGCCGTAAAACTCCACCAGCAGATGGTGACCAGTGACTGAGGCCCATGTTTGACCCAAACCTCCACCCCTCCATCCCCCTCGCTGTGCTCTCTCCCTCTCTCTCTCAGAGGGGTTGCCCTACAGCTGAACACTAACCCTTTCTCTCTGCCACCCTGACCCACAGTTCATTTATAACTGCTGCCACCAATATACAATATACGCAGACACAAGCCCTGTGATATGTCCCATCAAATCAACATATACGTATCAGAATGATACTTTGGGGAAATAATCTTCAGGAGTCCTGAAGCAAACGTCTTGAGTTATTAATGGTCTTCTCTCCATAATGCCTGATGTTATCAAAGTCTTCTCCACATAATTCTTAATAAATAAATGAAATGAAACCTCACACTGGAGCTTCTGCTTCTAGATTCTTGAGAATGTTTCTATACTTGGTGAGGCTGCTGAATGGTGCTACAGTACCGGGATAGAGACGTACCAATGTGGCGAGACTGTGCACTGACTGGGCGTTCGAGCGGAGGGGTAAGAGTCACACGACGACAGCTGCAGAGGTGTTGATTACAATGGAACGCGATTGTATTTCCACTTTTTTCCCTCAATCCGGAAAAAATCGCCTGATGGTGTGGAAAGCACGCTAATGCAATTTGGAAACTCAATATTTTCGGTTTTTAAGTGACTAAACAAGACCAGCACACACACACACACACACACACACACACACCACCCTCTGTCCTGTTTCTGAGAGGAAAAGCCTTGAAACAACGCTCTGCTGTCAGGGAAGCTGCAGCTGGGGAGTTATAATTATGAATTCCATCTGCAGAAAAAAAAGGGAAAAAAAGAACACAAACCTCCTTTAAAAGACCTGCATCCGTAAAGATTAATGACACTGAACTGATCTATCCAAGCTGGTTTCTGTCCTACCACATCACTGAGTGACTGGCCAGTGAGAAAAAGAAGGAGAAAATGTGCCATTTTTTGTGAGAAACGGGGGAGTGGTTGTCGGGACTCTATTCAATCAACGCAAAAAAAGTACAAAAATCCCTGTGAAACATTTCCACAGATGTTTCATACGTCTTTATATAATCCCCGCGACAAACTAGGAAGCATCTGCATATTTCAGCTACTTCCAGCTCTTTTTTTCCCACCCAGAATCCTCTGGAAACTGAACCCTGCTGAGCCAGGGCCAGGGCCTGGGCGGAGATGGAGATGGGGTTGGGGTTGGGGTTGGGGTGGAGGTGAGGGTTTTGGGGGGGGTTAAGACAGAGCAGAGCAGTGACCATTGTCAGAAGCAGCCTCTTTCTACTTACTTTCTGTTCAATACAGTTTTTCTTCTACATTTATCCCCCTCCCTCTCCATAACCCAGCAGCACCCACTCCCTCCCCACCCAAAAAAGCAGACAGAGCGCACAATACACCCTTAGTACTCACAAAATACAGATTGTGTACAACTTGTTCCAGATGGCACTGGCCAGCATGTCCCTCTGCCAGTGCTGTCGGCCCAGTTCTAATGAGTGTGTTGGTCTGGAAGGGGGGGTTGGAGTTTGGGATGGGGGGAGACTGAGGGGGAAGGGGGGGGGGGTTATGAGGAGGGTTGTGGGTAATGGCAATAAAAGGTCTGCCCGATTTTAGGAACTTGTTTTCCCTGCTCTTCTGCATGGACGTACACTGCCATTAATGATTTAATCAGCCCGTTTGGCCCGCTTAAAAAAACAATACCACGATAAATCGTGTTTCGGCCTCTCCTGTCCCAAACCCGAGACATCTGGGAAAGATGCCTGTTGTGACACAGCGGCGGACGTGTCTTTGGGATGGTGTTTGGCTCCGGTCCTTGGGAAACAAGACCGGCGCCCATACGCACGCTCGCACGCACTCCAGACAAGCATGCACTCTGACAATCACACACATACGCACGCTCATACACACAAATTCCCATATACGCCGATTTCACCATGCAAAACTGCACACATACACCTATATAAGCACAATCCTCAAACAAGCACATAAAATGCACACGCACACACAAACACTGACTACAAAAATACATAACTAATGTTCCAGAGAGAAAGTGAGTGTGAGGGGGGTAGGTGGGGATGGGGGCAGGGGCGGGGGCGGGGGCAGGGGTGACAGAGACACAGGGAAATAGTGTGAGAGGGATAATTACATATATTCAAAGTGAGGGTATTTTGTCATGAGACTAAATTGATTTCCATGGAAAGAGGGGCCGCGAGTGTAAAACACTGGGGCTTTATCGCACACTGCTGAAATCCCATGCACAGGCCACGTCTCCAACAAAAGGCACCTTCTTTTTTTAAGAAAAAGAGGGGGCTTAACAAACTTGCCATTCATCGAAAGAATGCGCTTCCGAAGGACCTCTTGTAAACACTCGAGCTGATGGATGGCTCGCTGGCTGTAAATAGTCAGGAGATGTCACAGCTGTTTCAAAGGATCAAAGTTATACATATTTTCCTTGTCAGACAGAACAATGGGAGCTCAATGATTTCTTTGAGAGCGGGACTGTTCATCCCCAAGTTTTCAGGGGAAGGATGCACTCATTGGGGGGAAAAAAATACAGATAAGGCTTTTGCAGACATACGCTTAAGCGGCCCTGTTTCATTTTTCCCTCTTTTTTTAAAAACTGCTGCTGTTGTTTTTACTCATTTTGGTCTCATCGACTCAGCCCCTGCCTGACTCGACTCGAGCCCCTTGTTACAGAAGAATGCCGTCAGCTGTCGGGTCTCAGATCACTCAAAGCCGCTGTCAGACGGCCCGCACGGCCGACACACCGATTTGACTCACACGCTGCATGTGGGCCCCCCTCTTTGAACATCGCCTCCTGGTTGCTGGAGGGGCTGTGCGAAATGGAAACCTTCACTGCAGCACTAATAACCAATTACAACCCTGCCTGTGATGACAGCTATTTTCTGGACCGACAAAATCCCCCCGATAGGCTGAATTGCCACTGTCCTGACAGTATTCGCAATTTGTTTAAAACAGAGGACAGATATTAAACTGTGAACTGGTCCCTGCCCTTCTGTGTTCATTACATCAGAGTGCTTCCTCTACACTAGCCAAAGACACACTTCACGAAGCAGATCCTGTTCTTTGCTCCACTGTCTTTGCAAGTCTGCTGATGGCTTAAAGCTTGCAAATTGTCTTTGTCATTTACTGCGCTTGCAAATCACCTGCAAACCTTGCGCATAGCAAATGTGCAAATTGTTAAACAAGTCCTACATTCACGAAAACTCCCAAATTAAAATTCAAGAGCTTGTCCGCTCGTCTCACAGTGGATGTCGGAACCACAAGACAATCAAACAATAAAATAAGAATGCCCGAGCGGTTGGCAGGTGGTGCCCATTGTCATGAACGCAGACAAAAACACCCCTGTCTGTCAATGCAGACGCAAAAAAAGTTTTAAAATAAAAAAAAGCACCATGGTACATTTTCACACTTCCAAAGACCTTGTTCAGAGGCGGTCTGGGACTTCCCATCACTGCTGGGGAAAAGACATTCCACTCAATCCCCCACAATCCCTCTGCAATCCCTGCTGCTCGGAAGCCGAAGAGAGGGACAGAGCACTGGGGGAAGCCCTGAATAAAAACAACAGCGTTTTTCTCAGCTCCATAATTATCCCCAGCCATTACTCCTTATCAACATTCCACCGAAGGGGCAGCCCGTGTGCCAGGACAAGCCCGCCGCGAGCCCCCCGTACCTCCCTTTCATTCCATCACAGCATAATCTAATGGGAGAATCAGGCAGCTCCAATACATGCAAATGGGGTGCGTTCACACCCCTCTCTCTTCAGGGACTATTTGGGTGCATTTGACTGCAGGGTAGATAGAGTACCAGACATTCCCATGGACTGAAATGCCACTGGAACCTTTATGTTTCTGGTTGAGGTAGTCCAGCGATGGGATGTCATAAGCAACACTGTGAAATGTTCGCAAAGGAATCCGGTGTGAATCCCTTCCATGCCAAACAAGCAGAGGCTAGGCCCCCTGTTCTGTCATCATAATGTCTTTCCCATATACCATGTACTAGACTGTGTACAATACCTTTTATAAGACTGATGTAGTAACCAGTCTGTGACAACATTTTACAAAAAAATGTATGATTGTTTAATTTTAGAGGAATTCTCTATCTGAATAACAACTGATGCTAATCAACATGGGAAAAAGTTTCCCAAAATTGGTATTTTTACAAATGAAAACGAGAAAGAAAAACAACCAAAAGATTCAAGACACATTTATACAAGTGTAATGACAGTTAGCAGCTGTTCTGTTGCTTAAAGTGTAAAGCAGTTAATTGTCTGGCAAGACAACAATGACCTCAAACCAAAAAAACATCCTTTCTTTAAATTAAAATAAAAGAAGAAAAATTTGACAAAGCACAATAAAAAACAGGGCTGCTTTTCAGTACAATAACCACAAAAAACATCTGCCAAACAACCACAGAGGAGAAATTCCAGGAGCAGTTTTGAAATACCAAAGCCTGCAGTCACTGAAAAGTGTATGCTTTCTACAGCGCCTCAGGCCTTGAAAAGAAAAGAAGTGCCAAATTTCTCTTCTTCAGCCCGGATCAAATTTCACCGCCCGCTGTGGGAGCAGAGACAATGCAAGCATTTGGGACAGCTTCAAGCATTTGGTTTTTTCATCACACACACACATGCTCGCCCACTTGAACGCGCCACAAACACACTCACACACGGAAAACGCTTCCTAGAGAAAAGGCAGTGGCGTGTAGTTTACGTACCCAAAGAAGCCGTCATTATGGAGAGTGTTTCATAAGCCTGGAGCAGAGAAGTGGAGGATGTAGAAAAAAAACCCCACGCTGAACAAAAAAGTTCAGGGTCCTCCCGTGAAAACTCTCTCTCCTCTTGCTGTGTCGCTCTGACGAGTCCACAACACTTTTCACAGGATCAGGATCTGGTCTTTCTTACTCCCTCTCCCTCTCCCCTTCACTCGTTCTCTCTCTCTCTCTCTCCCTCTCTCTTCCTCTCTGCACTCTGTGTAATACACTGTTCCAAGCCCTCGCCAAACAGAGTTAAAAAGGGCTGAAGAAGCTGAATGAAGTCATTTAGGCTAACGGCAGCGGCGGCAGCAGAATCAGCGTCGGCCCACTCGTTCACTTTGGGTCCAGATGAAAATTAATTCCCTGATTGCTCTTGGCTTGTTGTGACAGTCTGACTGACTGTTGACTGGACTGGAGCTCCAGAGATAGAGAAAAAGAGAGAGGGGGGAGAGAGAGAGAAAGAGAGAGGGAGACGAGGGGGAGGGGGGGTAGAGCCCTGAGCCTCATTTACATCTGACTTCTCTGCTTCCTTTTCACTGACCGCTCTGCATTGTTTCTGCAGTGCCTCCACAATCTGCTTCCTCCAATCAAAAGGCATTGTCAAAGGTCAAGGGTCACTAGTGCCCTTTTATGGCTCTACATGGAATGGGTTAACTTTGATTTATCTATTACAATTTTTTTTGTCTGCTGCTGAACATAAAACATTCCACTTTGGAATGCAAGTTTAGGTGCAGGACAGACTGTTCAGAAAATATATTTTTTAAGTGGAAAGGTATTCATTTTTTCCCCAAATAAAAGGGAAATAAGTTATTTTTTAGAGTCACAATCATGAGAAATTATATATTATTATATTTCAAAATAAATCCTGGGGTGAAATTAAGTCCCCTTGTTTAGAGGATCAATCTTCAGACTTAGGAGTCTTTAATGACTAAAATTTGAGGTGATTGCTTAAACATGTTTGTAGTTTATGTCAAACTAAATTATTGAAAACATAAATTATGCAAGTACGTTACAAAAGCAGACAGACTGTATGCACCTTCAAAGTTAAAGCCAGACAGAAAACCAGAGGTCCACTGCACCCGAAATCAACCATTTTCAACCTTTGACTGTAGATATATTACAATCAGATTAAAAGAGTCTCTTGTGTTTAACAGAAAACACCTGATGCAGAGTTAGTGTATTCATTGCCTGTGTTGACAGCTCTGTTATTCTCCACTGTTTTGGCTACACTGATCAAGCTTACACTGGACTTTCAGCTGATATGTCCAGGCTGTTTTGTTTTGGAAAATTGATCTATTTAGCTCAAAATTCCCTTGGACTTCACATAAATATTTGAACAGTTCTGAATGAAAAAGGCTTAACTGGTTTTATACTACAATTATTTTCCTTAAGAAGAAAAAAAAACAAAATAAATAAAAAATATAGTTATGTAACACTTTCATGGGAAACATTTCGCTGTGTATGCAGACGGAACGGAAGCGTTGAAAACCAGCCCATCTTAAGATCAGGTCAGGCCAAGTTTACTCAGTAATCGGGACAATTAGTTTACTTTTGCCTTCCTTGTCCTTGCAAAGTGTAGCTAGTGTTTTTAGACTGAGCCAATCATGCCTTCTGCCTCTCCATGTCTTTCCCTGATGCACTTTCCTTTTCTCCACCCCCACACACCCCTGCTGTTGAGAATGTGTCACCTCGTTATCTGCTGATCTGGGGCCCAGGCCGGTGTGATTGTGTCCCATTGACAGTGTACAAACAGAGGGCCGTGTGTCCGTGTGAGGGTAGGCCATGGGGCCCATTGAGCCCCGCGCTCAGCGGCTGTGTCATTGTCACACTGCATCAGGGTTTGTGCTACGGCAGCCCCTGAGCGGAGCCCAGCACTGGGGCCCCCCGCCCACATGGCGGCTACGGCTCAGCCACCAGCCTGGCCAGTTCCCTCACTGCCCAGTGAGAGAGACTAAAGCACAGCGTCACACACGTTCTTCCCTAACGATACTCCCTTCTCCCTCACTTCTTTCCTTTTCCTTTTTTCCTCGTTTTTGTTTATGCATTCCTTGAATGACCTCTCTCTCCTTCGATTTTCATCTCTCTATCTCTATCTGCGATTTTTAAGTTCTCAAAAAAAATTAGTTTTTCTGGTTTCATAACCAAAATGTCCATGGTTCGAATGGGGTGGGGGGGTAGGGAGTTATCCTACCCCCCAGGAAATGTAATAAATGAATAAATGATATTTCAATGTCATGTGAAGTTCATGCATCTGTCTTGCAAGGCCACGTACAGGAAATGCAAAGAAATGAAAATAAACCTGAGTAAATAAGGCATTCCAACAAACCCCCAGTCACAGCTTCACACTGTGGCGTGAGGAGCGGCTTGTGGGAAGAAAACACTGGTGTGGTCTTCTGGAGGGGGGGGGGGCAGGGTTTATAGCAAATGGCTGACCTACAACTCCTTTCAATTGAATATGACATTTTTTTCCATGCAAAAGGTAAACTGAGACTTAATTAATATGTCAGTCATGAGACCCCTTTATTACGGCTAAAGAACATGGTCATTCACCAAGCCCACGGCGTGTGGGTAATGCTTGGTTTGAATGTTGTTTAGTCTTTACTGTTACCTTTTAGCTGCCCCTGAGATTCCCTGACTCCAAAGTGTGATTTTCATGCAAAGCAACATCAACCCATTTCTTTGCCATTTCTGTTTTTTTGGGATATGAAGCACTGTATTCACCATAAACACTTTCAGATGTGTCCTTTAAATGTTTTGTTTTTATATGGGTGCATTTTAAATGGCAGTTATTGTTTTCTTTCAGTTTTCATATTTACACTTTGGCAAAAATAAATATCTGCTCATAGGGTTAGAAAAAACGTAATGACGTATCACTAAAACACTTATTTGCCTTGGTACTAAATACAGTGCAATCAAAATGGCGGAAAAGCATGAGTAACAAAAAAGTGGAACGCCACTTAATGTGAATTAGCAGGAATTCCTGTACATTTTTCATTAAAGAATACAGTGCAAATCAAGCTCATGAGCAGACATCAAAATGAAACACAGTCTACCAGACATACAGATGACTAACAACTTGGCTTTGCATCTGAAAAGAGTTACAAGCAACAATGAATCTCAAACTGGCCTGAAGAAAATCAGACTGTGGGAAATATATTGTTCCCATTGTTGCTTTGCATCATTTTAATAACAGATAAGAAATCCCTGATTATACTTTTTTCAATTTTTTTCTAGCTTGTGGTTTCTTCCAATGTGCTTAAAACAGTATTCTTTTGCAAAATAGTCAAGGTGAAGAAATGGCATGCTCACAGTGTTTATTTCCCAAAACCTTTAGCTTTTGTCTCTCTCAGAAATGCCACAGATCTTCCTGTCGCTTGTTTTTTTGTTTTGTTTTTTTGTACCCGGCACTGGCGTGATTGCATCACTTCCATGGCAACAGCTTTTAATTATTGTGCCTTGGCTAAGCGAGCGGTGACATCCGCGTGAATTCGGGCTTGGCAGAGCGATTGCACAGGATGAATGAAGGCTGTAAATGCTGGTTGCGTCTTTGAGGCAAACAATCGCTACAAAAGTACACTTTTAGAGGACGCTTGTAGTTCTGCACGCAGTCTTAAATAACTGCAGTGAATAAAACTGCCTGAATGGTAGTCTTTAATAATGGGTGAAACCATTCAGAGAACCACTTTTTTCCAGTTCTTGCAGGACACCGCAAGGAGACAAACTAAGGGGAGGAGAATACACTAACACACTTGCATGTGAACTACAGGAGGTGCTTGCAGGGTGGACTTACAGACATCTGACAAACAGACATAAGGAGGTTCAGTTCTAGGATCTAGAGGAAGCGTACTTCCTCTCATTTCCTGATGTAACACACACAGACACAGACACACACACGCACACTTGCACACACACACACACACACACACTCACAAACACCCACACACGCACAGCACAAGAACACACGCTAATGTGCACGCAAAAAACACACACATACACATGCACACGTACACTTGCACACACAGACATTCACAAACTTGCACACACACGCACAAGCACTCACACTAGTGTGCACACAAAAAACACGCACACACACTCACACAGGTGCACGCATATACATAAGGACTAAATCACTCAGGGAAAAAAGCCATTGGAGGCTGCAGGATGTCTACTGAATGCACACGTGAGAGCGTTGAGTGTGCAGGAAATTTGTTTATATCCTGAAAAAAACCCTTCCCTCCCCATGGATATTTTTAGAATGGCTGCTGCTGCTGATAGCTCGGAGGAAAATCATTTTCTGCGTATACATTCATGCGGGAGCCCATGAGCTTGTCTGAAATACACTCCTCTCCTTATGACAAAAAGCCATACTGAAATTATTTTTGATACAACTCTTTTGAAGTGTAATTAAAGCACGTTTTCAAAAAAAGTGAATTTCATTCCTGTGTCACGTACAATGTTGGATGGGTGAAGCCGAGAGCTGTAAAATTTAAAAACAAAAATTTGGCGTTTCACAAAACAAATGCAGCTTCTGAGGTGCACCTCCATAGTAACTTTCATCACAAAAATATGTTTCAAATACTTCTCTGTTGATAAAAAATGATGACTGGCAGAACATCACCTATGAGAAATATGTATTTTGATTTTTCAGATGGCATTTGATAGTAAGAATTTCGGATCTGCCGCTGGCGTTGAGAGGCTGTAATTCACTGAAGGTGTACGTGCGGATAGCTCCCACTCTCCCTCTCTTATCACCGGGGCTGAAGGATACATGTGCCAGCTCCAACAGAACAGATAACGCTGGACTTTCAGAAGGTCCTCTAGGGTCAGCCGCCCAGTTCAGACTCTACCGCTTACCCACGCTCATTCCCAGGAGACTAATGCATTCCAGTCCCTGCATGATAAACGTAACGTGTGGCTGAAAAGGACAGCGCACTTCATCTATCTGTCATTGAGGATGTTAGGAGTGTTGATGGCGCTGTCATTAGAAAGCTCCTGTAATCCACTATGAATTACATCATTAGTTTATAGTTGATGAACAGCTTCCCATTTATCACAAAGAAAGGAGCAATTTCATTCACACACACACAAAACACACACACACGCACATATCCAAATATAAATAATACTGCTTTCCAATCGTGACCTACAAGTGTTATTTGTTTCTTCTTTGCTTGAAAATATCGTTTGTTTCTTTAAAGTAAATTCCTACCAAATGACAACCTAATTATTAATTCCACAGCTGGAAATGGCTGAATTAGGTGTGGCTAAAGGTACTTAATGAAACATACCTGACATTTGCTTACTTCATACCATAGACATGGTTTTTTTCTTTTTCTTTTTAAATGACAGTAAAGACATTAAGCGTTAAATCGTTCAAGAAAGGCCACATGAATTTAGCGTTTAGGGGGAGGCTGGTTGAGTCATACGTAGTCTAGTGATAAACTTCCATGTTTGCACATCGAAAATAAACTTTCCACACCTTTCTGATTCTTAGAACATCAAGCGGATACATTTCTCGGCATCGGATACCCCTCAACATTAGTTTGCGCAATCAAAATCCGGTAAGGCCCTTGAACAATTGGGATTCGAGGAAACCTTACCTCCGGCGTTCCCAGTACCTACTTTGCCGCATGAAGGTCTGGACGGATCATGTTTCCACTTGGGATGATATGGCGGGGGATTATCTAAGCATGTGTGGGAGGACTGTAATCCCCTCTGAATCCGTTTGTCTGAAGCAGGCCATCTGAGCCCTGCTGTACGAACCCAACTGTCTGAGCCAGAACACCTGAGCACCGCTGTCTGAGGACAACAGTCTGAATCTGGCTGTCTGGAACAAAGCATGAGCCATACTGTCTCAAACTGAACATAAACTTTATCCAACCACGCTAGCTCAACCACATCATCTAAATCTCAATATGGACCTTCCTGCTTGAACCAGAAAATGAACTTTGTGATTAAATCAAGATATCTCAACTAGATTATCTAAAACCTTACTGTCGGAAGCAGGCTATCTGAACCAAACCTTATTGTTTGAAGCAACATATCTGAGCCAAAATATAAACCATAATATGAATTTTAAACAAACTATTTCAACCAAACCAGAATATGCACACTACTTTTTCAACCTAGGTGTGTGAATAAGATGTGTTTAAATGCATTTAATGCATTATATGTAATGTAATGTAAATGCAGCTACCACAATATGACCACTACTATCTATACCAAACTGTATAAACCAAGATATTGAGCATACTGTCTGCTCCAAGCTATCTGCACAAAGGTGTCTGACCCAGACTACTCTACCAAGTCTGTGTGATCCAGGCCGTGTGAAACTGTGAAGAGGGGAAGTGCATGTGTGTGTGTGTGTGCGTGTTTGTGTGCGTGCGTGTGTGTGTGTGCGTGTTGTGGCAGATGGCAGAGGGGCGCATGCAGGGCCGGTATCCGCAGGGCCTCTGAGGAGCAGTCTGCTGTGCGTAACTTTAGAAAGGTGATCTATAATCCCGCCTGTCAGGACTGGCCGTGCCTCATCAGTCCACAGAGAGCAGGCATAAGCCGGCCTGTTTTAACTGGCAGTGAGTGGGCTTGTTTTCCATTACCGGAGCCCACCTTCCCTAATCCCCTCTCCCACCCCCTCTCCCTCCCTCCCTCCCTCTCTGCACTTCACCTGCCTGTCTGATGGAGGCCTGCATTCTCGAGGTGGGGTACCCAAAGGCCATACAGCGAAGGCATCAAGCAGCCATTCTCAACGCAGACTGAGGGACACAGCTAAAGGACAGCTTCAAGCAAGCCACCATGTGCCAGGGCAGCTGTTTTAAAATCCACAACTAAAGAGATTGCATTGTTTTCTTTTATACACCTATTTACCTAATGAAGCAATTCATCTAAAGGAACCTCCACTGATTAATGGCAATGCCCAACCTGGGGTTAGAACCTGTAACCACTAAGTTACAGCACTCATTTCCCTAAAAATAATAAATACACATAATAATTAAAGTAAATGTATAAAAGTAATCAAAAATTGAACTGAAATCAAAACTGGTGTAATGCTTTTACACCGTTGTTATGTGTGATATACTTTCACTGTATACAGTGAACATCACGGCATCGACGATCCACTTGTGTGAGTGGAGGAGATTTCCACTCTGCGAGAGAGCACATACATGCACAGGCACACGCACACACGCTCCGCAGAGTGCCAGCCCTCACCCACGTTATCGTCTCTGCTTATCACCTTTAATCTGGCGGAATTCCCCCCCTTTTTTCACGCTCTGCTCTCCCGGCCTCGGCCAGATTACCTGCACCAGCTGCTCAAATAAACTGCCGGGGGATGTGACACACCTGACAACACATCCACTTTTCACCTCTGTATGAGGGAACAGGACATGGGCCTGAGCGTTTCACACACACACACACACACACACAACGTATCGTATCGTCACCCTGCCCAAGCTACTAGACCACACCTCAAATGGTTCGACGAACAAAGTCCATCCGTGATATTATTGATTCAGGGTAAATGTGACTGTCCCATTGTGAAATCATACAGCTCAAGTGCTTTTAAGTTCATGACAGTTCATGACGTTCTTTAAGGAAGGGAGGAAGGATGGCTGCCTGGGGAGGCGGGGAGTCCTCACGGCCAGATGAAAGTGTGTTTCTGGGATTAATCACTCAACTCCAGGGCGGGTGTTTAAATAACAGTTTTAAAAGTGTAGGAGTTCTGCTGTTTTGGCTGTATCTTAAAAGCCTCGAGGTGTGAAGTTCAGGCTGCTTTTCAGTTTGAGAGTGAAAAAGTAAGCAGAGGAAGAATGCCGCATTCCTGCACACTAATGATAACAAAAAGTGTGACATTCTGGTGGTTCTTGGGTTTAAGAATAAAAAATAGCTGCCATGTTAGTTGCCTCAACCTCTGAAATGTAAGTTACGAAACAGAGCTTTTGTGGATCTAGAACTTACCTTTGATTTTCATCCAGAAATGAACTTATATGATAAAGTACAGCATTATCAAATATTTGAGTGATCAGGGTCAGGGTTAGGATTAGGGTTAGGGGTGGGGTTAAGGTTATTTTAATAACAATAACCTTATTTTGCAGGTAAGCCATAAATTCAATACACAATGTGATATTGATATGAGGATTTTGAAAGGACTGAGTCCAATTAGCTACACGGCTTCTTGCCTGTTGCAAGTCCATTTTATCGTTGATGCGGCCAACCAGGATTGGAGCATCATAACCACTTCTCCCTTCAGTGAGGGAACTGAGGAAGAGGAGGGGACCCTTACCGTGAGCCGTCCTGTAGGCCTCGTACTGCTCGCAGGCCTGGGTCGAGAGCTTCATCTGGTGGGAGAACTCCACCATGCTTTTCACTGAGGGGGGAGAAGGAGGGTGTGGTTAAAAAAAGGGCCGTCACAAAAGCAGTGAACACGCAGGGTGCTCAACAAGCCAAGATAATTTATGACCATTTATGAAAAACAGAGATATGTCCTCTAATCTCTGGGAGGATGTTTATGACGATACAATTAAATGAGTGATTATGAAATCAATAATAACAGCAGCAACAACGATAACAACTATAATTGTTGTTGTCATTAATCAAAAACAAATTTTAAAAAATCAAGCCGTTTCCATACGTGCCAAAGATTTTTTGCTGACGTCAAGCCTTCATCAGGAAATATTCCAGGGATTTTTTTCCAACATGATCTTCATATCTCCATACATCTCCAGAAAGTTCATTTGAATTAGCCCAGCCGTCTACATGCTCAGACATTTTAGGTACATTAAGACTTGATCAGCTGATAAATACCCACCGAAGGCATGTTGGTGTACATCCTCAACTAAACACATACACGGTTAGTGAATGAACTCCCCCCCACTCTCCACTGGCAGTTTTCCGCACTTGGTTGCCATGTGTGCTGAGGAGGAAGCTGAAGGCCTTCTGGGAGATGCCCTGTTTGTGGAAGTGTACTGAGGGAGCGGATGGACGTGTGACTGTGGACCCCCTGTTTCTGGTCTGCTGTCGCTCAGCAGGAAGTGCTGTGGGAACGTATCTCGCCTCCTCAGCAGTTAGCAAACCCCACTCTGCGCCCCGCAGGGGACCTTTCTGCACCCGTCAGCACCGTCGCGACACCATGGACGCGTTCGACGACAGAGCGGGACGTGAGCTTGCTTCGATGACAAGCGTTTCAGCACGAGGCCAGGCACTGAAACAGCGCGTTCACACCGCTGCGGAGGAACGTGAACTTTTCGCCTGCTGAACTGTTGGAATGGTGGTGTATTACAGGGGCCCAGATAAGGAGGTCTGTATTTATCTGCTGCCTGTCAGTGGGGGGGAAGGGGCTGGATTTTTTTCATGCAGAAAGAGAGAAATGTGTTTTGGCTGACTGGCAGCTGGGTGTGTGCATAATGCAGAAACAGCCCGACATTCCGTGAAACAGGGCAAAGAGATGCAGAACACAGAGATAAACACCTGATAGATGCTATCTGTGCACATTCCTGAGTGCTGATAGCAGACACCTTGCAGTGTGGACTGGCCTACCTTTGGGTGGAGTGTAGGGAGAGGGACCTTCCCTATGGGCTGGTCTACCATAGCTAGATTGGGAGGAACTTTGCTCTTTGGTGCTGTCAGGTGGCACCTTGTTGTTTGAGTTAATCTACCACAGAATACAGTAAGGAGGAAAATTATGTTTTGACCAGCCTACCACAGTCAGATTGCAGTCAGGTGGGATGTTGCATTGTGGGCTGGTCTACCATAGAGTGCAGTTAAGGGGCCCTTATAGTATGGGTGAGTCTACCATACAGTGCAATTCCATTGTGGGTTGCTGTACCATAGAGTGCAAATAACGGAAGACCTTGCGGTCTGGACTGGCTTACCGTAGGGTGTTTCAGGGGAGACGGGGAAGGCAGGAGTCGGGGGAACCAGCTCACTCCCAGCCTCCACCCTGCAGTCGAGGTCCTCTCCCTGTACTCTGTACCCCACAGTGTCAGTCCTGTACAGGCCTCCATGCTGCAACACATACATACGTTCATGTACATTCACTTTAGTAACACTGTACTGATGCACACACACACACACACACACAGGTTCATGCACTCCAGTAATACTGCACTGACAAACACACACATACACACACTACAGTAAGACTGCACTGTATTAAGACAATTGATACATGCTAAAAGCTTTAAATAACACAAATTGCATCTCTGCCCCATGAATCTTACAGGTGTTTAGTTCACAAAGGGATCCCATTCACTAACTCACCCAAATATTTATATGGGGACATCTGGGTGTCGAGTTTAATCAAAGGATGAAGAAATCAAACATATCCATTTATAACTTAATATGAAGGAATTGTGTGTGTGTATGTGTGTATGTGTGTGTGTGTGTGTGTGTGTGTGTGTGTGTGTGTGTGTGTGTGTGTGTGTGTGTGTGTGTGTGTGAGGAGCGGGGCAGGCAGTGTGAAACAGGAGACGTTTTCACACCCCGCCACGCGCGACTCCGTGGTTCAGGCCAAACGCATGCCAGAAACGGGATCCTTGTGATCTGTGCCTCGGAGCGAGGGACAAACACGGATAACAAGGAGGCGATTGATAGCGGGCTCACACCTCCATAAAACAGACATTATGTCAGGAATCCGCTCTGTTTATCCAGATAAATCTCATCCTCTGTCCTCGCACAGCGTCGCTCTGACACATTGATCTACTCCGTTGTTTACAGGCCATGGTAAATTATGGCGCAGTTATCTGTTTCACTCACTCACATCTCCAGAGGAAAACCAGCTCACAGCTCGTTGAAGGTCTTCAATGTACACATCTATCTATGCTATAGATAAGCAATAAATATATATGCAATTACAATGTACCTTTTGTCAGAGTAGATGCGTATTTGTTTAATTTAAATATCTATATTGTGGTGTTGTGAGCTTTTTGTTGCTGTTGATTGCCTGTTTTTTAAAGAATACTGCTGCAAACCACTGTCCCTCTCTGGGCAAATAAAGTACCACTGCTGTGTTCTCAAGCTGGCAGACATGGAAGCCTTTTAAAAGTTCTTTTCTTTAATGTACAATCCACATTGCATTTTGTTAATTGTTAAACAGGAGCACTTGTAAAATAACACTTGTGTCAATGGGACTCCCAGCAGTCCAATCATGAATGTGGGCGTGTTTCCAGTGAGGGGGTGGGCATTAGGGGTGTGGTCCCATACCTCAGAGTGGGGGAGGCTGGGCGAGTACAAGGGTGAGCTCTGGAACTTTTCTGGCCCACCCCATCCTGGAGTCCGCAGCCCTGGGTGGTCTGTGACATCACTGCCCTTTCTGCTCAGGCTCCGGGGGGTGTCCACTCCAGCTCTGACATCACCGGCCGGGCCCACTACTGAGAGGAAACAGGCGGGGGGGAGGGATGGTTAATGGCCATACCACACATTCCACACAGCAATTTATGCCCCGACCATCAGGAAATAAATCTCTGCTCTCCAATCGACATCACAACTTAACATAACCATCAGCGTCATCTTATTATTTATGCCATATTTTTTATTTTTTTATCAGGTCCAGCAGCCTGATCGTTCTGAAAGGCGTTATTCATTGTATGACATAAATCCCAACTGAGCCCGCGAAGGTTGTCCTTAGAACAGTCCAGAGCTGACACCCGCTGGAGACCCTTATTAACCTGTCACAGTGTTAGCTGCTAACGGCAGGACGAGCACACACTGCTGATTCAGTGCATGTGATGGACCTCCATGCTCTCCGTATATACGGAAAGAACCCCCTCCCCTTTCCCACAGTCTGGGTTAATGACCCATCCACCCCAAACCGCTTTAATCTTTTAATCTAACGACACAATGAGATGGAGGAGCCCAATGTATGACCACAGGGCAGTAAAAACAGTAGAGCCCCGCCCACATCGTCTTCTCTCTTAATGAAGGTTTTTTAATCATCTTTTTATTGTTGCTTTGTTTTTGTACACATGGCTTGGCTTTTCTTTTTTTTACCCACAATTGAGTGTGCCCCGTTCCCCCCGCCTAAAAACAAAAAAGAGCCCTATTCTCCAAAAATAAAAGTGTATATGTTTTTATAGAAGGGGGGTCTTGGTCTTGTGTGTTTAGTGTTAGTTATTTATCCATTAAGATTTCTATATTTGTCTCTTGCTGCTTCGTTTTGTTTAAACAGGGGAAATGGATGGCTGCTGGGAGGCACATTCTTGGTGTGTTAGCCCAGCGGAGACTGGGCGCCGGCCCCAGCAGCCCCTGCCATTAATTTCCCCCCAGTAAAGCTGCATGTGGGCGGGCCCTCAGGGGCCACTGTGCCCCCAGCCCTGCCTGATGGAGGGAGGGGGTTTGCTGTACCAGGATGTGGATGGCCAGCCACTGTGGGGGGGTGGGGGTCCATTCATCATTAACCTCAATGCATTTACCGAGGAGAGCCACAGTCTCATCTCTGGCAAAGGGAATGCGTCCCATCACAAAATAAACTGAGGGGCGTGAACAAAATCCCAACTCCTCACACACACACACCCCCTGCAACCCACCCAAACTCTCCCCTCCCCAAAAGTAAATAAAATATTCACACAGAGACACAGAGATTAAAGGAATTTGCATGTGGAAACCTCGATTACATTAAACTTCTTTTGATTATGTTTTTTAGTGTTTTTCTTTTTGAAAACTCAAATTCAATAAAAAGCAAAACTTCACTTATCCTCCAGGCGCAATTACAGCTGGGCAAAGCATGAAAGACTGTATGTCATATAAATACACAATTTACATGAGCTGAGGTCTTTTATGCCTTGCCTAGCCATAATTGCCTCTTGGGGATAATTAACTTTTTAAGTGAATTTGCATTTTGAAAAGAAAAATGATCATTGACACAAAGGGATTACATCATCCAGGCCATCGCAGTCAAATGTTTTACTCCTTTTAGTGATCATCTCATAGTTTGTGAAGTCAGTCACATGGATTGATGTCGTTTTTACCTTAGTGATTAAAAAGGAAAGAAACTGCCTGGAATCTGTACACTGTTCAGCTATTCTTGACTGAACTTGGGGTGGTGGTCTGTGTGCTCCTCAAACACAGCAGAGATGCACAGCTATGTCTGAGTAAAGGTGAAATCAGAGCCTGTGTCGGCTTTCTCAGCGGCAGCACTTGACACCGGGGTGTTAATTGTGAAGCTCGGGGACCTTACAAAGGGGAGCTGCCATCTCAGGGGGACAGGAATGCGCTGAGGTGCTAATGTGAGCCTTTGATTGCGAAGCTTCGCTCCGAGTCAACTCCACCTGCTACCTACGGGTCCCTGCTTTTGTTCGTGCTTGTGTGGGCCCGCATGGGTCTGGTGCCATGAGAGTGTGTGTGTGTGTGTGTGTGTGTGTGTGCGTGTGTGTGCGTGTGTGTCTGTGGGAATGGGGGGTTAAGACCATCCAACTAGTCAGCCTTTTTATGACCTGCACTATCACTTCTTTTTTTAAACAGTATCTTCATTTGACTCAACTCACTTGTCTCACCTCACATGCCTCCCCCTTTGGTGTTCTACTGATTCTCACTCACAGATAACACAGATAAGATAGCTTTATTGGGTGTTTGGCATCTTCAAAAAACCTTCTTGCACCAGAAGTGTCGTTTCACCCACCTTATCCTACTTCAATTCAATTGTAAAAACTATGCAAACAGACACATTGTTATTGCTATAAAAAAAACACGAACAAACGAAAAACACACGCACAGAAGATTAGACTTCTGCTTCAGGCTCTGTGCTTTTATACAATGAGCCAAGTGAAATAACAGACCTGAGTCCATGTTCATTAAGTTTCTCATTCAGGAGGTGCTGACCTAGGATCAGGTTCCCCCTGTCCATATTCTAACCTCATCCATTATCAGCCAAAATTGTAAACTGATCCTAGATCAGTGCTCCTACCATAAGATTGTTTATGAGTATGGATTATTACCTGGTCCAGATCTCAACCTGGGCCTGAAAATGGGCCCTTATGCCAGAGTCAATTGGTCGCAACACAAGTTATACCTGAATGCCTGAACACATACCACTTTGTACAGGATCTTTGTCTCGAGAAAAGCTAGCAGGTCGAAACACTGTGTAAACATCTCTTCTTTTTGTATGCCCTTGGGCATGGCATTCTGTCCCTACATGAAGCACGGTGCTCTTGTTTACTTTTTCCAGTTCAGGATCTGGCCAGCCAGCCATCCGTCCCTGAACTCCCCATCTGTCATGCATTGCTATGTCGACATTACCCATGAAGTGTGGTTTGGCAAGCATACAGCTACCTGTTCGGTCAGGTATTCATACCTAGCTGATATGGCTGTGGTTTGCCAGCCTAACAGTAGTATGCCAGATTCTCTACCTGTTGTACATGAGTGTGTCTGCATGTGCATATACCTGTGTGTGTTCCCTTAGTGTACATATGAATATGCAGAACACTACAATAAAAATGTTTGTTTGTTTGTTTGTTTGTTCGTTCGTTTGTTCATTTGCTAGTCCAGTACAGTCCTGGAGACGCTGCAATCTCTGCTGCTTTCCAGTATGTTTATAAGGCAGTGCTGCTGTTTGTGTTGAAGTATGAGGCTCAAACTATCTTGTATGATGAATATGCAGAACACTACAATAAAAATGTTTGTTTGTTTGTTTGTTTGTTTGTTTGTTTGTTCATTTCTTTGTCCAGTACAGTCCTGGAGACGCTGAAATCTCTGCTGCTTTCCAGTATGTTTCAGCACTTAATTGTTTAATTGTTCAATTGACACTGACTATTACCAAGACCTAAACTGGCTTTAAACTGGAAGGAATATACAAAGCACAGCAACACTGAGGCCCTGATGGGCTTGAGTTTCACAGACCTGCTCCAGCACAGAGCCTGAAAAGGCCAGGTTAGGTGAGCAATACATATCATCAGCGGTGCTGTATAATCAAAACAGACAGGAAACGCTCCAACCCCAAGTTAACCAACAGTCCTATTGTTCAATGAAAAGCCTGACAGTTACAGCACTGTGTCCATACCGTGCCTCTATGCCCTTGTCGAATTATGAGTACACGCTAAAACCATGAACCATAAATATTTTTGAAAAAATTCTTCTCAGACTTAGGCCAAGATTCTTTTAAACAGTTAAAGCAGCTGTGTCTTTCATGCAACACCCTGTCCGTGTCAGATCTAGGAGTTTGCGGACCAGAAGCGAGATCAAATAAGGAGAGCGAATCGCGAGCCGCAGAATCACGGGCTGTAGCCATGCTCATGGGAACTCTGCAGGGAGTGATGGGTGTGCATGTCTGCTGGGTGGAACTCGCTGTGTGCGCATTCAGCCACTGTGGAGATTACGATGAACCCATCCACCCCCACCGACCGCATGGTGTAAAGCTCCTTGTATTACTTTGAAACTGAAATGAATTTACTGATTAAAATGGCAATCATGTAAAACATAAGACCTATGAAGCACTGTGGATGATAACAAACAGCTGCCCAGGTCTGAGGTGTACGATGTCACCTCTCTGTACAGCTGGCAGAGCCGGCTGATAGGCTGGAGGCTGGAGGAAGACGGCTCCTTGTTTTTCTGGCTGTTGTTTTTCTGCGCTTTGCTCTCACCTGTCAGCAGATATTATTCCCGGATTCCTTGTCAGAGAGGCACGCCGGTCGTGCTCCAGCAGGCTGAGTCGCGGAGCGCAGCCAACACAAAGAAGATCCGCGTTCCAGCCAGAGTCCCGGTCACAAAAAACCGGTGCCTCAGCCGGGAGTCGCAGTCAAAATGAACACTACCCAGAGTTACAGTCACAAAGAACATCAGTGCCCCAGCCAGTTACAGTGGCAAAACACACCAGCATCTTAGCCGGAGTCACAGTCAAGATGAACACTAGCCAGAGCTACAGTCGCTAGTGCCATTATAAATCACATAGACTCACTTATCTGACTCACTGAGAATCACTGCAAGACCTTAACAGGCTTAAGTCATTCATTGTTTAGACTTATTGACTAACTATTAGTTGAGTGTGAATTGTTAAAGGTATAGAATTACACCATGTCCAGAGGTCATTTATCTAGCGGTACTTTAGATTTAAGATGTCTATTGATGAATGCCGCTTAAGTAATCCACCATAGTGAGTCACCGTTCAACCGAACCGTGAGTCACCAGCCCATTCACCTCTGTGGCTTTGTGCCATGAGTGACGTTGACCGCAACGCCAAGTTTTACCTTACTGCCCTCCTATTCATCTCCATCTGTCACCTGATCACATTTCCAACATGTCCTTCTGCTCTGAAACCCACAAAAAAACCCAAGCCACAATAACCAGCTCACCCTGTAACCTGAGGCCTGACTCACAATGGCATGTGTAGTGGCATTTACAACATCACACGGGGCTGGTACAGTACAACCGTAGCACTTCATGTTAGCAAAAGAAAAACGTATGAATGTGCCTTCTTCCGGGCTAAGCCACTGGTCAGAAACAGGAAGTTCCGATCTGTCCAACATCCTTGTTCTCTCGTTAGCTTGACGCAGAGGGTGGCCTGAGGGATAGCGATCGTAGCATCACTGCTTTCCCATTTTACAATTCCACAAAAATACATGTTAAAATCTCCCATCTGCAATCTTCTCCCATACACATTTAAAGATGCGCTCTCCCATCTATCACTTATTTCTACTTAATGTTCCCCTATTGATTTTTCAAAACACCATGTTTGGAGTAAAATCCCCTAATCTGGCAACCCTGGTCACTAGAGTGGGCACACACTATAATAACCAATCAGTCCAGTCACGCAAGGGCACACAGAGAGATCTTGTGTTTTAAATAACACCCGGCTGTTCTCTTCTGCTAAGGAGCACCTTCAATGTCAGGCCTACAAATTAAAGAAACCAAAAAACAAAAATGCAGACCAAAAGGTACTGCTGTTCGGTAAGTGTTTACGCCTGACAGACATCAAAAGCAAGGGAGCCCTAAACACCCAGCTCAGCTCTGGCCAGATGGAAGACAACGGAGGTATGTACACTTCACGTAGCAATTACGCTCTGGATCCTTTCAGCGGAGGGAAATGTCAGGCTCCAGGGCAAATTTGTTCTTCACATGGAAATTCCACACACCTTACTCCGCGCGCAAACAGGTTTCTTCTTCTTCTGCTGCTTTTTCAGTGCTTTTTCCCCCTCCCCCATGTACACACATTTATATGTGGTTCAAATCGCTACAATAGCTGACTTCAGTGACATTGCCTTTTTAAAGGCTGCAACTATACTATGCTCCTCTGTGACAGTCTCTCTCACAGTTACACAGTCACCGTTTAGTCTTAAGTTACTAGGTAACCTGACGAAAATATTTCCCAAAAACAAAGACCTGTCTATTGGTTTATGATGTAATACTGTTTAAAAATCCCAAACGGTAACCTCCCTCCAAGGGCGACAAACAGTAAACAAACACAGAAACAGTTGATATTAAAAAGGTTACGATGTTACACCCACAGGCGCTCCACCCTACACTCCAAAAGTCCTAACTCGAGGGCACACTGCATGACAAAAAATATTTTTCTGACCACCTGTCAATCACTTCAAAAGCATTCCACAGCTTTTACATAACCGCTACCTCCAATCAATACTTCTCAGGGCAATGAAAGTCATAACATCTAACAGATGAAATATTACATCAGGTACCCTTCCAAATCCACGATGGAGGTCACTGCTCTCACATTTCACGCTATGACGTTCCAGTCAGAACCTGCAGACAACAGGAAATGCAGCCAACTCGTAGAAGGAAGCATTCTTACCGACAGACGTCTAAGGTATGAATATGCAAATCACTCCTGCGGGCCTGTTATGCTGTAATCCTTACCTGCATCCAAGGTAGGCATTTGGAGAGAGGTATCTAAGATAATGTTACATGGAGATCCTGGAGAGACTTTCTATCAAACGCGCTTAAGTCTCTTCAATCAAAACAGGCTTAACGTTAGGAACATCACTTTCTCCAGGTATGTTATGCTTCACTGTAGACAAGCAAACATCCCCATTGGAGTGTGTTCTTGTCATGTTGAAAGAGAATAGGACATACCCTAAAAAGAGACTACAGTCCTTTTTGATTGAATTACATATTCCCTTACAGAGGCTGTGTTTGGTTGACTGAATTTATCCCTCTGTCAATAACCATCAAACAATATCTAATGCAATTGAAGTTGTAAGACCATTTGGGGAAGAGAATAAAAGCCCAACCACGCAAACTAAATTTTGGGGGAAGAGGCTTGAATAACACTGTGTTAAAGTTTCCCTCACCGGCTAAGCACATCACGGGTTGCTAAGCACCAGAGGGAGCTGACTGTTCACCTCACACATGACTGACAGTTGAAATGATCTCAGAGGGCCTTAGTTAATGGGTACATCTAATGTCTGAGTTCATCTACGCTCGAGGAGACGCTTTAACTTATACTGGCCTGGAAATCCACTGGAAATGAACTGCCTTTTCTTTTCAGGTGAACTCTACGTGTGTGGGGTTTGTGAGGTCAGCAGAAGTCCAAGCAGATGGGATAGTGTGGAATAACCTTCCACCAGGTGGACACTACTGCCCTGTACCGAGAAGGTCATAATGGTAGTGATAGGTGAATAAGGTATCATTACACAGAAGGTAGGAGGAGTTACAATCACCTGTCATCTTCTTTCAACCAATCAAATGTTTAGCTCTTCATAATAAAACGCAATGATTAACTCCAATTAGTGAGTTACTGGCAACATATGGTAGCTCCACCCATTTCTGGTTATGATACGTCATTCTCTAATTACTGCTTAATTGTTTCAGCATGCATGGTAACTAGAGGGACACTGCTCTCCTGGAGATAGCTTTGTGTTTAAGGGCCTTGTTTACATGGAGGCAGTGGCAGTCCTGCCGTGACGGAGCCGCAGCGTGGGCTGGGGCAGCTGTGAGTCATTACACACTCAGCGGAGGAGCGTGGTACAGGAGCAGGTCATGCATATCAGCCCGCAATGAGCTCCGAGCCGCGCTCTGGAGGCAGAGCCGCACGCTCTCACGGGCCATCTTTCAACTGTACGACCGGCCGCAGCTGCTCCTGTCATCTTTTATGGAGAGGAGAGAGTGAGAGAGATAGAGAGTGAGATAAAGAGAGGAAGGGAAGGAAAGAGGCGCTTTCACCTGAAAGTAAGTGAGAAGTAAAGGCAAGGTGAATGCCTGAGATAAACCAGGCACTGTCCAAGGTTTGACTGAGCTGCCTTGCAAACACATGATCTCTCTCACACATGCACACACACACTCACATATACACACACACAGCCAAGATCACAGACACACACACATACATATAAACACACACACACACACAGCCAAGCTCACAGGCACACACACACACACAGCCATGTTCACAGGCACACACACACACAGCCATGTTCACAGGCACACACACACACACACACACACTCACATATACACACACACAGCCAAGCTCACAGGCACACACACACACACACAGCCATGTTCACAGGCACACACACACACACACAGCCATGTTCACAGGCACACACACACACACACACACACACACAGCCATGCTCACAGGCACACACACACACACGTAGGCCTTATGTAACATGGTGATTTTTGCCCTGCTGCTTTGCCACCTCTTATCAGTTGGTCATGAGCCCAGCTGTTCAGAGCACAGTGGAAACATGCTGAAGGGCTTATCTTGGGACCAACCAACCACCTACCTGCTACACACTCTACAGCAACCAAACTCTACATGACACAACTAATATTTCACTCTTCCAAGTCTCTGGACCGCATTAGCTCTTTCACTGAAGACCCAAGTATCACCTTTGGAACAGGTAAAGAATGAAAGCTCATACACCCAGTCTGCAAACACAAGCTAATCTTAAATCTCTCTGCTAGCCATGTCTAACTCTGTAATGCATTGTCAATGGGACGGTTTTACAACCCTGTTGCAGAGGAGAATATGAAGGCTGCTCTATTAATGTAATGCACTGATTGCAGCATTAGATAACCGTGGGAACAAGTTTAAACTGAGCCTTTCACCCCGAGCAATTTGTCAAAAAAAGTCTGAACATTTGGCAGCTCTTCACAGTATTTTTTTGATGTTAGTTTTTTCCAAAAGAGAGTATGTAGCAAACAACTCAACATTTAAGATGTTCACATAAGTACAACCGTGGACTCTATGGAGAAGGACACAGTCAGTCTTCAACAAAAATAAATGAAAACGTTGCACATAAAGTGTCATATTTTTTCATTATTTTAAAGTTTACAAAAGTTTACTGGGCAATTATAGACATTTCCCATTTATAAACCACTAGCTGATGAGGTCTTTGAGGTCTGTGCTATGGCCTTACCTGACTGGTGCATGCTGGGATGTACCTCCTCCTTACTAATCAGGAGCCTGTGGCCCACTCCATTGGTGCAGATGGACGTGGGTCCGTTTAGGTGACTCCTGCTGTCCTTTTTGACCGAGTTTGAGCGCGTGGGAATGGGCACGAAGGTAGGGTCCAGGTCCATGATCAGTTGGTTGAGCTGGTCGATGGACTGGTCGATATCCACGGTGAGGGCGCTCAGCTCGTCCTCCCTGCTGGCGGTCACATCCGAGTCTCCGCAGGGCGGCCCCGATAGTGGCTCGGCACTCCCGACCCTCTGCACGGCCTCAACGCTGCTGCTGCCCCTGGTGGGCACAACGGGAACTGCGCCTATTTTGGGGGAGCCGCCCTGGCTCTCGCTCTCCCCAGGAAGGTAGGTGTACTGCTGGGCTGCCACCATCTGCTGCTGCTGGACCCAGGTGTGAGTGGAGTATCCTCCCTGGCTGAACACCTGGGGCTTCGGGGTGATCGTCTGGATGACATGGGTGCCCCTTGTGGTGTGGAAGCCCTGCTTGGGGTCACCGAAGCTCCTCTCGTAGTCGTCGGACCCTCCTATCCCCGCGTCGGGCGGGAGAGGCGCATGGTGCTCTTCGCCCGTGTGGCTGCAGAAGCCGTCTGACAGCAGCGAGTTCTGGCTGCTCTTGTGGTAGCCGAAGTGGCCCAGGCCGGGCGCGTTGGAGCTCTGGCCCTCGGAGGACGAAAGCGTGCCGATGCTGTCCACGCTGTGCAGGTCGTGGGCCGGCACCTCGTCGTCCAAGATGTCCGTCTCGCGCTCCCGGGGCCTGGATTCGCCATTGACGTGCACCAGTGCGGGGACCACGTGTCTGACCCCCGCGGGGGTCTTCCGCTCCGTTCCATCGGGGGCTCGGAGCCCTCCAGCCCGATGCCACTCAGCAGACGCTTGAGTTCGGCTCGCTCCTGACGGCTGGGCCCCCTCTTGGTCCACAGAGAGGCGCTGGAATGTCCCGAATCACTGCCTGTGGAGAGGGTGTGCTCACTGTGGTCGGGGCTGCTGGTCACCGGGGGCGCTCCGTCCGTACTCTTCTTCCTGACTTTAGCGTACAGACTGCCATCCACTGGACCCTGGGCATGGGGCACTGAGAGAGACAGAGGCACAGAGAGATTTACACAGCCACTCACAGACATGCACATACACCACACACTGTTCACACGCACACACACAGCCTTCCACTTACCTACACACTCATACGTACAGCCCATAAACACATGCACACCAACACATATATATACCCACAAATACACATTCACATAAATACACAACACAGACACACACTCTCATACACACCATGCATACACATTTGCATACAAACCACAATCACACACCTGAACACACAAACATACTCATGTACACACTATATACAGACACACACAAACTGCACAAAAATACACACACACACAGCATACACACATAGACACAAACGTACACTCGCACGCCAGGTCTCCAGTGCCAGCGCCTGACAAACAGTGCGAACCACATCTGCAATGCAGAACCCCATGCTGTAAATCATTCACAAATATCCCTCCTGTATGGGCAGTTAAGTACTGTGACGCAGCAATGCCAAAGGCTTTACTCACACGCTACGCTGGCCGGCAGCATGGGGCCCTCACTGTAAAGTATTCCAGTGCAGGTGTCTACACGCATGCAGGCTCTGTGTCACACACACACACACACACACACACACGCACACACACACACACGCATGCAGGCTCTGTGTCACACACACGCACACACACACACACACACACACACACACACACACACACACACACACGCATGCAGGCTCTGTGTCACACACACACGCACACACACACGCATACAGGCTCTGTGTCACACACACACACACACACATGCAGACACACACAATTACTGTCTCACACAGACACACACACACACACACATGCACGCACACACACATATATGAACGCAGCTACTGTCACAAACATGCCCACACACAGACACATACAGAAGCCCACACACACATACCTGCATAAACACACATACACACATAGAAGCACACGCACATCTACTTGTACATATACACACCTGCACGCCCCCATATACACACACACACACACACACACAAAGCTATCAACTCAATCTTACACACACAAATGCACATACCCAAATATGTACATAAACACACAACCACATAAAGGTACACACTTAACCTTTCTGACGCACAGACACACACTTACACACTTAAACACACACACATACATACATAAAAGAAGTGCAGGCTCGAGGATTAAAAAAGAAAGGTGGAAAAAAAAACCACGTCTGTTTTCTCCAGACATTTATCAAGATAAAGGTGTGCTTTGTGCACCCGTAGAATGCGCTGGAACAATCAAAGGACACCTCCACCTGACCACGTCCCCACTCCCATCAGTGAGCTGTGTTTGGCTTTCCACACCAGCAGCTCCGTAGCGAGGACTGCAGCTGGAACATGCGGGCCCCATAAACATGTCTAATGGGGACCAACGCTACAGCCCAAATCACGTTAACACAAAACATGGTCATCTCTATATCTTTTCACTGCAATGCAAGGCAATGCAATGTGCTACACAATATTGAGCCCCATACAAATAACATACATATTTAACTATGATTAAATAATTTTTCAAGTTTAAAGCAGTTCATCAGCTGCATGGCCAGAACCTTTTGAAAATAAAACTATAAAATATTACAATAGGAAAGACCATTGGTGTGACCTCAGATACTTTACCTACATTTTTTAAAAAATCACCAAAAATTATACAAACAGATTTAGTTTGTTATAAACAGTCAGCCAGTTCATGTTCTCCATGTAAGTTCTATCCATCTCTACATAATGTTGAATTTCATTCAAAATGTTAAAAATATATAAACTTCAGCAATGACACTTTACAATGCAGCTGAATAAGATTATACTTCATCTACTTAAGCACTATTATTTGACTATAAAAGCATACGTCAGGATACAGGGAGCTCCACACAATGAGCACTGTACTAGTGTAACTGTAGTCAAATTACATAAACCATAGGGGAAAAACATCAATCGCATGAAAGTCAATTCAATAGCAGCGCAGTCTTTGACCTTTAACAGAGGGAGTATACTTTACACTACAGCTGAAAGAGATTTCAAAAATCCGTCCCAACGTCTGTTCACTGTTTCATCACAAACCACCTGGGTCAAGAAATGCACATATCTAAAAGACAGTATATCAGCTTATAGTACTAATGGAAAGTACTTACACAGATATGGATATATATATATATATATATATATATATTTATACTCCCCAACTTCAAACCACCAGCGAGAGTGAAGTTTTAAAAAACACATCATGCATTTTCACTGCATGCATCAAAAGTGTCAGCTGGCGACAAAAGGAACTTTTGAAATGTCCTGTCTCAGTGTTTTTTTGACTGGTCGAGCTAGCTTAAAACAGCAAACAACAAGCAAGCAGGCAAACAAGCAACAAAAGCCACATACCTGACTCAATATGCCATTAAATGCCTGCTTCTCAGGCCAGCCAGTGCTATGAATTCCGAATACCAGACACGCATGATAAAAGCCCCCCTCCTCCTCCGTCCATCGCAGTGCACCCCCCCACGGCCCCCCACCTCTTTTCCTTTCCTCCTCCTCCACTCCTCCACTTCAGTCACCAGTTGTAGAAACACACACTGGAGTCCGGGAGCAGCTACACAAACACACTTCCAGCAGGCCGAGCGTGGCTGCTCCACACCCTGCTGCCCCGGCGAGGGGTTCCCTCGAAATAGGAGAGGGACTGGAAAAGGCTGGCCGGCCTGGGGCCTGGGGCCAGGGCTCAGGCTGGAGGCTGGAGTCTCTGCACGTAGTGTGGAGCTCAGGCGCTATCCCAAGAGGCACTTCAGCTCCCGTCTCTATAGCTCCTCTCTTTTCAGGCAGTTCTGGACAGGCAAGCCGCCTGCATTCCTTCTTACAATGTGATAACAGTGCCCTAGAGTTTCCCCTCTCTCTCTCTCTCTCTCTCTGCTCTATCATTCACACTCTTTCCTTCTCTCCCTCCCTCTCTTCCCCTCTCTCTCTCCCATTCTTCCCTCTGTTCCCCTCCCCCCTACCACACACCCCTCTCTCCCTCTCTCTCGCTCTCTCTCTCTCTCTCTTACCGCTTCATTAAGTGCAGGTAAACTCTGAGCCTCTCATGACCACATGACAGCGTTCATGGAGAGACGCTGATGTGGAAACTGGGAGCCGGACACTGCCGGGTGACTGGACACTGAAGAGACCAGCCTCATTTTGGGAGGAAGGTGTTTGTGCTGTATACGGCAGACCTTGGATCGGCCAAATATGGCAAAGGGGGAATGTAAACATGGGGGCGGAGACACGAGGGGAGCGAAGGCAGTAAGGTTAGCTGTAATCTGAACTCACAGAACCCAAGAGAGACCAGGAGGGAGAGGGAGGAAAGGAGAGAGAGAGAGAGAGAGAGAGAGAGAGAGAGAAACAACAAAACTGTCTGAAGCAGAAAACAACATTCCTTGCGTCCCAACATTTTTTTTTTTTCGCTCAGTAAAGTTGGTGCTTTAATTAAAGCAATGTTCCTGTCTCGTTTTGCTGTTTTTCTGAAATGCAGCCAGATCCTGCCCCGGCTATAGGTATCTCCAAATTATATGGCAGCTGTGACCGTATTTAGCATTGGTATAAAACCAGATGTGCAGAAGCCTCAATTGCTGGCCTCACCAATTGTTTCGACTCTTCCATTATGTTTGGGGTTTTTCTTTTGTTTTGTTTGTGTTTGCATAACACTACAATAAAATACTTGAGAGCAGAACTGAACAGAAATGGTGAACCCAGCCCAGTACAGGGATCCCAGGAAGAATATTCCCTCAGAAACCTTGTGTATTTAATGACACACTTCTTTCTTTATTGAAAAGAGTGTGATTTAGGGATGCTGTGTTATTCATCTCAAAGCCAGCGGGAGGCTGGGGGTGGGGGAGAGGGAGGTCAAGAGGAGAGGGTCAGTGGGCCTCCATGCTGAATTAGAGAATTTACACCCCCTTAAGATAGTCCTAAGACGAGGGTTGTAATAATGACCCCCTGCCCACCCTGCCCCCAAAGCATTCTGAGATTAATGCTCTCAGAGATGAATAAGATTAATGCATTCTGTACCAGATAGCTCTTTAGCACTACGACCCAAGTCTGGATCAGATATGTACTTGGGATACCCAATCTCTGCTTCCTCAAACGTCAGACATAAACGTCCCCACAGTGCCTGTGGGTTTTGCACGCTTCCTTCCAATCTGAAGACCTTGGGAACAAGGTATGCTAACCGTTATCCAATCAAAGACTTAAACTGAGCACTCACATGCTGGAAAAAAAAAACACAGGAAACTGGCGGACACTGCAGCCCTTCTGCATTGAAGTTTGAGATCTTGGCCCTAGCCCTTTCAACACCGGTCAAAGCCCTGCAGATTCACAAATGAGTAACATATACGTCTCAAATATTCTCTGACAGCCAGAGAAAAAAAAGAGTTTAACTTTAACCCTGGCATCTGAGGAGTTAAGACTATTTCATATATGTATTTGACCCAGCTCCATTAACCCAGCGCTAGAGATGGGCTCTTGGACATGCTGCATGCTTGGTGTTCCAATTGGGCCATATTAATGGCTAATGTGCAACAGCAGCTCCAGCTAACCACCCACTGAGATATCAGGTCAGGTGGTGGTCCTCTGCCTCTCCACTCCCAGGACCTGGTATGTTATCAGCAGCTGTAAGGACACTCATCTCAGGGTGGGAACACCTGTTTTCGGCTGAGTGGAACACACAGGCTATCACCAACCACACCCCCCACCCACCCCTCCTTCACTTCCAGACAGACCTAGAGACATGCACATCTACCAATGGGAATGCCCCATCTCCCAGCAACAAAGAACATTCTGCTGTCATCTGTCTGCTTGTCTAAAGGGCTCATGAACTATGAATCTGTGCTTCTCCCATCCTGCTTTTAGGTGTTAATGCTGTCTAATGGTTTAGGCGTTGAGCTTGTAACACCGAGGTCGAGCGTGAAATTTCCAAGTAGGACGCTGCTGCTGTACCCTTTTGAGAGGTACTTCACCTAAAAATTGCTTCAGAAAATATCCAGCTGTTTAAATAATGGACAATGTGTAAAAGAATTAAATGTAAACTGTGTAATGCGCTCTGGGTAATGGTGTCTGGCAAATGCATAAATTCAACGTAAATGTCTCACAATGTTAACAACCAGAGTCGTCCTGAGGACTTCCTACTCCACATTCCTTCAGAACATGTGTTTAAAATACGGGGTGTTTATAGAAAACACTGACATGCCTGCCATGAGACAGACAACGAATCTTTAAGGAAGATTAAGACGATAGACTGCCACAATTTATGAAACAATCAGGAGCGATCGCAGCTGCCTGCATGCACATCTGATAAGGAAGGAGAAGATGGGGGTGCCAAGGATACAGAAGGCCGAGGCCTTCACTGCTGTAGCACTGTCCTAAAAAAGTTAACCTTGCTGGCACTCACTTCGACACTTGAATTTGCAAAAATAAACAATTCACAAGACAATCTATCAAATCATATTCTTTCTCAAAACAGTTCAAAAGAAGCTAAACAGCAATCACATTAAATAAATATATAACATAAAATATATAATTAATGCCCCTGTACTACAGTCCCAGTGTAATTTATGATTTACACCAACTGAGGTGAAATATAACTGATGGTGAACACTGTTGGTCCTTTGCACAGTGACGTAGCCCCTTAGTTCTGAAGCTAATTATAATCGTGCTAGCTGGGCCCAGTAGCCACACACATAACTGGCCACTGCATCACTGCATCATGGGTAACGGATTTTAGTTACCAGCCGTGTGGAGAGTGTAGCTTTCCTCATTCATTACTGTGCAGCCCAGCTGGTGAACAGCAGTGTAAAGATGATGTAACTGGCCGGGCGAGTTCTGCAGGGCACGTGCTGCACTGCACACAACCGACAGAGGATCCCACAATAACGATGGACCTGCCAGGCCAGCATCTACAAATATGATAAAGGCATTACGAGAGTCATATCAAATGACATGTCGAGATAGAGAACCTCGCCCACTAAGATAAGACTTTAAAACTGAAAGCACCACCCTACTTAACGTGATGCACGAAAGCATATACATTTGTTGCTGGAAGTGTAAGACGTAATATGGTGCAGTCTAACTAAAAGGAGGTCTGGGTCAACGAAAATGTAATTATGACATAAATACTAATATAAATACATAGAGAAAAGACTATTTCACTTGATCGGGCTCTGTCTCTTTTATGGCCACATAGTGATGCCATTGTTTATACCGCTCTGCTGACAGCATTGGGTCCCCAACACAATGGACTAATTGACTTGACCCTGGAGGAAGCAGACGTGCTCAGCTGATTACTAAGTAAGCATCCGCTGAATTCCAACACAACCGGCCAACTGTTTCTCTCTCAAACGTAATGTTTACGTGTGAAACTCGGTTTATAAATACCCCATGGGCATGTCCTAAAAAAAGGCTTGGCTAAAAAAATTCAAGCGAGCAGCCAGGTTACTTGATTTTTTGTTAGTCAAGGACGTTAATTTCATTTGTGTATCTTCATATAAATCTTTTTCTGCACAGACGTTTATGTTCATGTTCTACCACTGTAACTCTTCCCAGGATTTAGAAGTTATGTATATATAGAAATACCACACACTACAACAATGCAGGAATCCAAGTTTTTTATGGGGGGATTTATTTTTGTTTTTGTTCCTGCATATTTTCTACTTTCAATCTGGATTTTGGTGGGGGAAACAAAAGCCCTGGAGAACTGAGGAGGGGAACCTGGCAGAGGGGTGCAGAAGAGCACATCGGGACACTGCTAAGCTCCACCCGATACCCCGGCTGTTGTGCAACTCTGTGCCCCCAAGCATCATGGGTACCCACAAAACCCAGAAAGAGGAATTCACATAGACCTCAACAACATGTTGTTCCCCTGGCTACCATACACCCCTCAGCTGCAAATCAGTGCTCACCAGGCTTGTGTTGTTTGTCCTGTAATGAGCTACAGTAACTATACACAACAGACTCTCAGCGTTTTTATGATTGCCAATATAATACCTGCTGGTGACATGTGTGTGTGTGTGTGTGTGTGTGTGTGTGTGTGTAGATGTACACATTTGGGTTTTGTGTTAGTATGTGTGTGTGTGTATGTATGTGTATATATTGGATGTATGTGCTTGTGTGTGTGTGTGTGTGTGCCAGTGTGTTTGTGTATGAGTGTGTGACTGTCTGTTGGACATGTGTGAATCTGTGTGTTTGTGTGTGTGTGCAGCGTTGTGTTTGTGTGTATATGAGTGTCTGTGTGTGTGTGTGTATGTGTATATATTGGATGTATGTGCTTGTGTGCGTGTGTGTGTGTGTGTGTGTGTGTGCCAGTGTGTTTGTGTATGAGTGTGTGACTGTCTGTTGGACATGTGTGCACCTGTGTGTTTGTGTGTGTGTGCAGCGTTGTGTTTGTGTGTATATGAGTGTGTGTGTGTGTGTGTGTGTGTGTGTGTGTGTGTGTGTGTGTGTGTGTGTGTGTGTGTGTGTGTGTGTGTGTGTTTTTGTGCTTTGTATAATAATGCACCCAGGCTATGCTGACTCCAGCTGTTTGGCAATGACAGCATGTCTACACATGAAAAGCCTCACTGAGCACCTCCATCAAACCATCATCTCAGCCACCAACCAAACAACAGACTCTCACAGTTACTGTGCCATTGCACAAACGTTCTCCAAGTGTTCCCGTAAACATGCACTCTGGGAACGGCAAAGCTGTCATTCATAAACAATCAGGGTTAAATTAAAGTGGGGGGAAAATGGTTGTTCACATCAGACCAAACTTTGCACAATTAAACAATGATCACCTAGAGAACAATAAACCTCAGCTGATAATGAAGGACTGGAGCTGCATTATAAAAGCCTATAAAATACCACTCTCGGATCCCAGACAGCAAGATTGAGAGTTCTCAAAACACCCTTGCCTTAACCCTAAAGAAACAGCGCTTACTGTAGCAGTGACTGCCACAACAGAGACACACCAGTTTAGGCATTGGTTAGACTCTCATGAGGCGAGGTTTGTGAAAGCGGGACATACTCGACAAACGCTTTGTCTTTTTGGTCAACCCATACTGATGTTATAGTTTACTTTCAAATTGTTGCCTTGCATCTCCATTCTTCTTCTATGATCTGGCTTCACCGAGTTGATGAGATAACGTTTAGATAATGTTGTTTGTCCAGAAAAGGCTGGGCCTATCACTCTAAACTGCACTGCTTTTGCCAGGCTTATAGTGGGGAGGTATAAGCTTGGCATGCAGTTTAAATTGTTGCATCAATACTTCCTGAATGAGAAGAAATTTACTATTCAGCTGGGCCAAATCACTGTTGAGTCCTGTGGAAAATTACCGTTTTTTACAAGGCGCATAGCTTGACATACAGCCATAAAAAGCTCATTTTTCATCCAACAGTCAGACATTTACAACAGTTAGGATCTCATTAAAAATGAGTTTTGGGCTAATTGCTTCAGTTAAATATGAGGTTGCCAGATCTGGTCCTTTCCGCATCACAACATCCCTCTCATTCCTAAATAGGTATGGAATCTTCATCATTTTGGTGACCACCAAAAATAATGAGGGGTTTCCTGTGCCTTATGTTTATTTATCTATTTATAAATTATTATTATTTAACCGGGAAAGTCATTTTGTAATGTGCCGTGATTACCCTGAGAAATGGGTTTTGTAAAGAAGGTTTGGGTTCACATGTAAGGGACATGATTGGTTGCCAGATTGAGCAAAACGATTTGGGAATTCCATCAATATACTGGGATTAACTCCATACCGTGGGATCTTTAGTGTCAGTCAGGAATCAAAACAGTGGTTCAGCACCACATCTGAAAGACGGCATTGCCAACATCACTGAGTCCCCATACCCGTATCAGGGGAATTGGCTTTTCTGTTTGGTCCGAAATAGAGAATGCCCCCTATTGTCCTGTGTGAAGTATAACAGTTGACCCAGTGCAGTACCTTCGCCTTCAGTAGCGTTCTCATAGGAGTCCCAGCGAATGAGGGGGTCGGCAGTGTTGTAGTCAACGGTAACATCAGGTCCATTCTGCCAGCGTTCACAGCCTTCAACAGAGAGAAAACAAGGGTAGATTTAGTTCAATTCAATTCAGTTTCAATAGTACTTTTTACACCAAAATTCATTCAAAGCTGCTTTCATTTAATGAAAGGAACACAAGAAAATTTGAGCAGATTCCATCTGCTTCTTTTTATCTTTGGGCTATTTTAATGAATTTATCAACAGGCTATATTCATGCTAACTGTCTGGTCAGTACCGGACGATCCAGTTTCTGGCGAGATGAACCAGGAAGCCAGGTTTATCAACAGCCCTCACAGCTCACATTTCACTGGGTGAATATTCCAACACAGTCAATATTCAGGATTCAAGATTGACTGGGAGAGTGAGACCTGTATTGAATATTCATTTGTTCACTTGGGACTGAAAGTCCATTCATTTGTGATGCAATGGCATGCTTGCTTAGTTGCCTAATATTCTTTCTCATAGGAAATTAGCAAGCTCATTTTCAAATGGCTAACCACGACTCAAGAGTCAGACTGGGGCAAAGAGATCTGTATGTTAAGTTTAGGTAAATAAAAATGATCATGAGGTAGAAGCTGTTTCTGCTACAGCTTCCTGAAGTTCGTCTTCCATGGTAGCTGGGGAATCGTTTCATTTGAAACAAAGCAGTACCTCTGAAGTACATGTGATTCATTATTAGACTAGATATGACTAGACTAGATATGAGCTCAAAATTATATCTATTGTCTCAGATCAAGATTTATTGCCTTTGATTTTCAGGGTTCCACTGAGCTTCTTCGGTTAATTCACTTTGTGCTTTAATTAAGTGTACCCTCCATGTTTTGAACATCATGTTTTCTCCCTCTCTAAACAGGACACAACATGACAGGACAAACAAGACCCCACCCATTCCCTCCCCCTCCTAAAAAGGCGGCGCGGTCTTCAGTATTCAGCAATTTGGAAAAAAACAAGAGATTTGCATGTAAGAAAATGCGCATCCAAGCTGGGGCAAATTCAAATTTGAAATTCTGTCAAGTCAGGAAGTGAATTGAAATTCAATACATTCACTGAAACATCCCCAGAAAACACTGTGGACATTTTTTAATTCATGAGCTGAAATTCAATTAATTTTTCAAATTAATTAAATTGAGTATAATCCCAAAATTGTACTTTCCAAAACCTGTTGTGCACAGGGCAAATGGGGTAAAATGAATGGAATCAAGTGCTGTTGATGACTGATGACTTTCATTACAGAGTCCCCTTCATTACAGCACAGGATGATGAGTAGTGAAACAAGCGTGGGTCAAGCTAGTTTTGTTTGTGTTTTTTCTTCGTTCTATTGCTATCTCCAAAATCTACATTCCAGTCAGATCGGCGCTTACGATAAGCCTTTATTATTTCCTGTCACGCAGCACTGCGTTTGTCCTCTTCTTCGTATTTCACTCTCTCAACCCCTCTCCTGGTGGAAATGGGTTAAGGCAATTGCTAAAGTGCTTGTAATCCTCCGTCAGTGTAAGAGGTACAGACAACAGCCATCTCCCACCAAACACCCACCATAAGGGCCTTAGCAAGCCGGTCAGGTGTTCAGATGTTAATGCACTTGTTCACAGGTGTACTTGTGGTAGCATAAAAAAATGTACAATTACTAACGTAGCATGTTTTTGTTTATATGTGGCTCTTTAAGTAATTTAGTTTATCTGGCTGAGTAAACATCTTTATCACAGCTTAAATACAAGCTCTGTTAATAAACTGTCCTTCTCAATAATTTTATGCATCTGTCTCAATAAAGCTTGCATCTGCTGCTGATTGTTTTCTCCTAAGCCAGCCAAACAGAACACCTAATTAGACACAGTCAATAAAGATGAATATCTGTTTGTACTGCTGATTCGGAAAAGGGGAACAAACAAACGGAAAACAGCTTGCATGAAACGTGTACTTGGCTACAATTTCCATCAACGCCAATATCTTCAGCTAGGATCCTGGACTTTTTGCGTTGTGTAAAATTCAAACGCGTCCTCGGTGAAGTGCTCAGTCTTCCCTGAGAGCTTGGCTGGAACAAACAGAAGCGCGCTGTTTGTGTCAAAAGGACATGCATTGGGAATTCCCTGAGTTCAAGCATCGAACTCTGGACCAGAACTTTGTGGGCTCGGTTCCCAAGGGGACACTTCTGTTGTACTTTAACCTCAAATGGTTCAACACAGAACTCTTAAATGCAGCTGTATAATTAGGTTACAGTGTCGTATATAATGATGTGAAACTGAAAGCCCGCAATCTGTAATAGGGCATCTGCCAACCACATCAGACCTCCAGTGATGACATGTTCTTAAAAAAATGATACAAATCATGAGGTTTGTGATCTCGCCCTCCTGACCGAGGAGAGAGTGAGAGAGCATTCGGTTGTTGCGTCTGCCATAGGACATTGCATTTTTAGTGGTTAACGGAGACTATTGTTTCCGTGAGAGGGTGACTAAACCCTTGGTTCTGCGTAACTGATTTGCACTGCGATGAGTGTGAGGTTCAGTAATGTCTGGAGGATCTGCCTGAGTGAAGGAGGATAATGGAATAGAGGGGGGACACAGACAGACGGAGGGGGGAGACAGACAGACGGGCGGTGGAGGGACTCACCTTGAATCTTCTCCGGACTTCCCGAAAAGACCAGCTCCACTTTCCCGTAATCTGGAAATCTGGTATCTGCAATATCGAAATACAGGTTTTAAATGAAGGATGGTGGCAGTAAAAAAAAAATCCAAGAACAATAAGAATCAACTATGTTTCTGTATGTAAATTGTATCTTTGTAACTGTAAATATTTACTGGGTAGTTTTGAAAAATGTTAACATTCATTGATATCAATAGTGAACCTTAAAGATTTTTTTACCAGTCGCAAGTATAATTCTCTTGTCTGCATCATTATGTTTGGAACACAAGCTTATCCACAGTGACTTGAAACAGCTTACATTTTTATACACTTTCCATTTATACACTTGGATATTTACTAAAGCAATTCAGGTCAAGTACCTTACTCAAGCGCACAAAGGCAGTGCCCTATCTGGGAAAGAAACCTGCAACCTCTGACTTACGGGCTCAGCTCCCTAACCATTTTATTAACTACACTGTCACCCGTATTGAAATCAGAAGCACTCCCAGAAGTGTGAGGGCAAAGACAGGGAAGCACAGAGATCTAACCCTGCCTCCCTGGGCCCTAGTAATGATCTCCCACTGCCAAATGAATGAGCTCAAAATGTCCGCCTGGGATCTAAATTAGAGCAAGACATTCCTGGCTCAGTCAAAGCTGACACTACCCTCTGTGTCTGGGGCCTGCTTTGTTTTCATTCACTTTGTTACCCCCCAAAAAATAACACAAAACCAAAGTCCATGGTTTACATTCACTGCGCAGTTTTGGGAAATGTTAACCTCCTCTGTGAGTTCAACAACAGAAATAGGAGAACCTTGCACCCCTATCACCCCCCAAAAAAAAAGACAAAGAAATTGCACAAATTTCTCCATTGCAGATCACACCACTGTAAGAGACGGTGACCTTTCTGGTGTTTACTGACACACATTAACTTGTAATGTGCAGGACATGTGACTGTGTTCAGCCAGCATGCTCAGGGGAGCTCGATCCGCCTGGTTCATTTCAGTGCAGCCCGTCCAAGGTCATGTAAACAAGACGGCTGAGGCCCGTCTCTGCCTGAACAGGAAGTCAAGAGTTAAACACTGCAGGTTTGGAGTTTTTTTATGCACATAGTCCTTACACCTCGATTCTGTCTCCCTGCTGAGGCAGAAACGGCTCCATCTATAACAACATGAACTTTCAACCCTTCAAAAAGCCAGAGTGTTTTTTTTTTACAATTTATTCATGTTTTTTTGGGTTCTTACTGATAAGTGTGTTGTTTATTTAACCTCCTGTGTTATGTAATTTGTCTTTTCTGTTATTGTGATCGATCATAGTTTCTCATGTGTTTTTACTTGTACTGAAAATCTGGAAATGGAATATTTTTTAGAAAGAAATGACAGCATGTCTGCGCTGTATTAAGTCATTATGCTGTTATGAAAGAATGTACTGTTGACTCAGTAATGATATGGGTAACACCCCATTCACACTCATGAGCTGGGCGGTGAATGGGCCGTTATGACCAGAGGACAGGGATAGGTGTGAAAGGGAAGTGATTAGCGTGTGGCTCATCCACGTCTCTCCACTCCTTCGAGGAAAAGTTCTTCCCCTGGAGGCCTGACAGTCCTCACTTGAAATGACACAACTCAAAACACCACCAAAACACTCCAAGGTATACTTCTTTCACTGGTCACGTCCTCATTTAGAAACCTCATTCTCCTTGATCTCCCAATTAGGAGAGAGCGGTTATGTGCTGTACCTAACCACATTTACATCCCAGATAGCAGTTCTGATTTTTTAACCCCTTTATGATTGTACTTTTCTGGGTCATGGGATTTACCTTCAAGACAGAAAACATGGAGTTGTTTTAGGACCACTGTTTTTATCCTCGTATTTATTGGTGGAAATATCTTCACTTTGGCGCAAGTTATTTTGTGCTTAAATTGATAATTCAACAAAGTAGTGTCATGACTGTGCTTATTGATGAAAATATCATTAAACAATCTGCTAACATGGTAATGTGATGTCTGGTGCTAAGTGTTCTGGCATGACATGTCCGATGTAGTTTTTTACACGTTGGTAGCGGCTGAGGTGACTCCCCACCTTGATTGTTGAAAAGCCCTTTGAGACAATGAGATGAGCCGTATGAGTGTAATGAGGTATGTAGGTATGAATGAGTCTATACCTTTGTTGGCATTTTCAAGGTCTTCCTTTTCAAATACAAGGCTGCAGCCGTGGACAGTGCCCGTGTGGAACTGGAGGCGGAACACCACCTCCCGGGTGGACGTGTGAACGTCTTTGTGGTAGCATTTAATCTGACATGGAAACAGAGAGTCTGATAAAATAACACTGCAAACAGGGTGAGAGCAAACGGGCAAACACTACTGCATCATTCAGCACTCAGTCAGGCACACCCACAAACATAAACACGCACACACACACACACACATACTCAGTGAACACTCAGATTCAGTGGAATAGTAAAAGCACTATGACCTGGGTGTCCATTTCAACAGATGCTATTGAACAGATTTCTTCTATCATTCCAGATACTTACCATTATGTCACCTTTCAGCAACTGTGCTGGCTCCATGGCGATGCAAACTCTGCTTTTATGTCCCGGTCCAATGTGACTATGTATGAGACACACACAAATATGTCCACATGCACGTGTACACACAGGCATGCACACATATACACACAAGCAGACATTCACACATACATCCATGTATACATACACATATATGCATGCGCACAAACGCGCATACATACATATGAGCACATACGCGCACATTCACACAAAAATACAACACCACACAATAACTAATAATGAAAATGGAAAATACAATAGAATATGACACATCAAGATTCCATTTGAATAATAATTTAAACATCTTACTATATTCCTGATGTATACACGGCCTGCATCCCCTGGTAGACTTTCAAATATGGCTGACAGACTGTGAACAAAACAAATAATTAAGCATTTCTAAGACACAAGAAAAATATAAAGGTGTTTTTTTTAATATACGTGACCATTCTTTCCCATGTAAAATGTTACATAATACAGTAGTGGAGAAATATTTCATTTTATTCATGTACACTTTTGTTGGTGGAGCAAAAAACAAATTAACAATAACTAAGGTGATGAGGTAACTTAATCAAGATAACATATACAAACAGATTGGACTATCGACTTTTTAAGTATTGAGTTCAGCCCAGATCATCAATACCTGACATTATTTAATCACTTGTTTAATCATGGGTCATTCCCAGAAAGGTTGAGCACAGTGTGAAACAGCTTGAAAGTGAAGGATGAGGAAAGTGACACGGTGGTTGCTCATATCTAAACTGAACAGGCACTGGGGTGTTAGAGAGGAGAGAAGAGATCCCCCTCCGTGAAATGAAATGATATACTGTTTTTTGTTTATTTATAACAGCAATGAGGGCAAAGCAAGAGAGCAGCAGGACTGTCTCTCAGGAAGGCATCACTACAGTTCTGCGCATGAAATAAAGAGTACCTGATTCAACTTTACACACTCACACACACACACACACACACTCACACTATTAACAGCGCGATAACCCACTGATACAACAAAGGTACGCCTCCGCCAAGATGCTGCACTTTCATGGGAAATGGGTGTGGATCCCTGCACTGTCATACTTTTACATTCCTCTAAAGGGCACATGTAACTCAGCCCGGTCTCAGGGCGCGGATGTGTTCTGGAGCTGTGAATGCGTCTCTGTGGGGCTCTGCTCCCACACTTCCTCTCGCATGGGAGGGCACTCTCTCTGGAGGTTTGCGATAAATTAAGCATGGCGCCTTTGCGCTCTGGTGAGGGAACAGAGCACCTGACCTGAGTGCAGTTAGAATCCCTCCTGGGACGCTGCGGTTTTTATTTACTTTAGATTGAGAAATGATTTCCCCTAACTACTTAGGTAAAAATCTTGAATTAGTATAAATACATGAAAAGTAATAGTAACAGAAATGAGAAGTGACGCAAAGGTTATTGATATGAACCACTCACCTCCCTCTGTGTCAAATGCTGGCACCCCGTGTAGAATGACATAGTGCAGGAAGAGTGGGGAAGCATTCATTTTCATGGATCCGGTAAGAAGACTGTTCAGGATCCACACATACCTGAAACAAAAGGTTTTTTTATGGCGCTGCAACAAGAGCAACCCCCTGTAGATGCCATAGTCTGCCAGTCACTCAGCTCCCCACCAGAGTGATGCAGTAATAACATTCCACCACTAGAGGGCCCAGGCAAGTCAATGAGAAAAAAGTTCCAGCACACTTTCTAAGTATAAATATAATCAATTACTGAAGCATTACACTGAAACATGATACATGTCTAAGTACCTTAAAGGAAAAGCAACTACCTGATCCCTACAACATTTCTATAGATTAAAAAAGATGTATAGTATGACATTTTTCAATCAAGGATATCATCCTGTCATTGGAAGATCTTCAGCTTTATTCGTGTAAAATTGTGTAAGATGATATTCAGTAATTATGTTACAGTACAGATTTTAGAGTCCATAACGTTGTCATAAGCAATGACTCATATGGTGACTCAGAGGCTGTACTGGAATCACTCCGCAGCGGCCCTGGGGTCAAACAGGTGATTAACCCGGTGTGGAAACCCGAGTTGCGAGGGGAAGGGACAGACAGCGTGGTGGGCTCCATGGTGATTTAGGGGTGACTCAGAGCTGAATGGCTCAGCCCCTGGGCCCTGACCACTGACCTGTCCCTCAACAGCCCTGCTGATGGATGACTGACTGCATGGAGCAGTCTGGAGTCTTTCCCAGGACAGACACTCTGCCCTGGTGTATAAATAACATTAGTTTGTTTATTTATATACTGATATAATATAATATAATATAATATAATATAATATAATATAATATAATATAATATAATATAATATAATATAATATAATATAAATCAGGGTTCTTCAGCCTGGGAGTGCTTGAGGGATTTTCTGGTTTTTATTGTCACCTTCAAATCAAGACCTAATTGAGACTTGGGAAACCAGGTGGCTAAGTCATAAATATGAGTCTGTTCTTAACAGACATCTGAAAAAGTAAAGCTTAAATAAATAAATGAATATGATATCTAGATAAGGTTTATTAGATATGGAGATATAAAGAAATTGATGATGCATGCTTGTAATTTATGTGCTAAACTCAAACATGGAAAAAGCAGCGGTCCTCTTTGATCCTAACAATGTAACTATAATGCCCGTACATTAATTGCCAGGTGTACATGACATTCAGGTGTCATTCTGGCCGTGGTTGAAAACACTTTCATAAACGGACGTGACTCTAACCGTTTCTGTGATGGTGTCATTAGGGTGGAGACCTTGTCGTCATAGAACTTCCTCATGGCGAAGCGGTCCAGGGCCTGATCAGCACTGTGGGAGGACAGGAGAGGCCGTCAGACACACGCTGCAGAGACTGTGCACGAGGGCCAGGGAGACACGACCCATTTTACCTTCAACTGAGCTGGGTTGCTCTCAGAGATCATCCACAGGCATACACACATGTGTACACACACACACACATACACATGCACACGTTATCTCTTTCCCAAACATACATGCAAACAAATACATGGACTGAAAACACACACACTTTCATTCTTCTCTCTCCCTCTGTCTCTCTCACATTCACATAAATGAGAACACAGAAACCCTCACCCACACACACACACACACACACAGTCAGTCTAGAGAAAATATCTGAGATGCTAGCAGTAGGGGGCTAGCAACAGGATAAACAAATAAAACTCAGGCCAAACACAGGCTGCTGAGACTACCCACAATGCACCAGAAATAAACCAAAGAAAAGAAAATAAAACCTGAGGTAAACATTTTTTTTCCAGCAGTTCAACCCCTTTACTTGTTGACCCACACTGCTCTTTCCCATAATCCCTCAAACACATAAAGGACAGCAGGACGAGGGGGGTGCCCCCTGCGTCTTCTGCCAATATCAACCTCAGCTGCCAATATCAATCAATCTCACTGTTTCCACTTGGTGACATCTGCATTCAGCAGGTCTTAAGAAGACACTTCAAATGTAATGAATCAGCAAAAAATAAAACAGATCAAAAAGAAATTAGCTGTATTTTTTCGGGCCATATTTGGGTGGTGGGGTGTGGGGGGGAGGTCTGCTGTCACTAACATTGCAGACATTTTAATGGGCTGGTATATTGTTATACCAGCCTGTGGTGGAATGAGGCTGGAGTGCTTTTTTACGTGCTGACACTCACAGCATGTGTTTTTACCCTATATGAGTTTCCCATGGCAACACAATCCCTTCCGAGCAATGCCAGTTAAGTTCAAAGTCCCTTCGGTCACCTCCCTGCAGCTTGACTTCATAAAGGCTGTCTGTCAGCAATTTTCGATTTGACATTTCTCAAAATTTAAGGTTTAACTGTTCAGGGGGGAAAGTCACACTTCCAGGTAACTAAGAAACCAAACAAAATGTTTGTGTATTAATATGTCCTACTGATGTGTTATGAGATTTCCTCTGTCTCTTCTCACGCTAGATTCATTGTGACCCCACGTTAAAATGAGGGCTTCCAGAACATGCATGATTCTGCTGTTCAGGTAGGACTGTAAATTAATGCCTAATCCCATAAACTCTGTGAAATATGGGGTAAACGTTAACCAGCAGGTTTGCCTCACTATCCCCTTGTTCTGTGCTCCTCCGCTTGGTAAATATATTTAAGAAAGTCAATATCGTATCTGTTCAAAAACAAAAGTAAATGCGAAACCACATTGTACATTGTGAGAGTCACCTGGCTAATATACTGATGAAGTACAACCTCACGGAGATAGTGGCAAGAGGTACAACTTCACAGACGGGAGTTACCTGGCCGATATGTTGGTGAAATGCACATAAGACGAGATGATCACTCCGATTCGGCCTTTTCCGCCCTGCAGGAGGAACAGGAAATAGGGCTGATTTCAAATCAAATAATCACAATGATACTGTCTCTCTAATTGTGATAAAATTAGTTCAACCTTAAAGCAGCAACTTCCGACAGGTAAATGATCTGAAAACTTTTAAGGTGAAAGTTTTAGTTTTCTATCAATAACTTATAGAACAACCTGGCTATGGACCTTAGGATTTGTGAGTCTGGTATACCTAACTACAGTTTCTCTAGACACAATTTCTGGGAAAAAAGCATATGTTTTAAAGAACAAACTTTTTTAGACTATTAAAATCTCCAGGTATTTGTGTGTGTAAAGGGCCTCCCAGCCATGAAGGGTCACAGGGTTTGTGGGTTTCTGGTGTTACTCAGTATTTCATTTATGATGTAAAGCAGTTGATTATACAGTTAGCCCACATTACCTGGTCTCCTGGGCCTGAACTAGGTGTTGTTCAAAGTCAGCACTAATCCCCAGTCAAGACCAGGACTAGTGATCTCTATGGTATAGTCAATGACTGAGATCTCTATGGTATAGTCAATGAACTGAACTTTCCCCAAAGTGAACAATATTCAAATGTGTGGCAAAAATCTACTGCAGTAAAATCACTCCTAATGCTCAGTGCTGTGAAACAGCAAATCAATCACAGACTGCACATTATGGGTCTATAGCATGTACGTAGCTTGAGTTCAAACCTCAGGTATAAACCACAAGACCACAGAGCTGCATTACAACAGGAACAGCTACTCCAGATCTGTGACCTAAGAGCAGCTGTTCCACATCTAATGCAGTTCTGTGGTCTTGTGGTTGAAACCCAAGGTTTAAACTCCTGCTACATACATTGCAAGAGTTCCTATATATTTCATGTAAGTAATAACCATCTAAGTATAAAAGTATTACTGCTGTTTCAAGCTTAGTTGATGCTCCATTTTTGGTTATTTGTCTTAGTTATTACTTACAATAAGAGTAATACAAGTAATAAAAGTAAGATGAATGAATTTGGTGTCATAAATTTGTTTTTACCTGTGAATATTTTTTATCAAGTGTTAATTGGAGATAACTTTTATTATCAATAAATTCTTATCATCTCTGGACAGATGACACTGTTTTGAAAAAATACTTTGAGAGCCTAAACAATCTCCATGGTTGTTTTTCACAAATTTGACACCAGCATTAGTTTAGTAACCAATAAAATGGAAATATCTCAAACAGGCATGAGTTTATTCATGAGCTGGACACTAAAATATTTTTCTAAAATTATGAAACTCAATAAATTTATGATTAACATTATTGGACAAACAGTGAGCTATTTTATTGTTTTGTAATACAAAATAATTATCACCGATATAGTCAGTTACATCATTTTTTAATGGCCGATCCTGGAACTAGCAGGTAAATCAGGGCCAATAGAACGGCCTGTACACAGTAATGAATTAACCTTTGCCCTATAGGCGTATTTGTTAGTTTTGTTTTCTCACACATTATGCCTTTCTGTTTTCTTATCCATCATGCTGCCTGTCACAGAAATTCATTATCAGCATAGAGTGAGAAATGATAAGGTGTTCTGGATAAAAGCCCAGCTGTATGAATCAGGTGTAACCAGGCAGAGAAATTAACAACAGCAACCAGGGCTCAATGCTGATAGGTTTTCCCTGGGGCTAGTGAAAAATTATTGACTGGTGGCAAATTTTTTGGGTCCTTTACTGGATAGTGATTTTTTACATTTACAGTCTCTCTTGCTGGTTGATGAAAAAAAGTTAGTTTCAGACCATAAGTGTAACATAAAATGTTAAATTACTGTTACGTTAAGGCTTTCACAGTGTGTGAGCCTAAAATATGCGTGAGTAGGCAAAGTGCAGGTGTGAGTTACAGAGCAACAACAGAGGAGGAAGTGTTGTGTAATATCAGGGTGACAGTATCATGGGGGGGCGGGTTGGGGAGGAGGGGTATGGCGGACGCACCCGGCAGTGGATGACCACCACGTGCTGGGTGTCGGCGTTGAGCCAGTTCTCCATGGCCTTGCAGATGGTGCAGATCTTATCCAGTGGAGGAGCGTGAAGGTCAGGCCAGCCCATGTCCATGGTCTGAAACAACACAGCACCTCCCCAATTCAGTGCAGCTAGCAGAGCAGAGATAATGCATCTCTCTGCAGCAGCACAGACACACTCACACAGAGACACACACACACACACACACACACACATACACTCACTCACACACACACACACCCCATCAGACACTTTAAAGGGGACGTGCCGGCACAGTCAGAGACCCTGCCAGGGAAACAGCCCTCCAGCGGAGTCTGCTCTAAGTGCACCTCCACCCCACTGAACTGGAACTCACATAGCAATAGGTGAAGTCACAGCCCTGGCTGCCAGCTAATCCACCATGTTCTTTACTTCTGCTCATGGGACCAATATCGTCCTCCCCCTCAGACTAAATCTAGACTCCCATAACACCCAAGGCTCGTTTCTAGCTCTTATTTCCCAACATGAGTGCTTATCCAGCACTTAATTTAATGGCTGATATGCTGTCAGGATGTGTGGAATATTTCTGTCAGCTGTAATTGATCATGTTAACTGTACTACTGAGTCTGTGACTTATTGCTACATTAAAGACTCTAAGTGAGTTATGCATCGTCCTCTGTATAACTGCTATTCCTGCCAACACATTTTAGCACACTTTGTTTTCTAAGTTTCTCAGGATAAGAGTGTCTCCTAAATGAATATTAAGTTATACAATTCTGCAGGGAAAGTGGTTTCCTGAAGCATAAGCTGTATGTATTATTTTCTGCAATCCTTTTATTTTACTGAAAACACATTAGTCTAACCTGTCTATTACATTAATGCTATATACAATAAGTGCAAACATGAGTTAACAGAAATTGTAAAAAAAAAAAAGGATTAGAATGTCTAAGGTAGCTTATAGTATTACAGAAAATATTACTGCAGGTTCAGGTTACCTAAAATTTCCTGCAAATTATGCTTTTATTCACCCTCGCAGACCACATAAGATCAGAGACCACATGTGAAAAAAACATAATGTATTTTCCACAGAAGGTCTATATTCTAAGCACCTCAGGTACAGTGCACTGCACATAGCAGGCTAGTGTTATTCATGAGACGTCATAAAGAAGTGTAAGAGGCTGGTCAAATACCTTGGGATTCATCTTGGTGAGATCATATCTCCTTTCTGAAAGGTTAATGACCTGTACGGTAGAAACAGAAAGCAATAACCATTAGATCTCCTCATTTAATATTGTGTGTCTTTAAGGCGTGAAAAGCACTGAGTCATATAAACAGGTAGGCACAGGTGAAACAACACCACCAAAACAGTTTGAAGGTGTCCATTTCTACTTTGGTCAAACAGCATTAATGACCAATGAAGGACCAATGAAGTTATGTCCCTAAAACAAAATGTCTTGTAAAACTATTGTCTTTTCAAAACTCTAAATCCTTTTGACTGCTGGCTTGTACATTTTGTAGTCCTTATGCAGAACACATGGTTTCTATCAGCAGCTGCATTTTAGACTAGAGCGATCATTAAATATAAATACAGCACTAGAGTCTGGACTCAATCAACATCAGCTATAACTTTGGCTCTCAATTAAATTACATTTTTCATCCTCATAAGTTTTTATACCAATAAAAAAAAAATTGAACGATAATCAAAAAAGTACAAATGTTTTTTTTTTTTTTTTTTTGTCATGCTGAAAAATAGCGCATTATTTTGAGGTCAACGTTAAGGACATGCGTTGTAAACGTAGGACATAGACTGTGTAACAGCCTGTAAAGATAGTTGTTTATGGGGCTGAATTGATTCCCAGGGGCTCTGTCACTGTCAGTCCTTACTGAAGCGGCACAGCTACTGCCGCAGTGAGCGGGGCAGGAAAACCGAAATCAGATGAGGGTATCAGCTGCATAGCCAAAAGAGCGGAGTAACACAGGGGTCCATTCATTGTTTTTTTTTAATGCTTGTGCCACGTTAATGGCTCTCTGTTTTACGGCCATGTTTTTAATTTGGGAGAGGGTTTGATGTAGCAGTTGAGCTGTATAGTGGAGACGGTGAGGCCTTATTTGATTCAAAGGGGAACTGCAAGTTTACATTTTTCCCATTTTTCTTTTGTTTTCTCTTACCCCATCTGTTTCTTCAATTTCCTATCATCATATCATGTATTACCATTTATGCTCCCTGTCTTTCTAACTTAACTGAAATAAGAATGTCCCACAAGTGAGGGTGGAAAGTAAATGGGATAATATAGAAATTATTAAATAACGTAACACTGGGGTCCATAAAATCAACTCCTATTAACACACTCAAGCAAGTAATTTCTTTATGTATGGGGTCAATACAATTATGACTACAACAAGGTGGTAACGCTGTACTTTGAGCAACTACCTAAACACTCCAAGTATGCACGAATAATTATGGACGAGCAAAAACTAAGAAACAAATACACCAATATGACGAGACTATGACAATCAAAACTATGAATTCTACCCAGTTTTGTGACTTTTGAACCTAAAAACAGATGTTTAAGCAAAGAACATAGTAATACTGAAGAAAATAGTAACACTTGCTTAACACTTAAATCTACTGAATGAACTAAAAAATGAATTTCAGGATAAACCATGGAGAGGGGTTGAGCAGGTCTTCCTACAGGACTGCATACTACTGTAGAGGAGCATACTGTTATGTTGGCAGACTGAGGTTTCATGAAACCCCAAAAAGGGTGTAGCTACAATGAGTTGTCAATCACTGACTTGTCTGAACAAATCAAAAGGCCTGGCCCTCCACAGCAACGCAATGATTGGTTCAAGCGGTGAGTCACCGGCGGTATATTACAGCCTTGCCCATTACAGCCTGCATGAAAGCTCACTATGCCGTCACCAGCGCATAGGCCTGTACAGGGCCTCTCCGGGCGTTCCTCTCACCAGGTAGTTGTCGGCGTGTTTGGACTTGAGCATGCGCGTGACATCCTGCAGGTTGTGGAGGTATGTAGCCTCTGAGCAGGCCCTGGGGAAGGACACGGCGATGATGCGCTCCGTGATGTAGGTCAGGTCAAGTTCGTATCCTTCCTCCATTGTCGCATGTGGATCAGCTTCTACGCACGCTCTGGGAGAGAAGGGGAGAAAAGGGGAAATGTCTTTGTTTTCCGCTGCCTGGTATATAGAAATCTTTAATAGCATTGTCATCCGTTATGGCCTCTCTCCCACCAAACAGCCACCAAGACATTATCATAATTTTGTTACAGGTTAGCACTCAGATGCTTTAGGTGCATCCAGATATTGTCAAAAGTTTCTGGCTCAAAATAGTTTTTCATCATCATGTCTTTTTTCAGCACAGAGTAGAATGCTATGTTCCTACTGGGTTTTTAACACATACTGGGGGAGGAACCTGACAAAGCAAGGCTTGAAACCACAACCTTCAGGGGCAAAACTGCTTTATGTGCATTTATGAAAGGGCTCTTTAGCATGTGCTAAATGATGTCATAGAACATTCATAGAGTTGGGGTCTGCTCCATTTGTCACAGTACAGTAATATACTAGCTATAGCATCAGGACCAGGCTCCCTGCATTGTCTCACTGAGCCCCTCTTTAAACAAGCATAACCTGGTCCAGGAGATATTCTGGCCCTTATTGGTCAAATACAAAGGACATTTATTAAATTGTAGATACCGGGTGAGAGACCCCAGGGTGGGGCTGTTTTTGAAAAGTGAATGTACAATTAGAAAACGGGGCAAGCCAATCGCAATTCAGCCCCTGCTTCATAATCTCCTTACTGACTCCTGAGTTGTCGGACACATCAGAAGCCAGACGCTGGGTAAAGAGAGTATCGGTGGCACCGGGCCTATTGAATAGTGCCATTGTTGTGGGTCAAAGCATAACGACGGCTCGAACTGAGACTCATCATTGCTACTTGATCTTGATAAAAATAAACTAAATAATGCATGAGGCCTGAATGGTGCGCCTTTTAAAAAAGAGAGATTAATTCTATGAATGCTTTTGTGAGGTTTCATATCTTTACAAAAATAAAGACATATATTTTTGCCATGACTGAAGCCAAATACTTGGAACAATTTCTATATGTCCAGGCCAAAAATATTAAGACCAAAAATAATATTAATAATATTCTGCCAGTATGATTTTAATATTAGTATTATTGAATTCTAGGAAGGTGAAATGCACATAAAGAAAACTACATGAAAGGCTGTTCCCATGTAATAAACCACATGTGATAAACCACAAATAAAAGAGAAATAGCTTTAAATGAAATGAAAGGGAAACAGAGAGAACTGAAATCTGAAGCCCATTTCCAAACAATAGTCAGATGCTTGACTCTGGAACGGTCCAGAAAGGTGAAGTTTCTCTGCGATTCTCCCTCCCCAGCACTTCCCCCTCACTCCCCCACAACGCTGACCCTGACTTCCTGTCTTTCTGGAAAGAGGCACGCACCCCCCAACTCTCCAACACCCCCACCCCCCCCCCAGCTCTTATCAGCCCATCTCTGTTTTTCCTGCTCTAAATCGGGTGGGTGTTTTAGCTTGCCTGCTTGTGTGGGAAATGTTTCTCTGCCCTATCACCGGCTGCTGCTCGGGACTGCCCGTCACGGTGTCCTTGGGCCGAGAGTGGATGGATGGGCGGGGGGTGGAGGCGGGGGTGTGGTAGGGGGGTTAGGAGGAGGTTAAGCACAGTACATGGATGGTGATCTGTCAACATAAGCAGGAGGTTGTCAGCCCATAGGCAAAGGCGGGGCGGTTCTCAACCGCAGTCCTCATACAGCGAGAATCACCCAGACCAACTCCAAACCCCCCCTCGCCCTCCACCCAGGCCCCTCACTGACCACCTAACTGTTACTAGGAAAATGACAGTTCAGATATTAGTCAGACTCTCTGGTTTTTGGTCTGAATCACCACATTCACCCGTACGATTCTAGCCTTAGACATGCCTGTGCTGTGTTATTGTGATTGGTTTGGAATTATTTATGTCCAGAAAATTAGACAGGTTTATCTCTCTGAACTGCACTGCTTTCACTAGGCTTGTAGTGGAGAGATATATGGCTGCTATGTAAGGTAACCTGCAGATATACCGCTCCTCTACAACCAGCTACAATATGAGACAGAGAACAGCAAACACACAGGCACATTCACAGGAGTTCTTTCCTTTCATTCTATGGTTTTAGGCGCTGCATTCAATACTTCCGAAATTATTTAAAGTATCCTTAAAATAATTGATAATTGATATTTTTACGTGTTTAATGATATGTTAAGAAGTATCGCAGCCGCCCAGTGCTTTGAAAACACAATGTGATGAAACATTAGTTTCAAAAACATTAGGAAAAAAGGTTAAAGTAAGGTGAAACTGCTCTGGTAACTGGCGGAGTCAGGAGCAGTGGTATTAGCCATACAAATATGCTAACAGTGATCGCATATCACTTTCACCTTGCTCTAATCACTTCTAAGAAGTCCCTTTCCAATTAGCTCAAATTATTTTGATAAATTAATCCAACCCCTGCCTACATTCAGACAAGAATGCTGAATTACTGGGAACGCTTCCCAGACCTAGGTATTACTAGCCTACAGATACGGTTGTCTTGGTTTTTTTGTCTAACTTCTTACATTACACTAAGTCGGCAAAAACTTCCACAAATCTGTGGGTGTGTGTGAAGGAGAAATCTCAGAATCCACTCTCATCCGACAATAACTACACGCCATCAGCCCTTCGACTGCTGAGAGCATCTCCCAGACTATTTCCACGCTATTCAGGAAACGAGAGCTTATTTTGCTTACGGGGCTCTGTTTTCTTTCATTAACTTTCCGTAATCCCACTGACTGAATGAGACCATTAATTAAGCTCAACATGGCCGGCGAGACCAGGTCATACACCTCTAAACTGACTTTGAACTACGGGAGGGAGTAATAAGGCTGCGATGTGGACAGAGGAGTCTAATGACCTTTTCAGATTCGATGAATAGACTCAGTGTTGAGAGGGTCGCCGTCGGTGTGAATGCCGGGTTCAGGGAGGGAGTCACGCGGGCCTCTCCACAGAAACGGGGAAGCGGGCGACTCGGTCAGGGTGGTTTCGAGAAAAAATCTCTGACGCAAAATGAGAAGGAGATGAGAGGACCTGTCCACAGAAGGTTGCTTTCTTTTTTTAAACCTGAGGCCACACTAACATTGAATGAAGTACGTGCTTGGAGCGAAAAATACATGGCGGTATAGTTTTACTGAGGCAAACGTGGCCTGCATTCAAAGTGACATAGATGTTGAGGAATCAAGTTGAGAAGCACACTCGCTCAGAGGGAAAACGGGAAAATGAAAGTCCTCCAAACAACAATGTAACGCATAATATATTATAGAATTAATGCAGATCATTGTGCATTGTGTAATCAATCACTTCATCTGATTGAAACAGAAATGTGAAATATATTTAGGAAACAATATAATATGACCAACAGACAAAATTAGGATTGCCTGTTTATATATGTATGAAGTTACAACCCTGTGTGCAAATTAATATATTTATGTTATATGTATGTTTTTGCATGTTTATAAATGGTGTGGAAGTGCATCATGGGTCATGACCCAGGAGTTTCCAGCGGTCTGGTGTTTTGAACGATCTCAAATTGTGTGTACATATGGTGCTGGTGATAGCTGTCAGTGACATCATATGTAACAGTTCACTATGTAAACGAATCTGTTCATCAGCTGTCATAGAAACAGATTGTCCCATTGAAATGGTCACTTTTGTATGACGGGGTTCAGGGAAACATGGTCAAAAACGGCCAGTATGAGTTTGTGGTGCATAATGGACTTAACTGTAAACTGATATCCATTTGAAAACACAAAATTCACTCAGTCAGAATTTTGTTCTTGAGTCACAAAAAATGAGGATGTTTTAAACCCACCAGTAAACACTACTGGAGGGTATTTTGTTAACCGATATAAATGGTAATCTCCAAACAGAGTGACAGGCACAATGGTTTCAACTTAATGAGTCAAAAGGTACAGCTCTATTTTAGCATGTTCCATGTCTCATAGGAATTTCATTGTTATTCCTATTTGTATCTGTGTTAATGTATATCATCTCCTGACAGATGCGTAATCATTTGTGATTCAAACTATCAGGATTCTTATTATGCATTTATACCCAAAGTGATTTGTGTTTAAATTAGCCAAGAGGGTTTAAAATCTCTTAAACACAGTTTTGTCACTCAATTATCAACAGTTCAAAAGTTTGTCCAAAAGACTTAATTACCAGAACTCCTGCTCTGAAAAACCACGTTTGGAAATGAGTTCAGAACAACCCGTTCCCACAGCGACTGCAGGCTGACAGTGCTGAATTTAAGCAAAAAAATAAATCCACCTCCTATCGTATCTTCACAGCCAAAATGGTCTTGCTTAAGCATGCACTCGTGTTATGGCATTCTTCTGTTTTGTTTTGCTTTTCTTTTTTAAATACTTTGCCTGGTTTAGGGGAGAGGAGGCATTTGTTCCTGAAGGGCAAGAACAAACAGTGCCTGACGAGGTGTTCAAAGCCCACACAGGGTCCCAGTACCTGGAGCGCAAAACAAAAGGAGCTCACCAAAAAAAAATCCATTCAAACGTGCTGCAACAGGCCAGTGGGCAGATGCACAAGATTAAAGTGTCTCAACCGCTCCGCTTCCAAAACGCATCGCCTCCAGGAACATGTTTTTGGATAAGCACTGTCAGCAGAGAGCTCCAAAAAAATTCACCAGAATCACTCGTGACGGCTGCATCTCTCCGGGTCTCATGCCCTTACCCTGGAAACCCGGTTCAGATCTGAAACTTTTGTTTTCGGAGAGGTGGTCTGGATCCGTGGTGTCTTTCGTGTGCTATATGTGTGGACCTGAATAAGAGCTCACAAAAATGCCAAAGTCCATTCAAGTCTTTTCCCCAATTTTTAAGAAGTGTATCAGAGCAAACGCATACAGGAATACACAGAGCCTTTTATACAAAAACAACAAATTCCTATCAGTATGCCTTCAAGAATCTGAAAGGGAGTCCAGTAGAGGAGTATGGGTTTTATCACATTAAGAAACATTTAGTGTGTTTTAAAGGCTGCAGGTGTGACATCACTGCTTAGCCCTCGAGGGAGATACTTAACCTGAATTGCTTGTACAAGCCAACCTGGGACTTAATGGTGGTTTCCCAACCCTAGGTAACACATGGCCCTCCTCGTGTTAAATACCTGGCCTCAATTCGTTTCAGTCAATTGCTGTTAATGGATGATGAGTAGACAAATTTGCCATTTATTTTACACTAGCAAGAAACTGCATTAAGAATCTCATAAATGAAGTGTTCATTTTATTAAATTATCATGTAATTCACTTTTACAAATCAGAGCATTCTATGTGTTTTCCAGAGTAAGGCAACAACCTTTAGTTAGTAGCAAAAAAAAGGGAAGTAAAAACTGTGGGGATCGTTATGCAAAAAAAAAGGTTAAGGAGATGACAAGCTAACAACAGAGGTCAGTTCACCTCAACAAGGACCCTGAAGCTAGCTATTGCAGCAACTATCTATGTTCAAAATCACTGAGATGAGATAGGCAAGACAGGATCAAAGCATGTGTCGGCTGCATTTCAAACCTGGGATGTTGATAACAGAAGGGCACCGCATGGCAGCTGTTATGGGGCACCCACCATGGGCTTTGTCACACCCCCCATCACCCCTGCCCCCCCCCCCGCCCACGGTGAGGCTGAGCCATACTGTAAATGTGTGGAAAGGAAGCCAAACACAGCTTCAGAAATTAAAAGGTGAGATAATGGCAGTTGGTCGTTTGATCCTTTTTAAAAGCAGGTCAGAAGTAACAGTGCCGCGCGGCGCTGAGGAAACGTGAGGTGATAAAGACGAGACACACCTGCAGAGGGCTTTGAACTTCAATATCGCTCAGATTAATATTTCCTGACTCCCACAAACACTTCAGGCGGTCTTGAGTGTTTAAGGAGCTCATGGAGAGAAGAAAAGCAGCGCGTTCGCGATCTTTCACCGCTTTACCCGGCACCGTCACCATGGCATTTACTGGGCCTTCCACTCCTTTACAAACATCTTTGCATAAAGAACCAGACAGGAGGCAAACTCTTCTCTTCAGTGAGATGGGGGATTTCTTTTCAGCGGCACAAGCTGAAATAAGGGCCTTTGACTCTGTGCCATTACATTGAGATTTCATATGAACTGTGAAGGCAGAAACAGTCACATGCAATTAAATATGTGCATAAAACAGAAATGGGTGGCATTCTCTTATTTTAATAGTTTAATGTGAAAAACTAAAATGATAATAAATCTATGGCTAAGATGACGAAGTTTAATAACTAATGGTGCAATGGCTTAACAAGATGCTAAAAATAAGGACTTTTGTACAGTCCTACAGAACTCAAAATCCAAACATTTAGTTATCTAATTGTTCAACTCAAAAATGAAATGCATCTGAAACTGTAATGTTTATTATATCCTGATATGGTTTTCTTCCGAGTAATCATGAAACCTTTCCTCTTGATACAGATTATGTTTCTCTTCAAAAACATATAAGAAAGTGGTTTTGCTGGAAAAGGAAACACTTTCCTTGTGGGTTAATACAAAGGGGGTTGGGTGATTCAGGAGCGGATAGCGCTTTTGGATTTAGAAGATGATCACCGCGCCCGTTTGAAATCACAGCCAACTGCTCAGTCTGCGGTTTGCCCACACACCTCCGTTTGCAGCCAAGGGATTTGGGTGAACTCCCCATTCCATCGTCTGCATTCAGCAGTGACTCCTAACCAAACAGCACACGCGTGTGCCCCCACCCAGACCCACCCCGCCCCACCCCAACCCACCTCACCCAAACAACAGACTGATACACATCTATAGTATGTTGGGAAGATTACTGATTCCCCATCCTGGACAAAATATGGGTGAGATCATCACCAAACAATCATTCATGCGTTTTAGGACCCAGGTCATTTTGAAATCACCTGAGTGTTTTTTTCTGTCTGAAGCATGTCGGTACAGTTCATAGACATACTACGGTCACTGGTAAAGAGGATGGACTTCTGTCCTTCTGTCTATCTGTACTGCCCCAGAAAAAAACTCAGACAAATAGCATTCTTTCCCTGATTTGTCTTAAGTAATTTGATGGTGCATTCAATTAAGCACACATCATAGAGGGCCTTTTGTCTCACACTTTCGCACCCTGTGGGAAACCGTATTTTGTCTTGTGAGTGCCTTTACCAAGCTTTAAGTATTCCCAGTGAGTAACATGTTCACAAATATGTGCGTGCCTCAGAATCACAAAGAGGCGAACACTGGGGTACAATAAAGTTAAAACACCCTTGTTGGTTTACCATGTGACGCATGAAGAACCCGATAAGAAAGGTAAACACTTTTAACATTAAAACCTAACAAGAGATTATTAATCTCCACTCATGTAGAAATAGTCACCAAACAAATTCTCCCATAGTCTCTCAGCTCCTTCTGCATTTACTTGGAACAGGATATCAATGCGCAAGTGTTTAAGCTCTCAGGGGACAATGACAGTCCAGTGCATCGGTGATTAAACAAAAGGATGGGTGGCCCATCTAAAATATGTTGCAGTCCGATGTTTGTTTCCTGTTTGGCCTTGCTGAATTATGTTGCCATTTTTACACCCATTCAGAGGTTGAAAATTTCAAATAAACAAACCCATGATTCGGAAGACTTCAGCTCCGGGCCACATGCATATTCTTAGCCTTGTTTATCTTGCCGTTTTGGGAGTTTCAACAAGAATTTGTCTCCACTGTCAGCTTCCAAAAACACAAAACAAAAAACAATAAAATAAGGTTTCTAATCACTGGCACAAACTTTCCCCCACTGAAACTATAAGGGGTTTTTGGCCTCAGTCAAAAACGGGCTCCCAAACTAGCAATATCCAATTATCTGCTCCTTTCCCAAGGTCATAAAGGAATGCATTCCAAAATGGATTAGACTTTTTTGAGGCTCTTTCTTTCCTGCAAACTCCCATTTTAATGGATTGCACATGTTGGCTGTGGCCAAGAGTTCCACGCTCGGTCTGTATGTGTACGTATGTGAGGCTGCGTCCACCAGCCTGCTGACTTACAGCGCTGGACAGAACCCCAGCTCCACTGTTCACACCTGTCCGCACCGCAATCAGCTAATCCGGATCAATCGCTTGTTTTCCACAGAGAAATGCCAGTCCTCTTATCAGGCCCAAACAGAGAGACAGAGAGAGAGATGAGAGAGAAAGAAGCAGATAGGGAGACAGAGAGAGAGAGAAGAAGAGCCCCAGGTAAGGAGATAAACACAGGCTATTACAGGTAGAAGGGGGGAAAGGTAGAAGGGTCTGGGAAATGAGGTAAATGGAACTTCTTACATGTCATTAACAATGGCTGTCTAGAGCACAGCCTCCAGGCTACTAAATACCAAATGCCAGCTGTGTCAGAGACCAAGAGTGCCAAAATGCACCCCCTCCCCTCAGTTCTCTGTCTCCCCCCTCCCCCTACATGTGCGCAGCTACGGCTTCATTTAACAAATTTCAGATATGGGGGGCCCCATTTTGCAAAAATGAAGCTATAACTGCTCACACACTCAGACCATGGAACAAAGTTCACACAATTGAATGCTGTGCTTCTACCTAACCCCCAACAGCACCCCCCCACCCCATTCCAGAGCCTCCACTTCCATTAAAAGCAACACAGTCAAAGAAAATAAAGTGTAAAGTAAAGCAGCGTATTTCCACTTCACCTATTCAGAGCCTGTAATAAGAAGTGATTCAACACATGGAGGGAGGGAGGGGGGATGGAGAGAGGTAAAGAGAGAGTGGAGAGAGAGAAAGAGAGAGAGAGAGCAAAGGGGGTGTGGGGAGAAGGGAGCATTGCAACCTTGTAATTGCGCAGCAGAGTGAAAACATGGAGCAGAGATATTGCACTGACGGAAGCAGATGCGACATTGCGCACATCAACACAAATGTCACTACTTTACCTTTAACACGCAGAATTGAGGGGGACAGGCTGGTGGTGGGGGTGTGGTGTTAGTCCCTTTGGCAGAGTAGAGTAGCAAAACAAAAAAGTCCAGGACAAAAATTTAAAAACACATGAAAAAAATCTGTAGACAGGCAGCAACAACACAGGAACTTGAGAAAAAAGATGGAGAGAAAAAACAACTGTAGATCCTCTCTGGTGCGGAAGAAAAACTGTGGGAGAGATCAGAAAGCGGTGAAAGAGAGGAGCGGGGAGACGGACATGCACTCTCAGTGTGTACTTTGCCCCGGCCTCAGCTCCGGCGCTCTGGCTGGCTGATTGGTGCCTCTGCAGCGTGCCGAGAGAGCGCAGAGAATGGAATGAAAAGTCTGCTCTGTGCAAACCGAGCCGCCTTGGGCCCTACAGACTCTCTCTCTCTCTCTCTCTCTCTCTCTCTCTCTCAGACACACTCTCTGAGTGGGAGACCCCCCCCCACACTGATGCCTCTGGAGCTGCTGCCGCTGCGCCGCTGGTCTCTAGCGCTGCTGGTGCGGTCCCGCAGTTCCTGGAGCAGACAATCCACCCACTGTGTGGCTTCCTTTACTCTGCTGATCCCTCCCTCTGTCTCCCATTAACACCAGAGCGGGCGGGCAGGCAGGAGAGCTGGGGAGGGTGTGTGTGTGTGTGTGTGTGTGTGGTGGGGGAGTTGGGGGGGTGGATCAGGAGGGCTGAAATAACAGGAAGGCACTGCAGGCACACGCACGCTTGCTGGGTTTATATGAAGATTTAAAAAGTGTATCATTTACCCCCGGTTACTAAAACGCTGCTCTGTTTTGGTCTGTGCAGTGCATAACAACTCTAGACTAATGTTTGTCAAGAGAAAAGTGTTAAAGAGAAAAGAGCTTTTTTTCTTTTCACATTTCATTTGTTTTTCTTTAAAGTGGGACAAAAAAAGATTTACATTTGTTTTATGAACTCATGTTCAAAGGGACAACTGAACAATACAATTCACTGTATAAGAAGTATTAAAGTCATTTTTTCATAATCAAGTTTTATTTACATGGTAAACATCCAATAGGCAAGGATAGCAAAAAGAAAACCGTAGTCCTCTTAAAAACAAACAATTGAGCCCATTACGTCATAAGTCCTGCGAAGGGTATGTTTAACGCTTTTCAGAATATGTAGGATTTCCTTTAGGTATGAGAATCGTGGCCTAAACAGACCTCCTCACTAGTTCTTTCTGGCAGCGGTATTCAGTGCCTAAGCCGTGCTGTCATAAACGTTATCTCACTGTTTTTTTCCTCTGGTCAGCTACAGAGTGTTTACCCCTGTTTAGACAGGAGGTTGGTTCGTCAAGTTTAGTCACCCAGTGGCAAAACTTAATATTTGGTTACTAAAGTAACCAACATAGGTGCTTCAAAGTAAGTGAGGAACACTGCGTCCTAGCAAATTAAATGACTCACGAATTTCCTTAGATAATAAAAGAAGGACTCGTTCTTTAGAAGGATTAGATATTTATTATTTAATAAATTCATAGCCTAATTTGACACCAGATAGTGTTAAACTTTTTAAGAAACTACAAATCTAAACTCCTGAGATTACATTGATGCCGAGGGTATTTATCAGAAATCTTTTATTTGTTCTGTATTATTTTATTATTACATTTTCCTCCTTAATACATGAAAGTATTAAAACGTGACTTGACATGTGACTTGGCTAATACTGTGGGCTACTATTCAATTTGGCAACTGATACACAGAACAGCGGTGCATTAAGATATATATTTCTACAATATATTAACATCACAACTAAATTCACAAACAAAAACTATTCTATGTATGCTTGTTCCACAGCCTTTTGGCTCCAACTTTATGTCTCAGAGGACTCCCCAAAAGTACATTAAATATCTGTATTGGTACAGCGGTCAGAAGATGAATTGTCGTATATGTTAAAAATATGACATGGAACATACGGATGACATCGTTATTAACCATCACCTGATGAAGTTCAGCTATTTTTCTCCAACATACGGACAATCCATTAAATATAAAACAATATTCATACCAGGGTCAAGATACCATGTCTAGGTACATTCACAATTTACAATATTGCCTTTATTACAACTCTGACCACCAAATGCTGTCTAGCTGTAGCATCTTTAAGACCTTTGATGTAGCCTAAAAATCTATTATAGTTTGCCATATGCCGACCAAAACGACTATCTTGAAGCCTTGTCAAATGCAACAAAATCTTGTACTATATGTTTTCACAAAATAAATCTGCTTACGCACTGAAAAGCCTTTTCTATGTTCAAATTTAGTCCTGTGCATTTAGACACAATGACTGAACCATAGAAGGGTTCAACATTACTGTTAATTTGCGTTGCAGTAATGCCGGTGCAGCTTCTGAAGCGGTAAGTCTAAATCAAGTGAAATCCTGTCAGTTCAACCAGGTGCTACAGTCATTACAACCTCCACAGCACAACCCACATACAGACATGTTAGCAAACTTACCAATGGGGCTTAATCCTCCACACTGGAATTTCATCCCCGTTGTAATTATAAAACAGGTGTTCGCCACACCCCAGCCACATCAACCTTTTCTTTGTCTGTTTTAATTAATGGAATTTTAACGTTCGTATTTGTCTATAATTGGTTTCTTAGCGACCCAGTTTCAGACCCAGTAGACAAACTGCGACATAATGAGTGCCACCTAGTGGTGAGGGTTAACTTTTCAAAATGATTTCCAGGCACAGAAAAAGTAATTATTTTAATAAACAATGCTGCTGATTTACTGTTTACTGATTTACGTCTTTCTGTGTTCCGTATAATTAACAGTGCTGTATGTAACCTTTTGGTGTTCATGTGAGCCTACATTAGAAATCGTAGCCTAGTCAAAATAATTACTCATATGCATTTCTTAATCGGAGAAAGGTCTAATGCAATCACAAAATACAATGAGCCAGTATATTAAAGTACGCCGTGAGACAAATCTTACAACACAGTAATATAAGAAAAAGACCAACAGACAGTGTGATCATGCTTCTGCAACAATAGTTTGACCAGACTGGTTATGTGGTTTGAGGAATCCTCTCAAAGACAGAAGGCAGTGAAAAACAGAGGTCTATTGTGCCAGTCAGCCATCTTCAAAACTCGTATTTGTGTGGGATTGAGCACAGACTCCTGAGGGGCAGCAACATCTCCACATTTTTGAATGAGAAACCTGTAACACTTTAACCTAATTTATACTACCCAACCCAGTGCTTCTCAAGTTCGGTATGCCCTGGTGTGCCAGCTTTTGTTAGGACCACAGCTGCAAACCCTATATTGTAGCAAGCTGCTAATTGCAGTAAGACAGACACATATTGCACACTGCAGAGCAGGTAAACTATCAGGTCAGGCAAAAATAATGCTTTCGTTCATTTTGCTATAAGGCAACTGGTTTCTTAAAGAGATGGCACAATTTTAATTGATTAATACTAAACATAGAAAAATGGACCAGTGGAGTCCTAATTAGAGGAAAAGTGGGGTCCCCATTTTTTATCCACACGTTGGTTTTTTGTAGTATGTTGTGTATCAATTTTCACAGTGCTTTTGATTTCATATGACATTCTCCATGCCATTCAAATTAGTATCTCTGTTCTCCCTAAATTTCAAAAGAATCAGACATCAGCAGCAATGTTTCTGAGATTTTGTTTAGCTTTTTTTTTGTTGTAAAAACAGCATTTTTGTTTAAAGAAGCATTCCAAGCAACTTGTGTCATCTCCAACAGCCTTTAAACCACCCCAGTATGCTATTTTGGCAACCTGCAGGCAAACACAGGCTAACAACTGTCCCAACTGCCACTTGGCTGCTAAGCTGTGTGGTCTGCATGGAGTAAAACAGTCATTGGCTCTCACAGGTGCATGCACTGGGTTGTGCATGCTTCAGATGCTGTGCTCCTGTTGGCAGATGCTACATCAGTCATGCAAGAACCACAAGTGGCAATTTACTAATTAGGGAGAAAACAAATAAGGGTGAATTAAAAAATAATAATAGTCTCATCCTTTGAGCTGTACCAGGAAAATGTGAATAATTTGTCAGCTGCATGATCAGAAATATATAGCATCTGTGAGTGAAATAATCAGTCAATTTGGGATTTCATTCCCACATGCCGGCTTGTATAATCAACCCAATCATCTGACGAGTGCTTAGCTGCATTTCCTGCTAAGCCCATGAGTGACAGCTGAACACTGCTATTGTGAAATGTTTTCAGTGGTCCACTTCATGAGTGAACCAGCACTGCTGTGCTCAGCTAATTATTCAAGTAACATAAATGAAAATCTTCATCCACACCAGCCCTGGAGTGGAGTTTCCCCCTGAGAAGGAAATGTCAGTGCTTGTAGCCTCTTCCTCATTCACTCTCTAGGTTACTCTTTAGTACATATTCCAAATTCAGCTTTGATGCTAAGGGTATTATGTTTTAATGGTACCTAAGCATAAGAGTGAAGTGCCTGTTTCATCACTGTATGTAATGTACATGTGCTATAAATAGAGACCCAGGAAGTCAGTCACGCTCGCTGTCATGACTGGCTGCGGTGTGGATGTTCTTTCTAGGTCAAGGGTTTATGAGTGCTGTCAACAAATGCAATCAGAGCAAATTATGTTTTTTTGTTTCATCTGCTTACATGTGTCATCAGCTAATGACAAACTAATGGTGACACCCCCAGGAAAGGAAACACACCTTTACAGGTGTCCTTGGTACTGTCATCCCTTTCAAAACCATCTCTACTGCGAGAAGCAGCAACAGAAAATGGATGAGCTGTGTGCAAATTATTTTTCCTTTCATGTACCTGACATCTGTTTCTTAGTGGACTGTTATAATATCCAAATTACCTGCAAAAAGACTGCATAAATCCCTGATCACTTTTGGTCTCAAATTTATGTACTTAACATTTGAAAATATAATATGCAAATTAATAGAGTCAAAGATCCTCACATAAAGTATGGTATATGACAATAAACCACTCTTTTTAATTAAAGAATTTATTTCAACCAATGAGTCAACCAGAACATTTCATAATGTATTTGATAGATACAGCATTATACTAAGATACATTTGTTAGCATTCTTGTCAAGGCAATAGAAACACATTAATAGTAACTGAAAAGTGAGTTAATTAAGAGCTTCCTCTTACAAAAAAAACAGATTTCAGTTTACAGGTGGCCCTCCCACATTGCGGCTTTCCACATTGCGGCTTCGATTTTTCACGGGTCAGCAACAAATTAAACAATGGGATAACTCCCTTTTATAATTTAATTGTCCCTTGAAACTAACTAACCATTTGAGCACTAGATAGCACAGAACTCCAGTCTGGTTTGAAATACTCACAGCGCCCCCACGAACCACCCAGCTGGAGGTTCTTGCTTCGCTTCGCTACGCTCACATGCTCGTTTTGTTCACCTATGGGGGCCGAAAATTTTATGCAGTTTTTTCACATCACGCAGGGGCTAAGCTCCTAACCCCTGCGTGATGTGGGAGGGTCACCTGTATATGTAATAGTTAAGTCGCAAAAGCAATACAAAAAGCATCTAATATCCCATGCATCAAAAACATCAATAAAAAATACCCAACGTTGCTAAATATTCTCTGTTCACTTCTACCATTGCCTAAGCCCAGCCTTATCTGAATGAATGTTTGTCCCAAAGCCCAACCATTCTATGTGTCAATTCCCAAAATGTGAAATCCAAACAGTGAGAAAAACATTTAACCTCCGCAACTGTATCCTATCAGTGTAATGGTCATTCCTTCGATGTCACAAGGGAGGGGTGCTGTGTTAAGACATAGATCTGGAGCTGAAGGAGCTGTAGCTGTAGCTGTATCTGGAGGTCATGTCTATGCTGCCCCTGCGGGACCCGCTCCTGGACCCGCTGCGGGAGCCAGAGGCGGAGCCAGGGGCAGACATATTGTAGGGGCTGCTGATCCCCTTGGAGGACACAGAGGATGCTGGGAGCAACCTCAGCCCACTACCTTCCTCCACCATGCTGTTGTCCATGGCTTCCTTATAGGAGATCTTCAGCTTGGTCTTGGGACAGGTCAGATTCTTGGTGTGGTGTCTGGTTTCCTGGAGCTTCTGTGCCCCTCTGCCATCCAGCCACCCTTTCCGGATGATTTCCTCTATGGTCCTCCTCTGGCTCACCTCAGGGTCAATCAGGCCCCCTGTAACATACTGGAACTCCAGGAACCTCTGTCCAGCCTCATGCGGCAGCCACCTCTCTTTCATTGCTTCCACTGCTGACATCTTCCTCTTGGTTTTCACATCCTCAAAACCCAGATATGCTTTCTGTGCTGGCTTCAGCCTGGTAGCCATCTCATCATCAATGATGCCTTGGCGCGCTGCTTCTTGAATGGACATCCTCTTGCCTGTGGTGTGGTCGATGATGCCCCCTGTGCTGGCCTGAGCTTCTAGGAGACGCTGGGCTGTGATCGAATCCAGTAATCCTTTCCTCAGTGCTTCCATGATGGTTATTTTCTCAAGGTTTTCCGTGTCAAATATCGCTGCCACAGGGCTTTGGTTATCTACCACCTCCATTGGGGAAGCGAGAGTTATGGAGACACTGGCAATGTGCTTCAGAGAGGTTGGGGAGGGCGGTGTGAGCAGTGTGGGGTTGGCAGGCTGTGGGGAGCCGGCAAGCTGTGTGGAGCTAGTATGCTGTCTGGAGCTGGTATGCTGAGTTGTGGTGGTGGTACGGTGTGTGGTGCTGCTGATGGCAACCACAGACTCCTTACTAGTGGGAGTCTTGGACCGCTGAGACTCTGTCTTGGAAGTGATGATGTCAGCAAACTCTGTGAGAGTCAGCGCCCCTGATCGGTATTTCTGAAACGAGGCCTGGTCAATGAGGCCCTTCTCTAGTGAATCCTGGATGTCATACTGGATGCCAGTCTTACGGTCGATTAAGACATATCGGATGGTGCCATCAGGTGCTGTGATAGTGATCTCCTCCCACTCGCACTCCTGCCCTGAGAGCTCCAGGTAGGTTTCGTAGTCAATCAGCTGCTTATCATACGCTTCCTTCACTGTCATTTCTTTGTTTGTGTCGGGGTCCACAATCACCACTCTCCTCTTGCGAAGGGTGTTCTTTTGGGTAGACTGTTGCTTCTTCTTGTCCTTCAGTGGCAGTACGACTAATCCTGTGTCTTTGTCAACGATGCATCTCTTTTTCAGTTCAAGGTAAGTCAGGTTCTCCTGGGTATTTGGGTCAAAGAAGCCTTTTGTGTCATCCCCTTCATAAACCAGGATTTCATTCATTTCTTTGTCAAAGTATCCACGCTGGTATGCAATGTCCACGTCTATGCGGTGGCTATGCTGGGGGTCGATTATTCCACCGCTCGCGATCTGCGCCTCCAGGAGCCTGATGCCATGTCCCTTTTCAATCAAGCCCTTATCGATGGCTTGGAACAGGGAAATCTTCTTCCCGGAGGTAGGATCATTGTATCCAGTCACAGCTTTCTCAGCAGACAGGAGTTTATCCTTAAACTCTTTTCCAACCAGACCTTTCTGCGATGCCTCCCCCACGGTCATGTAGAGGTTATTTATGGGGTCGATCATGAATCCTGAAGCAGCCTGGGCCTCAAGGAGCTCAAGGGATGTTCCTGGCATGAGAAGCCCCTCCTTCATAGCCTGATAGATGGGCATAATCCTGTCTTTGGCTTCATCATAAATCCCTGCGATGCAGGTAGACCCCTGAAGATATTGCCGGAGCCTGACCTCAATGTCATTGCTTGTTAGCTTACCCTCCTGTAATTTTTCCAAGTCTGAGCGATCCAGAAGGTTGGCATTATACAGGTCATTGACAGAAACCTCCTCTCGGAGTCCCTTTACTTTCATAGGCTTCTCTGGGGCTGGGAGGAGAAGAAGACCAGTAGCAGGGTCTGTTCTACATTTCTTCTTCAGATCGATGTAAGTGGCATTGTCTTGCGTAGCAGGGTCAATATAGCACTGAGGTTTCTTATTCAGGGCTGAGTAGAGATCCTCATCAATTAGATATCGGTCCAGAGCAGCATCTTTTGGCAAGAAGACGCTCAGAACTGGGTCAAGGATGCCACCAACAGATTCTTGTGCCTGTAGCAGACGGAGGGTTGTGTCCCGGTCAATCCAGCCCTTCTTCATAGCCTGTCCGGCAGACAGAAACTTGCCGGTGGATGGATCCTTAAAGCCTGTACATGCATTTTCAGCTGTCAGCAACAGGTCTTGATCCTGGAAGTCAACCAGCTTCTTATTGACTGCCACATCCACTGGCATTTTTTCATTTGCTTTGGGGTTAATTATGAAGCCAGTGGCAGCCTGTGCTTCCAGGAGTTTGTTAGCACTCTCAGGGGAGAGCAACTCTTTTTTCTTAGCCTCGTTGAAAGTCATTTTCCCCTCAGGACCGTCCAAGCCTGCAATGACCCCTGTACCTTTCAGATTGACCTGGATGTCAAGGGCCACCTCCGGTACTGTCTTCTTACCCTTGAGCAGCTGGCTGAGCGTGACCTTGTCGATAATTCCACAGTCACACAGCTGGTGGGCAGACACTTTTTTGCGAACTCCATCGAACAGTAGTGTGCTAGCATCCACGGTGTCCCCTTCTGTCTGTGTTTGCCTGCTGTAGACTTCTGGTCGTTGCCTCAGTTTTATAAGCTCAGCCTCCAGGCTGTCCCTTAGGGCAGCAAGGTCCCGCATTTCCTTCTCTGTGCTCTGAAGTTTGATCTTGTACCTTTCCTCCACCAGCTTCAGCTCTGCCAGAAGCCTCTCAATCTCCACCTTCAGAGAGTTCCTCTCCTTTTCAATCTTACCCTTATCTGACTCATACTGTCTGCAAAGGCCCTCTTTCAGCTCGTACTGTGACTTCCAGTATTCAAAATCTTTCCTGATCTGGTTGTTCTCTTCCTGGAGGCGCTGCTTCAGCCTCAGTTCAGACTCCAGTGTGACCTTAATGCGGCTCAGCTCCTCTCCATACTTCCCCATCTTGGACTTCTCTTGCTCCATCAGCTTTATTTTGAGCAAGAGGCTATCCCGCTCTTTTAAGATTAAGTCATAATGAGCTTGAGATTCCTGTATCATGCCAGATGTCTGAAAATGAAAGGAGAACAAATGGAAATTAGGAAAATGTATAATGCTTCACAACATTTAATAAATTAATATACATACTAGTTCAACTTACATCTGAGATGTTTATATGATGTGCAAACACATGCAAGATAGAGTAACAAAGTTTATATGCTCTTGAATCCACAAAGGTATTTTACAAACATGTTTTTCAAACTATGGTTATATTTTTTGATTTAATGTGTTAATTCAAATGAACATAGGAGAGATGTTTTGTTAGAACAGACTTAGTGTTATTAGTGTTACAAGACCTCAGCTGAATTATGTTAGCTGTAAAATTTGTATGCCAATGAATACAAATTTTTAAAAATACATTGTTTGTAAAATACCACAATAGCACAATCAACGTTCTCAACCAAAGCAGATGTCACAAAAACCAAAGTGCACTGATTAGGTGGTTCATGCCGATGCGGTGAGGTGATCAAAACGAGCTGCTGATGTTGACTGCTAAAAAAAGCAAAAGCAAGCATGCTGGACAGCAAATCTGTGTTTGAGTCAATGAGGAAATTTTGAAATGATGTAATCGATTGCTTTTTTTGCCTGGTTTGTGGCCAAATCTGTGACTGGAATGCCACTCCACACATGCACAGGCAAGAAGTCATTAACAGCAATCACAGACTAAAAGAGAAAAGCTACTGCTGCTGACCAGACGGAAGACCCATTCACAGCCATTCAGGATTTGAAGGTCTAATTTGAAATCATCCAATGAGCGTCAAATATACCTCCATGGCTTGCTTTTGGATTTTTTCGATTTCCAGTTTCAACTTTTCCCTTTCCCTGGAGAGCTCATCGATGAGCCCCTGGTACTCTAGGGTAGTTTTGCTACTGCTCTGCAGCTGAAGCTGAAGAGACGATATCTGGGCCATGGTTTCGCTGTTACTAAGTTCGTTGTTCTTCTTCAGCTCTTCTCGCTCCTGCCTGAGGGCCCTCAATTCCTCCTCCAGCCTCAGCCGATCCTTGGTCAGGTTCTGCGTGAGGGTCTGTAGCTTCTCGATCTCTGTGGCATTGTCATTCAGTGACTTGCTCTTCTCCTCGATAGTCTTGTAGAGCGACTCATTGCGGAGGTTGGCCTCCTTGACCTGTGCCTGCTCTTGTGCAAGCTGCTGTTGCAGGGCCTTCAGTTCAGCAGTCAATTGGTTGAGCTTCTCAGCAGTGGCCTTGTGGTCTCTAAAGCTCTTGTCGAGGCTCTCCCGGAGGGTTCTCAGCTCCTGCTCACTTTTCTTGCCTGTGACAGATGCATCGTCCTGCTGCTTCCTCAGCACAGTGATGGTGGTCATGTGCTCTTTAATGGACACCTTCACCCTGTCGAGTTCTGACTCTGCCCTCTGCCTCCTGCTGGCCTCATCAAAAGCAATCTTCTTCTGTTTCTCAGCCTCGGCCTCAGCCGCCTCGAACATCCTCTGCAGGTCTTTGATCCTGCTCTGAAGTCCTATTATGGATTTCTCTGCCTTGTCCTTCTCACTGGCTTGCTTCTGCAGCTCGACCTTAACTACAGTTACCTCATCCTCAGACACTTTCAGCCTGTTAATGACCTGGAGGGAGGACGTGTGCTTTGCCTGCAGGTCACTGTGAGCCCGCTTGAGGCCTGAGATCTCACCCTCCAACGCCCTCCTCTTCCTGCACTCCTCCTCCAAGTTCTGAGTGAGCAGGGTAATTTCCCTGTTCTTGTCCTGAAGTGACTTTCTGATGCCTGCCAGGGCCTCCTCGTACCTCAGCTCATCCTCTTTCCTCTCCTTGATTATGGTCTCAATCTGAATCACCAGCTCCTTCCTCTGCCTGGACTCCTCTGTTCCTGTGGACCTCTGCTGGCGTAGGTCTTCCTCTGCCTTCTTCCTCAGCCCCTCCACCTCCTTCAAGGAGAGCCTCAGCCTCTTCAGCTCATCCTCCAGGTCATTCTTCTCACTTACCAACCTCTCCAACTGCAGCTTTAGCGCTGCTGAGTCCTCCTCCTTCTGCATGGATATCTTCTGGATGCTCATCTTTGTCACATGGATTTCGGAGTCATAGGTTTTCTTAATGTTACTGATCTCCTGGCTGCATTGGTTTCTTACCTTGGAGAGCTCAGACTCCAGCTCCCGCTTCCGCGAGGCCTCATCCTCGAGCAGCATCTGGAGCCTCTCAATCTCGCGCTCCTTGTCCGAGATGGTCTTCTCGATGTCGATCTTTGCCCAGTTGACCTCCTCCAACTCCTTCTGCCTCTTCCTGATGATGACCTCATACTCCTCCTTGTGGCTGTTGTACGTCTCCTCCAACAGCCGCCTCTTCCTTTGCTCCTCCTCAATCATCATGGTGAGCCGGGCCACCTGGTCGTTCAGATCCGCTAACTGGCTGCTGGTGGAGCTAAGGTTCTCCCTGGTAGCATTACACTCCATGGCCTGGTTCCTCTTCACCTCCTCCAAGGATAGGAGCTGATCTTTGGATTCTGAGAGCTCCAGCTCATAATTGGCTAGGGCATCTGCCAGAGCCTTATTCTTCTGGTTCCCATCATCAAGGTCCCCTCTCAGCTGCCGCAGCTCCTCCTCCAAGCAGATCAATTCTGGTGTTCCTTATCTAAAGAATTAAGAGATTGAGGATTTGAGTAAGTGCATGCAAAAGTGTTAATGTGTGAACAGAGAACATAATTCCCATGCTTTAAACTCATGTTGTAGTAAATAGTCATTGAATTAGTTTGTATTAAAATGCATTAACACAAATTCCATGCAGTGCAATTTTAGTTCAGTAAAACATACCACCTTAAAACAAGAAAAAGACTAAATAGAACAGTATGCTGCCACAGACTGAACTAAACTTATCTAGTGAGTAAAACCAAAAAGGTTCAGAATTAATTTTATCTAAAATGTAAACCCTGCACTTTCAAGGGATCCTTATCTATAGTATTAAGCTTGAAATGTGCAGAATTGTCAATTATATCTGGGTAATTTTCTATGTCTAGATTTCCTACTTCTTTGCCTAGATTTCCTGAATACTGACAAAATGCTGATAGTACTTAAGGGCCCCAGTCCCTGCTAAATGTATTTCTACCTTCAGCTCCTCCATGTTCTTCAGCATTAAACCCAGGAATTTGTAGTAGTCGTCGGAGCGGGTGAGGAGCTCAATGTAGCGGGCCTGCAGGTCACTGGCCTGCAAGGGGAAGAACACACAGCTCTCTCCATCAGTGCACAGGAATGATACTTTACATATAACATTCTCACAAAACTGCCACATCATTGCGACACTGCAATGTGATTGAAATATTGTGAGTATAACATTTAGGTGCGATGGGGATATAGTATAATATATCCCCAATATATTATAATAATGGAAAAAACATTACTTATACTATACAATAATTGTTTGTCCTTGAGGTAATATACATTTTCCTTTGTGATTAAGGGTTAATTGATCACGGAGCATATTCATTCAGAGTAGGAATCCTGACACAGGATCAGTTTCTCTTAGCTCATAATGGATGAGTTTAGGATATTGACCTAATCCTGGATCAGCACTATAAATCTGAGATGTTTTTTGAAGATGGGTCCTGACCACAGAACTTACCTTACCCACTGACAATACATGCCAATGAAATAAAGAAAAAACTAAATATCCATCCGGATTTTTCTATGAGAGTACCTCCTCTGTGATGACAGTAGCTGGGGACTGCAGCATGGTCCTCTTGATAGGGATGTTCAGTAGAGTCTCCAGGCCTGCACTGTAGGAGGCCAGCTGCAACTCATAGTCCTTCACCGCAAATAAAAAATTAAACAAATGAACCAAACTATCAGAAATATGCAGAATATGTGGGCAAATGTGACTGCTTAACTGCACTTTGCAGATATTGCAATATATTTATAAAAAAATTAATTATCTTTTTTTTTATCCTAATATTTTCAAAAAAAGTCAACATGTCTACAGTATATGGCAGTGTATTCTGTCCCTGAAAGAGACACTGCTGCTGGCCTTAGAGCAGGTGGGAAGGATCATCACAGCGGTTAGGGACTGTCCATCTCAACAGACCATTCTCAGAAGAGGAGGCTCAGTTCACTCTGGTAACATACCAGAACTTAGACCTTCACTAGGTCAGCTGCCAAACAAAACATGGCATCCTGAGCTGAGCGCTACCATACCTTGATGGAGGTTGCACATGTGCTGCCGTCCCTCACAACATCTTCCACTTCTTCTCTCTTCCCTTTTATTTCAGAGTTCAGAGCCTATAAATCAACACATATACACACATGAACGCACACACACACACACAACCAGGTCAGCAACACAGTGATGCCCTTCTCTCTTCCTCCACATGGTTTCACATGGATACATGAGGGGATGAAAAATTATGAGAACTGTAACAATTTTCGGCAGGTTTGATCGAATTGAGTTAACTGGAAAGTACAGTAGGAGTAGTCATTATTGTACTGAATCACCGATAAGCCCCCCACAGAATTTCAGCCAGTACCTTCTGCTGGTTGAGGTACTCCATGAGAACTGTGACATTGTCGAGCTTGGCGCTTTGCAGGGCATCCTGGCGCTGGCTTGTGGCGTCGATCCAGGTACCGAGGGAGGAGCTGGTCTTGCGGTATTGCTTGAGCTCCTGCAGGTGCTTCTCCAGCTCCAGCATCCTGAGGCACAAGAGAACAGGGACGACTTTCAGCTGAGGCATGACCATTACCTACAACAGCCCTGACCAATCCGATCTGATCTTAAACCGCTCTGCTAACCTGTTAGCCAATCAACAATAATGGTCTAGTAATTCTCAAGCCCAATACATTGTACATAAGCTTATGTTTTTTTATACTTTTATCTCTAGGAAACTGTTGTACCAACAGTACTAACTAGTCTCAGTGATATCAGCTCCCAGAATTTTATAGACCTATAAGATACATAAAACCAAAACCAAGTTGGCAAAGATCTCAGAAGAGTAAAATACACTGTATGAAAACTCTGAAGTCAGAAACAACAAACAGCATAGCTCTATCTGTGGCTGCTGTCTGACACTCTTTTAATATTTGAGGCTTTGTATGACTTGACAGACATAGGTTATTACCATCACCTAATGATTCAAAGTCATGCAATGGTATCTTCAGTTTTTTTCCCAAAAAGAGGGGAGAAAGGAAAGTAAGTTTCTCCTGCCTGCTGTCGATCTGGCCGTGGATGCGGTCCCATCGGTCCGACGTCTGGCCCACCAGCTCAGAGTACTTGGACAGGTCCAGCTCACACTTGGGGCAGGACTGGCCGACCTGACTGTTCAGGCTCACAACACTGTTTAGCTCCGCTTCCATTGCCTTCACCACGTCGGCCTTCTGCTGCAACTCCACTTTCATTTGCTACAAGCACACACACACACACACACACACAGCGCTGTAACAAGGCACATCATGAAGGCTTTTCGCAATGAGCTTAGCTGCTAGGTTGCTAGGCTACCTTCAGGGTGGCCATGTAGTCCTCCACTTCCTCCGGCTCCAGAGAGGTGGTCTCCTTCTCAGTCAGCCGGGCCTCGTACACCTTGATGATGTCTTCAGACTTCATCAGAGACTTAATCAGGGCCATCAGCCTCTTCATCCTTGGGGAGGGAGGGGGGCATTAAAACAGGTCAGACACACATTTATATTTTACTTCTTTATACTATAACTGTTTAACAATCAACATATTTCAACATAAGGAAACTGGTCTGTTAATGGTATATGAGAAATTTACTTCAAAATATATCTTAAAACAGGGAATATTATAAAGAAAAAAAATACTGGCAAAATTCTATGCAAGAACATTATCAAGGTAAAAGCTAAGAAAAAAGACTTGTCTATTCGCATACATGGAAATGGCCATGTATGCATCAGAAATATGCTGCAGAAATTGCCTAATCAGCGTAACTTCTGAGTAACTGGCTGTTTCCCCTTGGTGATTAATGAGCATATTTAAGGGAGGTTGAATATAAAATGGGCCCGGTCTTGCCTCTCTACATAGGCTGAGGAGTAGCCCTCCAGGCTGCCCAGCTTCTCGTTGATGAGGTTGAGTTCCATACGCAGGAACTTGACCTTGTCTGCATCCGTCATTCCCTCCAGCTGCCTCAGGATCCTCTCCTTCAGCTTCAGGTACTCATCCCGGATGGAGTCGGCGTCCTGTTCAATGCTCTGCAGTGACACACCCGCACTGGTTTACACATACTGACTCAAAGCCAGGGGTCACTCTGATACGGCAGTGGAAACCTAAACTGAAGAGCAACTTAAAACTTTTTTTATCTATTGTTATTTTGTGCTGTTTTGCGGTTTATAAGTTAATCACCAATTTGTTAGACCATCTGTTCGTACACCTTACATTTAATTTTCAAAGTACTTAGTGACATATCAAAAACAGACATTCTCTTCTATTCCTTGCACTGAAATTACAGAATGGAGAGAGGCCATTTTTTATAGTACTGGGTAAATTTACCCAGGGATTTTGAAGGAAATCTGATTCACTGGGGTTGCGGGGGGGGGGGGGGTAGTGAAGATAGAAAGAGAGTTTCTGATGACATAATGGGGGAGCCATGCTAAGCTAATGTAGTAGATCCATCCATTTGTGGTGCTATTAAAACTCATTTTCCCATCATCCCTATTATGTACCTCCAGCTGCAGGAGCCTCTGGGAGCATGCCAGGAGGCCGTCCTCCCCCAGAGGCAGGTGTAGGTGCTGGGACAGGCCAGAATCGGCTGCCTCCAGGCGCTGCCTCAGAACCTGGAGCTCCGACAGAAGAGTCAACTGCACCTGGCTCTTCAGTGCCTTTTCCTCCTCTTTTTTGCTGGCTATGAGCAGACAAACAACAAGGCATGTCACATGACCATAGGGGGGCGGCCCCACCTCTTCTCTATACTGATGTCAATGAGGTTATTCATAGCAAAGACACTCTGCAGGATTCTCCATTGAATCCAAGTGAATGCAGACTTTTTCACATGGCTCTGTCTACCCTCACCACAGAAATGATCAAATGTAAAAACTTAATTGTGACTAACATAAGATAAGGTCAAAATGAAACTGTATAACAAGAAAACCATGCCCAACTAAAGTAAGTAATGGGTAAAAATAAATATGTGGGGATCTGCTTTGATGAAGACTATGGTATGCTAACCAATCTGTGATTCATGTATTTGAAACCTGAGCTTTATGTGATATCTATGTCAAGGCATAAGTTCATTTCCAAGAAGTTTATTACGTGGCCACCGAATTCTACCTCTTTTTGAAATATACTCAGCAGCAGGTACTCAAAGTAACACACTTGATTTTGGCAGCAGTGCCATGAGTTTGGACTGTTAGGACACAGTGAATTCTTACTGTAGGTGGGAAGCTCTACGACCAGCTTGTCGTAGTGCGTCTGAGCTCCAGAGTACTGCGTCTCAATCTGCTTCTTCTCTTCTTCGCCAAACATCTCCGAGCCCTTGGAGATGCGCAGGAACTCCTGGTAGTGAGTCTCCAGGCTCTTGATGATTCTGCGATACTCCTCCGGCCGCATTTGTGAAATCTGTATTCAAAGAACAAAAACAGACGGACAACAAAACGGGTGAGGGGGTGGCCAAATTTGACACCGTATGCCAGGAATGCAGAGCCAACCCTGGGGGGGATCTACAGAGTGTGCAGCATTTTTCCCTAAAGTCAGCAACCATTTCAGATACAACATACCAGGGCAGGTGAATGAACTGTGTAATCGGTTGCGCTAATTCAGTCCCGAGCAATAACAAACAGCCAGCACACCCTGTAGCCGTCCTATATCAGGGCTGCCTTACCCCTAATCTAGATATTTGGTAAAATCAGGAGTTAAAATGGGACTGAATGCATCATTGAATCAACAAACATCCTGATGTTCTTCACAAAATCAGCATTATGCCAAAAAAAAAAATAATAAAAGGGCCATTTTCAGTTGGTTTACTGAAGATATTTCAGCTGTGAGGAACAGGAAATGAAAGGTTACCATGGTAATGGTGAGAGAGTTGATGTGGTTGATGTCTTTGAGGCAGTACTGCCAGGAGATCAGGCTCTTGATGTTGATGTTGAGCTGGCTCCAGATTCCCAGGATTGCCTCGTAATACTGCTCATTCCTATTGGCGAGAGAAAACAGAGTCACACATGCCTGCCCTTCAGCCTTCTCTCAGGGAAACTGGCACTACATTCAAGCACAAGCTAAGTGGCAACTCAGTAAACCCAGGAACTAATGTCATGTCCTTATGACTAGTGTCAGTATTAATAACTAAATATATACAGCATTGTTTTTTTGTACAGTGCTCTCAAAGTGCTTTCCAAACCAGGACAAAGAGCCACAGACAACAACTGAAAAAGCAGTGCAATGTAAAAATAAAGACAGGTTCAACTTAAACAACTAAACATCAAATGCACAGTGTAAAAAAGAGGCACCCTAAAATAAAACAACATAAAATACATTTAACATTAATTTGAATAACACATTAAAGAAGAGGCTATTTAACAGTGAAATAGGTTGTTGGACAGTGGAGTGGTTGGTGGATCTTACTTGCTGGCGAGGTTGATACTCAGTGGGTTTGGGGGAGGGACCAGGAGGCACACTGAGGGGATAAGCATGTCCAGGCCCCCTGGCCCTGTCACATGCCACTTGCTTCGCTGGGTGTTGTCCTTCAGAATGCCCTCATTGCCTTTGAAGATTGCTTTCTGCGGGAGACAGACAGGAGCACAAATAAACACACTGCTGCTATGGTGTCATTCATTCTTTAAATGACAGCCAGTGCAGGTAGGGGCTGAACTGAACCTCATAAGCAATGTGCTGTACTGGCTCCTCTGTGCTTTAACTGCATGTGACAGTGTACTGGACCTTAGTGAAACAGTAAAGCAGTGAGCCATTAATCTGTGATGTCTGATGCATGCATTTTGTGTGGAATTGGTTAATGACTGCTGGGTTGTTCACATCTTGTATGAGATTATGTGTGTCTGTGTTAGTGTTTGTGTGTGTGTGTGTGTGTGTGTGTGTGTGTGTGTGTGCCCACATGTGTATTTGCATGAATTTATTGAAATATATGCTACACTTTTGAGTAGCTAGCTAGGTGTGTGTGAGTCTGGGAGAAAGTGTGTGTGTGTGTTGTGTACCTGGTCCTGGATGTAGTCACACAGGGCCTGCACTATGGTGACGCTGCTCTTCTCCTCAGGATTGCGGGGCCTCAGCCTCACTATAGTCTTGGACTTGTTGACCAGATGCTGCACCAGCTGCTTGTTCTCCATGATCCTCTCCTTCTCCTTCTGCAGGTCCAACAGTCCTCAAGTCAATCCCAGATTCTCCAACCCATCCCCAAACCCAACTCAATACCAAACTCAACCAAATCCCACAATCACTCCCTACTTCAGGGACATTCTTCAAAACTGATTCAACCACAGACATGAAAGAGGATTCTACCTTTGACCTCCACATCTCTCAGTTCATAAACAAGTCTTGTAGTTTTCAAACCACTTGTACTTCACTTTCCCCATTTATAAATGTATGATATGAGTGTTATAAAGTATGTCCTTAGGTCCTACCATTAAAATGAATAGTCTCATTACTAAGTGAGCAGTGTACCTCCAGGCTCTTGACCATTTCCAGCAGGTTGTCCAAGGGCGTAGACTTATCACAGGTGAACTTGCTGCGGACGCGTTCGTGCTCCTTTTGCAGCTTGCTGTATGTCTCATTCGCCTCTTTGAAGAACTGCAGGGAGCATCAATGGGTACAAAAAAGTCAGCATTAAAAAGCAACACACAGACTGTAAGTAGACTTAAGTCACTACAATTTAAATAACTTTACATATTCCATAAAACTGCTGATTAACCTTTGAGAACCTCTTCCCTTGTGGGTAGCTTGTAACAGTTACTTTTTCTTTGCTTTTCTCATTTGCCTTGTTATCTACTTGGTTTGGTATGGAACTTTAAAACTGTTTTATTTTTTCTGCTTTTGTTTTTGATTGTTCCTTAAAAGTACTTGGGATCCAGCTGTCTAATGTTCTCAAATTTGTTTCCTAATTCCATAAAGCCACCCTTTAGATAACTTGATAAAAGTTCAACAATGACTCACTGGGGCCTGTGTAGGGGCTTACCTGGCTGTAGGCAGCATTCTCCTTCAGGTGTACTTGGATGCATTTTGTGATCTGAAGCAGCCAGCTCCACTGAGTCTGCAGGGTATCCATGTATGCCTGGGAAACACAGGAGCCAAAATGGTGCCATAAAACAAATAAGTACAGCTAAGAAAAGTATGAAAAATATCTATAGTGGGATAGGGAGAGGTGCAGCTGGAAGAGGTGAGTCTTATCATCTGCTGTTCTGGCAGGTCATTCCACCACTAGGGGGCCAGAACAGACTGCAAACATGATCAGGAAGAGCATACACAAAGAGGGTGAGACACCAGATGTCATGCTGTACCTCGATCTTGTCTGCCGCTGGGTGGCCATTCTTCAGCAGTCCGTCAACCTTGTTTTTCAGTTTATTCAGCTGCTTTTCTTTTTCTTCCAAGTCACTCATAAGTTTCTGTGAAAATAATGGCTGGGTCAGCACAAGATAGACCACACTCAATGACACTCTTTACTCAATGAACTGAGTGGTGGAAGAACATTAAATGGACAACAGGCTGACTTGCTATGAGGGGGCTCTTAAAATGTCATGACATGGGAGCTGGTAAGAGAATATATTTCTACAGTGCTCTTTTTGTAAGTATGACAACCGGGAGAGACTAAAATAGTGTTGGCAAGCACTGCATTTCACAGAAATTACAGAATCATATTTTTAGTCAGATAAATCTTCCTGAGGAAAAAAAAAATAACACTTTCTGAACAACCAAAAAAAAAACTGGCATAACAATAAATCCATATTTTTGGAAATTTTGGGAGATGTTCACAGTGTACAAGCTCCCACATGTCTGTCACTAATTTTATCAATGAAGTGTCTTAAATCAGGACTAGGAATTTTCCTCCATGCACTAAAAATATTTCTCCAAGTCCAAACTTGTTAAAATTTGCTAAATGTGTCATGTAGATATCCAGACCGAGGAAATAACTATATTTCATACCCAGATGAATACAAGGATGATAATTAAATCTGGATTTAAAATTTTCCAGTTTATGGTGCATTTCATCAACATGATAGATTTGCTTCTGACATTAGCAGTATTTTTTAAGCATATCAAATACGAGTTAAATAAAGGTCCCCCTGGATGTTGACCAGTTTCACCCCGGTTCTGTCAGGAGATCTCAGCACTTGGAAACTATCTGCCCTGAATGTCATTGGCCTGCCATCCAGCAGCACACACATGCACGTGAAGCACTCCCTCACCGAGTAGCTCTCCTGCTTCTTGGGAATGTACTCATCGATGTTCTTGTCCCCCCAGTCGAAAACCAGCTCCTCCTCTTCCCGCTCGTTCACCCACATGATCTCCTTGGAGATCTCCTCGATGATCTTCTGCAGGTCTCTCAGCTGGCTCGTTCGGCTGAAGGACATTTTCTAGAGATAAACACACACATGCAACATTAACATAAGCCTATTGTTATTTTACATATGTACCTCCATTTAACTAGGTAGCCATACTAATAATGGGTAAGTGAAGTGCTCTCACCTGCAAGCTGTCCCATTCCTGCTCCAACTGATTGAGAGCAGCTTTCTCTCCCTTCTGGATCTAGAACAACAAGCATATTCATTAAAACACACTACACATTCATTAAAACACACTGCGTATTCATTCAATTGCACCTGTTACCACTAGACAAACCTTCACTGCTTATACCTATGATCAACTGTTCTCCCGGACAGCACAAATATTAAGGCAATGCATTTGAAGATGACACTCAATCAACAATACAAATTTTCAATAATAAAAATATTTCCAGTACAATTAAGGAAGTGTAAAGCTACACAGGTAGGGGGGTGAAAGACTACATACACACAATTTGAGTGTTGTACACATCATGGGGGTGTAAGTGTTCAGAGGTCAAGGATGTAAGGTATACAACTGAGGGGATATTAGGGTACAAAATTTGGGGAGGGCATAAAATGAGACAGAATATAGGATGTAAAGTTAAACAATTATGGGTCTAATAGGGTAAGAATTTGAGAGAGTGTAAGGGTACATAGGTTGAGTGTAAGGGTGCACATTTAGCGGGGTGTTACAGTGCAGTATTTGGGGAGTGTGTAAGGGTACGTTTCAGGGTCATAGGTGTACGTACCAGCTCATCCCGGGCCTTGTCCACCTCCGGGCTCCGCTGGATGGAACTGTGAAACTTGTTGTGGTTTGAGATCTGCTGATCAATGACCTCAGAGGTGTCTCCCCACGGGGATGTCTCTATAAGACGCTGTGGAAGACATTTGGAGAGGGTTACCATCAAGTTCCCTTAACACACACTTCTCTGCTTCTCTGTCCCATGGCAACATTAAAACTGAGCTCTGTCCAGCACACCAAACCCAAACACAACAGTGCAAACAGGGATTCCCAGGAAACCCATCCATCTATCCAGCAAGGCTACAATGAATCTTCACGGGTGGTCTTGGGGGTCTTAAAGCAAGCACCTCCATTCCGTGAGGCCGACATTGGAATTGCTGGTTTTACCATCATTTCCGCTGCTGTGCATGCACGGTTAAGCCTCACCACCACTGTCAGCCATACATTCTCCCTCCCCAGCACTGAGGAGCTCTTTGTCAGGGCTGAGAGAGGACAGCACCACTGCTGTGCCAGGGGACCTGAGAACCATCACTCAGCTGCTACGCTTTCAGCAGCTGTTATGCTTTAGTTACGTACATCACCTTTTATTCAGCTTGTGGAAAAGAATGGGCAGAAATCTGCCCCTGGTGCACCCTCCAGAAAGTCGTGCTCAACAGGGCTAAGAAGCACACAAACACTCTTTACATTTTTCATTTGTTAACGCTCTCCTTATGAGACAAATACAAAGGCTGCTTTTGGTGTTGACAGGGATTGCAGCTGGTGCCTGCATCCTTTTGTGTCAGTTTTTGGTGATTATACTTACAGATTATACTACTTTTAAAAAATGTTGACTGTGTAAGTGTTTAACTGACTGTGTATGTCCGTCTGGATAAGAGTGTCCACTACATGCTTGAACTGTACTGTGAATGTATCAGTTCCAGCAGCAGCCTCTAGGTGGCAGTACAGAATCACAAAGAGTTCCCATCAATTCCTAAACTCCACCTTATCAGCATGGAGCTATGCCAGGAATCCTCAGCAGAGAGGCCTCAGCGTGACCTTTGATAATTCCAGTCCATTTGTGTTTACTTTCTCTTCAGAAGCTGCTGTTTCTGTTTCATCTCCTGGCGTCTGTCATTTACTGCAAACAGTATTAGGTTTTTATAAAAAATATGATACCAAAATGGGCAGCTTTGCATTCATCCTAAAATAATCTGTGAGGGAAGATTGTTCTGGGGTAATGAGAAAACGGTTAAGCACAAACGACCAACTAATAGCTCAGATCTGGGCTCAATCACATGTAAAAATGGAAACAAAAAAATTAACCAATGGCAATACAGCAGACCATTTTTATGGGTCAATACTAATTTGGCATAAGTATTATACTTTCAGCCATACTACAGCAAGACTAAAAGCTTGCTATAAAAAATCATATCTCTCTCTGCGTGCCACAGTAAAGAAAGTTTATGAGCCAGATGTACAGGGCTTAAACTCAGTACATGTCCACAAGGTCAGCAAACGTAAACGCACTCGGGCGCATAGCTTAAGTGTTTTAGCAAAATTCCTCTCCTGTACAATATGTTTCTCTCTCACTCCTTTCCTCCCCCTCCTCCACCTCTCCACCTGTATGGACGAGGTGTCTTATTTCAGTGTGTGTCCCTCCAGCCAACAGACCTCAACACAACACAAACCGGTTTGGAGGGGAGGGCAAGTTCTGCCAGAACATGGGGGGAGGGAAAGAGACTCAGCAGGCCTCGGAAGTGGTCACTCATAAACACAGGGTCCCTCGTTACATTAGCCAGGCTACATGGGCCGAATCATGTGTCAGCTTTTTCCCACAGATAACAGATAAACAAACAGAAGGCATACCCCCACCCATAACTTATGCATGTTTGGGACAAAGACAGCAAGTTTCTAAAAAAGTAGTTGTGAAGTGCTTTAGTCATTAGCGGACACTTTTAACGCATTAGCAGTGCTAGAGTTAGTTTGAGTAGGGCTAGCTAAGAACCAGCCCTCTCTTGCCTTAACCTTACAGTCCACCCAAGGGAGACACATACATTCTATATTTTGACATTTTAGTGTATTATCATTTTTTAAAATTTCAGCTGGCACATTTTTATGGGTTTATTGCCATTGCCAACTACACGTACAGGCAAATCTCTGAGTACGTGACATCATCCCATTAGTTCAGCTTTCGAATAAACTAAACAACCAATTACACAAATGAGAGCCATTCAAAGCTGGCAGCTGTCAGAGGGTAACTGAGAGAGTTATGGATGGGGAGGTGTTGTTGACGTTGAAAACAGAGCGTGGCGGTTTTTCGGCAGTACCTTTTGCTGTCCGATCCAGGCTATGGCCTCGTGGAAGTGACGGCCCGGGTCCTCCCAGCTCAGGCTGCTCTTCTTGCGCGTGCTCGTCCCATGGACGGTGTAGTGTACCCCCCGGAGCTGCTCCTGGAACTGCTCCACACTAAGGCAAGGGAAGAGGAGGAGTAACTCAGTCACTCATCTTCCACAGCTTCAGCTATGAAAACTCACTGGACCGATCCTTTTATTAAATGGCTATTTTACAAGTATTCCCATTTTTCTCACCAAATTTGGATGCCCAGTTATACTGAAGAGCGGAGCTCACCGCTGCGACCTGTGCTATCAAGTTGCAGACCAGGAAGCACTCTCTTCCGAAACATGTGATGTCAAGCATACTTTCATTTCAAACCACAGTCCACAAATTGCTTGCAAAGACATGAGTCAGAGGAAGACACTTGTGGGCAGACTGTGGGCATCCAATTGACCAGCGTAGGATTCTGGTTTCTGGTGAGCGGTGAGATACAGATATTACTCACTCACAGGGCTAAATCCCTGTTTTGGGTGACATTATGGGCAGTTATGTGTCATCTCAAGGGAATGTCTGGCCACATTTGGCACTGGTAAATTCAAGCTTCAGTACCAGACCATCCACACGCTGCAACTGTGCCTTATCAAGGTGAGCCACTCAGCTGCATTAAAGATGGCTGACTCATTTTAACCACACACTGTGAAACATAACCAGCATAAAAAACCAACATATACAGGACAATCAATAATTAGGTCATTTGCGGGCCTAATTATTGATTTTTTGATTACTTCCCAATCAAAAGTTGGAAGTAAAGGAAAAATAACTGCATACTGAAGTGGACCTAACCCACCCAAGTAGAAACAATGACCTCAGAAGTATGGTGAAACTGGCTGTGTCACATTGACCTCTCCAAAACCAAAATAGTAAAAAGGAGATAGGATAACCATTCTGAGTTTCAACTGGGTGTAAATTAAAAACGGGCCCGCCTGGCCCCTTTGGGAATGCCAATTCAACATTTCTTTTGAACTGCTGACCTGAAGACCAGCACAGTCAGTCATACACAAATGTGTGCTTTAATGCTACAAAAAACAGCACCTCACAACTGTTAAAGTCTGTACTGCTGTGATCTGACAATTAAGTACACAAACATGATTAAATTGAAAAGTGAACTTAATCTTGAAGTGATGTACTATTGCAATGTGGATAATGGAAAGTTGGCAAACTGGCTTTTGTCAGACAGCAGGTGAAGAACATTAACACCCTGATGCCAGAATGAGGTCAAATCCTCACACACTCTTTGTCTAGGAATATAAATAGAGAAGAGTAGAAAAGTCACCAGAGGAGTAGTTATCACTTCGGAAAACCTCCCATTCCTGAACTGTCTCAAATACAGTCTCCTACCAAAACTGTGAAAAGACAGAAACTCTGTGGCCCTCCCACCATTGGTGAAGTGTCTGTAAGTATGGGAAGATGTGTATTGTAATGCATGTTTTTGTCACAGAATCAACAGGATTTGTTACAGACATATTACTTTAAGAAATTCAGCTTTGCATGAACACAAAATTAAAGTACTGCAAAAGTTTCAACAGTTCCCATCACACCCATTTTGAGAGCCCCACGCAGTCACTGCTGTCAAGATAATGGCTGAAAACATTAGCCTGGCATTACGCCACCGCCATCGGTTCAAAATTTATGAGCGTGAGACAGAAGCTCATTCCCGGACGCCGCTTTTCACCGACTCCAGCCCTGACCCTCGCCGTTCCCCGGTGACACACCGCTGTGGAATTCCTACACCCGCTAAAATCGCCATTACTCAAGATATTCGCCTCTTATCAGCGGCGAGGCCAGACGTTATATAAACTCTGGCCGACCCGCTGGACGGGCTTGAGAGTGCAGGAGGTAATTCAGTCCAGCTACAACTTCCACCCACACTTCCTACCACCATTAATGGAGGAGTTACCAGCCTTTGTTTTAGCTGAAGATAAACTCTACACATCAGCATATATATTTCATATGTATTTCTCTTCTATACACTATGTACTTACCTAGAAAACCTTTAGGGTTTTATATATTTTACTGAATGCTCTTAGTACACATGGGAACAGCTGGTATATATGGGAATTACCCTTTGGCTGTAAACACTGAACACAATGTGTCTAATGAATATTGCAACAGTGCGTTTAGCTAGTTTCCTGCCAAAAAGACAGATAAATAACTATGAAAAGATTTACTATGTAAACCTGAGATTAAACATAACCTAGACAGAAAATAATTGGCAATAAGTCTATGGGGCAGGACCCCCTAGACTAGCCCCTAACAGGATTAAAGGGGCTGACACTGCAGTGTCATACTGAAAGTGCACTTCACACTTATTCAAGACTTGTCAGATATGCCCTAGGTGTAAAACTCACATCTGTGATAGGAACAAAGTGTACATAAACAGTTATGAAAGAAAAAGCAACAATACACCCAACCCCCAAATCCACGCCCGTGATGACATCACTGATGTGGCTTGCTCACCTCCTCACGACGCTGTCGTTGGGCTGTCCCATCTGACGCAGCTCCACAGCGCAGCGCTTCAGCTGGTTAATCACCTCCTTGGACATGGACATGTACTTGTCCGCCTCCATCGCTACCCGCCCAGAGTCGCCGCCCTGCAGGAGAGAGTAGGCATGTTCCCTTTAGCTGCAGGTCACCATTCGCCTCACTTAGCAGGCAAACGGCAACGGGCCTGGTTTCTCACCCCTACGCAATAACTGCTTAACTTCAGGAGATGTGCTTTGCTAACAAACCAATGGTCAGCTACAACTTCAGGCAAATCCAACCACAGAATGGGCATGTGAAATGATAAACCATCTGAACCAATCAAATCCACCATCCCAAATCCGCTGACACCAATAAAATTACTGGAACCCTTGTACAGCAGAATATTTAGTTATACACATGCTCCATTCAAGATATACTGTCTAGTCACAAGATCAGTTTACTACTAACTCCTTGCTGTCTACTCGGGCCAATAAGTATGTATTTTGTTAAGCACTGTCATCTCAAGATTCAAATAAGAATTTTGGGGTTTGTCAACCAAAAACAATGTTTTCGTCCACAATAATATACTCTTCATACATATATATACTATTACCTATACATACACTATGGTGACAAACAGTACAGAAATTTGCTGTTTTGTCATTTCAATTGGCATTTCCTTCAAACCATAAGACATGGTGCTGGGAGACTGTAAAATGGAAATTTGATTTACATCACATTTGCATGGCCCCACTTCAGGATATATTGCTTAAGGTGGCAGAAAAACTACTGACTCATCCAGTCAGAAATATTCAGCGACACAGACGCTCATTGACCTGGCTGCCCATAAGACAGGCACTTGCAGGAACACAGAACTGAAGACAAATAAAAGTGATAAAAAGGAAGCTTCAAGGTCACAAATCCAGCTAAGTAACATACATTTGGTACAGCGATGCCCCCCATGGTCTAGATCGAACCCTTTCTATGCTGCTGTTGACTGCAGCCAGGCTTTCTGTGGTACCGCATCATTTGGTTAATGTGACACACAGGAAGGAAGAGACTGCGGTCGCAGGATATTCCCCACTTCATAACACAATAACATGAGCAGGACAACAGGGTATTAACGCTGGATTTATTAATGCTGGACATGCTACATTTAACTATAAATTCCATTATTCTGCCTATAGCAGTACACCCTCAAACTTCCTGCTGCAGCCGTGGTGGTTCTTAACATCATGTTGTGGTTTGTCATGATTACACTAATAAAATTCCCACTCATTTTCCTACTAATAACTTGGTTTCTATACTGCTCTTTGCCAACCCTTTTACTATGCACTTTGCATGGCTCTCGGGATCAGTGTCTGCTAAATGCAATTGAAATTTAGTTGCGGCATTAGTAGCTGGGAAGTGTGTGCTGTCTAACATCATTACTAAAGCCAATGTATTCAAAAATTGGATGACAAAAAAGAGACTAACAAAAATATTTAAGAAAAAAAGCCAGAAAGGCAAATTAATGTATTTTTGCAAAATAAGAAAGCAAGCTCTGTTACTTGCTTTTGGTAAGCATGTCTACAAAAGAAACAAAACATCATCATGTGAGAATATGTTACATAATAATGTCACTGACCCCAGCCTAGAATTGTATATGCGCCTGACAGCATCTCATTAATCACTTTCGTCAAAAACATTCAACAAGCAGACAAACCTGCTGAACAAAACCAAAGGAGCAGAAGGCAGATTTGTTTATGACAGTAGTATCTGAGTGCAGTGTGGGTCTCTGTAAATGTCTTTCGGGCCTAGTATACCTCTGATGTGATAGTTGTATGTCAGTAAAGTGTGTAATTAACTAGACAATTAAGTGCTGAATAACAACAGAAAGCAGCAAACCATGGCAGTTGTTGGCTTCACCTAGCAAAAAAACTGACTAAAGAGTCCTTACATGTGGTTTCCAATGGCCTTAAGTGTCTTCTAAATGAAAGGAACCACACAAAAACCTGCAGACAGAGTAACCTCTCCAGTATTTGAGTTTCCTGCTTTAGGATGAATTCTGTGAAGTTGGCCACATCTCAACCCTCGCCAAGGAGCCACACCCCATACCCCAACAGGGGTCCCGAGTCAAGCTTGGGGCAAGATTCCTACTCCTGTCACTTTCGGCAAGTGCGTACATGCATGCCATTTCTCACTGCGCCAACAACCTGACAGGCCTCCGAGATTTAGATAGCTGGAGAGATGTGTACTGAGCACACCCCCAATATATCATTATGCCATTTACAAGATGGGTGCTACACAATGCTTCACAAAGAATATTTTCCAAAAGTAATTAAAAAAACATAATCACATCTGAGAAGAGCTGAAAAATAATTTATACACCCCTTAAAAGGCAATTTCCTCTTGGAGGGATAAGGAGAAGAACAGCTCAATAAGCACAAACACAGTGGAGGAAACAGGCCAATGTTTCCAACAGTGACAGGGTGGCTCAGGCGCTGTGAAGACTGGGACATTAAACATGACAAGTATTTTACAGAACTGGTGTGTGTCCATTCACAGTCTACCATTTTATGATGATAACAGTATTTACCCGCCTACGACATGTATGCAGATGCGGATGATTTAGTGCATACTCCATCGACGGCTAGGTCAGCACTTATCAGTTAACGTCTTCACAAAAGTAGCAGTGAAAGTCTCAAAAGAGGGCACTTACTGACTGAAGGATCATCTCTGCTTTCATCAGGTACTCCTGGCATTGTGAGTGCAATAGGGAAGCCTTCTGGTGAACAGCACTGACCTGGTGACCGCTGGCAGCACAAAGAGTTTGCACAGTCATAAAATGGCCTTTCATTTTTCCTACTTTAATTTTCAGCCCAGCAGTGATTATCTATGTCTGTCTTTATGAATATACTTTGATGCCTTTAAACATTTAATATACCATTAAAATGATAAAGTTGTACATAACAGTCTGTAAACGGGTCATGTGAATATTACCTTCCTGCACACCATATCGTAAATGAATACGACACTAGTGAGATAGGAGCACAGTAGCTCTTTTTGTGAGGGAATGTGTCATATTAAAATTTGCAGTGGGCTATCTCCAAAATCAGACACCTTGGGCCCAGATACATAGCACACATTTGTTTACACACACTACAAAATATTCAGTAAGTATATTTTTAGCAATGGGGTTTTTTTAAGAAATGGGAATTTCACCTCACTGTTCATGGTGTTTAAGCATTTTATTTATTTTGTTGTGACTTTTCCTGTTGTTGGTTCATTTGCACAGAATACATTAGGGATTGCAATTGGGCCAGTAGATATTATTATTACTACTACGACTATGGAATGAAGCGAAATTGTCCAAAGGTTCAATTAATATTCTTTTAAACAATTTTGGCAGTTTACGTAGGAACCATGTTATGTGCTTAATTCATGAGTACACATGATTGTAATACTACTCAAACATTGTTATCAGATTAAACAAACCCATACGAATTTGACATGTTTTTATTCACATGAGTGCATTTAAAATGCGTGCTACGACAACATTGGACAAAGCAACCTTTGACTCAGCTATCAAAGGTAGATATTTTATTTATTAAAACTGACTTCAGGTAAACACAAGTCTTTTGACTTTTGAAACGTATTATGTAACAAATCGCTGGTAACAGCACCACGCATATAATCTAACTATGCAGTACTGTCAGCTGTCATTTTTTGAAAAGAAACATTTCAACCCCCGATCACAACATCTGTTCAACCCCACGGACAAAACAAACATAAATCAAGTACGAAATAGCACATACACCAAGAAGAAAACCCTGTTGAGCTGACAGGTGAAAACGAAACAACAGTTTCAACTAATTCACCTGTGTCAGAACATATTTCTGTCTCAACTCCTAATCGCGCTTGAAATGTTGTTATACCGGTATTAGGAAAACAATATTGGTTAAAAAGTCGTAACAACCCATTGATTTGTATTTCTCCAAATGAAAAACCAATGGACAATTTAATTAACATACTTACCCTCCGTAGCCTCCTCCGGCAGAAGTTTTGGTGTATGAATAGGTATTATATCCCCCGTATTCGCTCATATATCCATTTCCACCGTGCATTTCGCTCCTGGCGTAACCGTAAGCGAGGTCGGGCCTGGAATTCGATCTCCTGCCAACGGTATTAAGGGCTCTTTGTGATCCGGATATACTCATTTTGGAGTCCAGGGAGAGACTAATGACAAAGTTTTTACAATAAACCACAACCTGCTACCCGGCCTTAATAGCATAGAGCCAAAGCGAGGCGAGTCTCTCTTGCGCTCACCTTTCCACGTCCCAGAGCGCATAGAGACTAGTTCTCAAATACGGAAGAATCCGGTTTTGGCAGTACTAGACCACACCTATAGTGGCCTGTAAAATGATTAACAAACACACACACACACACTCCCTCCCTCTCTTACCCCCTCCCACCTCGGGAAGACAGTACAGCAGGGGATTGTCCGTTTCTGGCGAGTACAGTATTACTATATAAGTGTTTTTTTTTTTACTCACGGTACCTGTCTAAACGTATTGCACCTGTAATTGAGGAATTAGGAAAGTATAAATAGTGACATTCTGAACTCAGACTTACAAGATAGTTTTAAAATGACTTTAAAAAAAAAAAAACAATGCCTTGGGAGAAGCGTGCGCAAACCAAATTATTTTCAAACCTTTAAGTACAATTTCACATACATGGAACCTGCATGGAGTCAATGTACGTATACGCCATACATGGAATAGTTAGCAACTCGGAAAAGTCATAACTTTGACAGAGACATACAAAATATTGAAAATACAATGGAAAAACAATTTGATCCTTTACTTATCGAAATTTTAATTTAATCCTACACTGTCGACAGCTTCCTAAATAGCCTAAATACGTTTAGCGGTTGTACTGCAAAAGGCATTACTATCTCGTGCTCCCAAAAATCATGCATGCGTTGTGAAAGACAGTGTACACTAAAAGGCCATTTTATTAGGTACCCCTGCTCTTCCTGTGAAACAGACTGTTGAATGAGAGACAGAACCACGTAATTACACTAAGCTATGTAATGCAGCTAGGCAGGTGTCTGTCGATTTTATGAGACAGAACGGATGAGACAGAGATTTGAATGCAGCGCAAGCAGTGAGAGCCTTATTCACTAGCGTAAGCATATCAGAAATATATAAGGAACGGCAAACCCTCTGGGATTTTCACTCGCAACATTGCCATGGGCGTTTTGAGAAATAATATGAACGCAATGATGGTCATGTGATTGGAAATGGACAGTTGATGAGGGAGGTATGCTGGGGTTGACGCGACTTGTGAGAAGTAGCAGACGGGCTAAAGTTAGTCAACTGAGGGCTGACTGCAACAGTGATGCTAAAAGAGGCGGATCAGAACGCACAGTGCATCATACCTTATCAAGTATAGCGCTGTTAGAAGCCGATGACCTAATAGGGTTTCGTTCATGTCGGCTGAAACCAAGAAGTTTTAGGTTCACTGGGCTGAGGGCTACAGACACTGGACAATGGAGGATTGGTAAATAGAAAAAGTCAAGTCTGGTGAATCGTGGTTTCTCCTGTGCCGCACCGATGGGAGGAGCAGGATATGGCAAAAAAACCACATGAGTCCATAGATCAGTTCAGCTGGACGTCCACAATGCAGGCTTGGTGGTTGGTGGTTTTCATGTTGTGTATGTGTTTTGTGTTTGTGTTGTGTGTGTGTTGTGGTTGTGTTTTGTCAGACATTGAGTCCCTTAATAAAAGCACAGCAATGTCTGTGTGCCACAGGATGTATGAGTATTGTTGCTGATGGGTTGCATCCCGCCATGGAAGCACTGTGTCCATCTGTGAATGGGCTTTAATATTCCATGGGTCAAAGTTGTGCAGGAACAGTTCTTGGGAACATGACAGTCAACTCAACTTACTGCAGTGGGGTTTTACTCAAGGGATATTCAAATAAAACAGTTTGCTCAGTTTGCAATAAGACTGATTGAACTGGCACAATTAAATATAGCTGCTCAAATAGTAATTAACTATAGTCTATAGTTTGTGCTTGTGAATTTACTTTCTCTTGCTGTTTCCCCTCTTACCTGTTAGCCTGTTAACGTCCCTTGGGGATTTTTGACAGCTTTCGTACTATGTTATAAATGACAAGGAGAACATAAAAAGGCCTTTTTTCCCTTTGTCATTTACACATAGATATATGACTGTCAGTTAATATCTAGACAAATGACTGTAAGAAGCTAAATCATGTGGAATAAATACCTGCAAGGCAAGGCCTGTAGTTATACTTCCTGTATGAATCGTCTGAAAGGTACACATGAAGGTTTTGCTACCCTTTAAACAACAATAGTAATAATGATAAATGTAATTATAAAATAATTATAAAAAATAATAATTATTATAAAACAGTATAACAGTTAAATCAGTAATTTCATAGTTATTATTATTCAACACAATTTCCATGATAAGATAAGCAAATAATCTCATACAGCAAGAAACTCAGTAAACCCCAGTTGTGTCTCATGAACCAACCATTTATGTACTAAAACTGTACTTAACCAATCAGCTTCTGTCTGTGCAGCCATGTGCTCAGATGTGGCTTCCAGGCTTATTGCAAGTATGAGTCCATGGCCTGTAATCTCTTGTTAAAGCAAGTTCTAAACCACTTCAGAGAGAGGGATCACACAGTGCCTGCACTGGGAGGCATGGGACTGCCGCCCAGCCCTCAGAGTCATTCACTATGGGGAAACAGGCAGGCCCGTCGCCACGGCCGCCACACTCCAGCCCATTTGCTTAGGGATGTACCTGCGTATCCGCGGCTCTCCTACGATTATCCCATAAACCCGCTCACCCTGTGAGGGTAAGAGGTGGCAAATCGCACACCTCACTTGCCTGCCTTTGGATTACGCATGAACAGACATGGAGACAATTTTGCCATCATGGTGTCTCGCTTTATAAAGTGCATGTTGTGAAAGAAAAGATTGAGGTACAATTTATACAGTGAATTTGCAGAGTGCCAAATTTAATATTTGAATATTTAAATGCTGAAGGGTGCATGGCCTCCGTGTCTGTGTTGTCTAAGAAGAGTTTGTTTTGCTTTGTGTTCTTCTTTCTTTTGATGGGGCTGGGGCTGGTTTTGGCTGCAAGTTACAGGATAAGCTATCACCTTGGACAACATCATAGTCCCCAGGGGGTTATTCAAGCCATCTGACACCCTAGTGGTGAATCATACCCAATGGTGAGTTCGTTGAGGGAGTTACCTCTTAAGATGGAGCAGTCGCTAAGCTAACAGCTTTGCTAGTTCAAATAGACAAAGAAACCCAGGCTACTATTTTTTCCATACACTGCTTTGAATTTAGGCATTTGTTTCACACTCTGATACAGATCAGCTTACAAAAAGTACATACAATAGATTTAGACAGTAAGCAGATATGATGCCAGCATGTTGTAGCCTTGTACTGTCCATGCTGTTGCTATCCAAACAGTCTGGCTCCCTGCTTTGATTTCTTTGATAACTAAGGACTAAGTAATGAGGCTGTAATGAGGAAGATGAATAGTTGCGTCACCACCTTTTGACCCAAGGAATCGTATTATACTTTGCATAGGCACCCCTATCCTCTAGATCTCTCAGCTGGAGTCTACAGCGTCAAAAACGTCTCAAGCCTTTTGCATTCATTATCTGTGAACCAATAAGGTTTGGCACTCATACCTAGGGTACAATTTTTCAGTTTCAAGAGGATTTCAGTTACACTGAAAGAAAATGTGGACATATCCCGAGGTTATGGCTGGTGTAGCTGTATCATGAGATCTGATTACATTCACCCTACCATAACACCAACAACTGATTTCTCTGCCAAGAACAGCAGGTTATTCTCACCATCGGAGGCCAGACATCGACTACAATGCATTCCACTCTCATTCTCATGCATTTATAAATGTGTTCTGTGGGTCGTGAGAATCAGAAAAATAACAATATCTGTAATGATAAAGTTAAAACCAGAGAAATTGTTACTATTAAAATGAATGAAGGTGCCTACACTGCAGTATCAACAATAAAAAAACATGCTACAACAATAATGACATATGTTGCTAGGAACAGTCTCAGAGCAATTTTTAGAACATGTCTCCAATGATCAAAAATGAGCTCCCCCACTCCCACTAGAAAAAAAGGTATGCTCATCTTGTTTATTTGACTGAATACTGAGATCATGTAGTAAGACTTTTTATCCTAGCAGTAGGGGATGGTGAATTCAGTTCAAGAAATACCAAAGGGGAAAAACAAAGAGGGAAAAAAACATATTAATTTCCTGCCTGTTTGACCTCAACACCGCAGGAACACTATGGGGCCAAGCAGGGGCGTAGCTAGAACTCCTGGGCCCTGTACACAGGCAGGCTCTAAGGGCTCCTCCACTCTTTATAAAAAAGATCCCAGATTCTCATGGGCCCCTTCAAACCCTTGGGCCCTGTATACTTAGCACCATTTTTCCCCCTGGTGCTACCCCCCTGGGGTCAAGATGGACTTAAGATAGAGTGCAGTCCAGCCTTTTGGCTGAGATCAGTCATGTGGGACCATGGTGTCCGGGCGTGGCTCAAAATACCCACCAAGTGGCATTCCTCCCTTGACTTTTTTCCATTTATTTTGACCCAACCCTTCCCTGTCACCGCTGGAGACAAGAAGCTCAGCGATGTTATCACACAATGTGTTGGCGTTGTGTAAAGAATGCTGTGTGCTAATTCAATGTTCGCAGCCTCCCTCTTACCCAAGCCGGCCCCTGGAGTGGGGCACTTAGTTGTACCCCCCCGCTTCCATTTAATTCTATAGTATATTGAGAACCATGTGCATTTGTATCCAATGCTTTAAGGTAGGACTGTTTTTGCACCATTTTTGGGCCCATAGCCCCCTCAGTGTTGACAGAGGTGTAGGCTGGGCCTGGGGCGTGTCCATGCCGTCAGCCAACACCCCACCGCGGAATTTCAACCCCCAGTGAATGCAGCCATTCCACAGAGTCACGACCATTTCAGCCCATGACTGAAAAAAGCCAACGTTCCCCAGCTTTCAATAAAGCTAACGTCATATTAACATGTTAAATTATCATTAGCATTAAAAACCTTAAAAAAACACATACACACAAATGTCTTACTGAAAATGCAGCTAAAGCAAGTGTACATATTGGTGCCTGTCTGCTGCTCGTTACTCTGAGCCCAGAGGCAAATTCCTGTGTGTTCAGTGCATGTTAGTACCTTGCACATTTTTATGGTTTTCGTTTTGGGCACTTTTTGGCAGCTCTCTGGAACACAAAATATACAAACAACAGAACTGCAATCCCACCATTCTCGATTCTTTACTGTCAACAACTGACATTGTTCAGAATATTTTAAAGAGTTCTTCCTTATTTTTGTGCTGTTCTGAGGGATCTTTTGCATTGACACTAGCCAACCAGAAAAAAGGCAGTATTGCTCCTCCTCTGTGCAGTATATGCAAATCTACCTAACTGCCTTATTGCATGACATCTCCTTATATAATTTATCAATGCTTGGGTGCCTCTGTTTTCTTTATTACCAATTCCCTGTGAAAAGTGAATGCACATTTCCCTCAAGCACTTGTTCATATGTTTTGCTTTTTTTCTTTTTTTATATATGTACATTTCTTTCTAATTTGTCTAATGTATTTCCTTACTAATGATACTAATAAACCAACACTACTGCAGTCTTAGTCTAATTTGTGCATTTCCATTGTGGCAATTCATGTGTCAGTAATTGTACTTGACATGCCCTTACTTTCTCTGTGTTGGTTTGCCAGAAGTTTTTCAGGTTTGCAAAGGTTGAGCAGCATGTAGTCTAACTGAAATGGGAAATATGAGGGGTAGTACAAATCCTTAATCCTTAAGAAGCCTGGACTGTATCCCTTATTTGTTCTTATATTTCACTTACAATGGTTTTCTTCACAAACTGTTTGCAGCACTAACTTTGGTAGTATAAAATGCGTAATGAAAAATACCTACGTATCATTCATGCCTGAAGGAAAATTTTGGACTGAATCAGGGATTAGTTTGTGGGAGGCCACTGACCACCAACATAAGTTGGAAGTGATTTACTAGAAATTACCTTGCAAAAGCCACCTGTTTACAGTGAACTGAAAGTCTGCTGCAGAATTCTATTCAGACACACTAAACATTTTCCCATCTCTCTTCTTGCATATCTAATTAAAACTTCTTATGTTTGAAACCACACCCTCCAACCAGAGAAGACTGACACACTCATTGCCCTTATCGGCATTTAATAGCTTGTGTTCCTGGCATCTCATCCATCCCCAAAGGGTATGAAAGTGAAACCGGTTAGGGAAAGATTTAGGCAGGACTGAGACAAGACGAGTTCAGCGGCGCCCCACCTGCACCACACCTGTGGGACAGGCCCCCCCAAATCCCCACCACTGGGGTTCAGCCATCCATCTGTGTGCCTTGTTCTTCAGCAGGCAATGCTAAACAACCCCCCACCATACACCACTCTCCTCCAGTTCGATCAAACTGAATGTCAGTCAAATCTCTATTACTCATTTGGCACTGATGGTTTTCTTTTGTGTCCTACGCCATCCTCTCACAGCGTAGCGCTGTGCTCTGACACGCAGCGACAGCACAGCCTGCTGCACTGGGGGTGTGTGGCGTGTCTGGACATATCAGATCCGCACCGTTCTCACCGTGGCGCGTACGGCTGCCGTCTGACAGCGCTAACACGCACAGTGTAATTATCGCTCTGCAGCTCGGCATTTCTCTGAAAGGGTAATGTGTTCTGACGCCTCTGATGTGAGGCTTGGGCCGCCGCGTTCTCAGAGTCTTCTCTCCAAACCGCCTCAGTGCATAGGTGTGGTACACACACACACACACATACACACATTCAAATTACCACTTCAGTCAAAAGTAAACTTTGGCAACTGATTTAATCACAGTAAATTCTCTTATCATGACAGTTAACTAAAATACAACTCTCTCAGACTCACATTTCACTTTCAAATAAATAAACACAATCAAATAGTTTCAAAAAGGAATGGCATGTCCAATATCAAGTTGATTTATGAATTAACTGCTTAACTAGTTTGAAGCAGTAATACACTTAACAGGGTGTATGATAAAATCTCTGGGTTACTTGGGCCAGACAGAGACCCAATCCAGCTTTCCATGTGGTATTTGGTCTTCTGTTTAGCTCATTAATGTGACGACATGGATACATTCCAAAAATCTGTGCTTTTATTGAGCTCTTTGACTATTACTTGCTTTCATTTTTGTCTATTATAGCAGGAAGTCAGTCAGTCTCATGGTGTTCTATTCAGCTCACAGAAGCCCATTGTGACATCACTGTCTCCAATGACTACCAGCACAGTAAAATTCTATGCAGACTGTGGACAACAATTTTTCCTGGTTACCTACACCTGTGGCTGAGCATGCTAAACCTAGCCTTTCTCACAGACATGAGCACACACAAAAGCTTGGGGGTAGCTCCTTCTGCTCAGCAGCCAGTATTAATTTAATGGGAACAGCAGCATGGCTACAAGCTGGCTCCAGTTCCAAGCAAGACTGCCCTGCCTTTGAGCAAAGGGGCACTGAAGCAGAAAAAGTTTTCAGTAGCAATCCAACTGCACTTATCAATGATGTCATTCTATTTATTTTATTTTTTTTTTTTGTTGGCATTAATAAGCAATATGCATTAATAAGAAAGTTCTCATCTAGGTCAAAACACCATAACTCAGCACTTAACAAGTTTAATCCTTGGTCAATTTTTAATTCTTTTTCAGCCCTGCTTCTTTTCCACACTGTAGCCACACCACTAATCACACACTGCTTATGCCAATGCTGTTGGAGAAAGGTAAAAAAGACAAATGAACAGCAGCCCTCATTTATGTTTCCTAAGAATGTTGATTCTTCGAGATGCAGTGTTTTTGCCTTCCATGATACACAAAATGTAATCTATGCAGGCAGCACTTGACAAAAACACCTGTTTAGAGGATGAAAGATGCTATCATGTTCTTGGCGGGGGGACAAGAGTGCTAAGGCTAGATACCAGCCATGACCACAAGGGGCACTAGAACAAACAGGTTTTATTTATTTACACCTTTAATTTACATGGTTATTCTCCCTGAGTTTAAAAATCTCTGTTGCAAGAGAGACCTGTTAGCCCTCATCTCACCGGGTGTGTGCTCTGTAAATTCTGAAATAACTCAGTTGTGCAAGAACATTCATTCTTTACTTGTGATCTGGAAAGACTCAAACAAATAAACATAATCTGAGGAGTTGTTGTTGAATTGTTTTAATATTGAAAACTCTGTAGAGTGGTGGTTTCAGCGACTTCCTGCTTGGGTTTCATAAGTCCTTCAACGAAATGTCTGAAGGGCAAAGTGTTCATACTTGAAAAGAAGTCATTAACCAGGATCAAATATTGGCTTCCCTTTTATGTGTGAGCTCATCCAAAACAATCTAAGTTGAGTAGACAAAGTCATATTTAATTCCCACAAATACTTGTGGTCATGTTTGGGGCCACAATTCTGTTTTACGTCTTCATTAAAGGGGTGTGAGTCCATGTGACCTTAATCTTTGTCCCAATAAACACCAGCTGTGTTTGTAACTGCAGACTGCAGCCAAAAAAGAAAAAAAATGTAATATTCAAGAATTCATATGTAGTGCCTCTTCCCCTCAGTCAGGAAGACATATTCAAATTAATCACAAGCAAATTATAGACGGATTTATTTACTTCCTTTTAAAGACCCTAAATGCCAATCATGTGTGGCATCCGTCTACATCCTGAATAGCGGTTATTCTGTTTCAAAACACTCATCAGTCACCAGGTCCAACAGAACCCAACAGTGAGCTGCACACGGAGGGACTGTATATCTGCCAAAATCTTGACGCCTTGGAAGGAGTTTGGCCAAGACTGAAAGCAAATGGTTGAGGGCACAGAGGTTTGGCACCAGCACCAGTCAGTGATATGTGGCATTAATGGTTTTTGGTGCTTTTCAGTACTTCGCTGATCACTGATTTACTATTGAATCTACACGTCTGATTTCCAAGGCCTAAAACGGCTGCTGATTGAAAGTAAACTACAATAAACCTGCAGACGTTGAAGTGCTGCGGGGATGGGGGTTTGGCATTCGTGATGTAAGGGGTTTCGTGCTTTCACTGCATTTTTTAAAACATCACAACAATGGTGACTGAACCAGGCACTTATGGGTGAGTATCACAAACAGAGCTCACTGCTTACACCATAATGTTGTATGTATTTGACTAATCCATGTGATTTTCTTGAGAAATTCAGGATGGAAAACTTGTACACCACAAAGCAGCAGGAAATAACACACAAACTCTGTGTCAATGTGAATTGTTTCCTCTAGCTACAGTGCTACCAATACCATTGATACTTACCTTCATTCACTGGTTCAGTTTTGGGCGACATATGAGACTGTGTGTGCATCTGATACTGTATTGGAAGGCTGTGCAATGCTAAACCCAATACGAACAGGATGGTGTAACTCTAGATCCTGCACCCCAAGTGATGAAAGCTGAGAAAAAAAAATATTGCGACATCTACTGTCCGAAATATGGAATTACACTCACACGCTTTGAGGTTAGATCAAAACCAATTGTAGCCACTGATGGTAACGCATTCTGAACAGACTGAGTGCAAATACATTAAACAGTTCCCATTGATTCCACACAACTTCTAAACATATTGGACTGGATAATCAGTTCAAAAAGCTATGGTAAATTTGATTTCGTTCAAGTTTTCCATGTTGGCAATCTGCAATGACTTCCATTTAGATTAACAGAACATCTCTCCGTTTTAGGTATTCCATTTAATGTCCTGCAAAGAGGTATCCCATTACCTTGTTAAGAGATATCCCATGAATTGCACTGTGATATTCAGTTTAGAAGCAACAAATCTATTTAGTAAATATTCTCAAACCTTTTTCATTATATATTTATCCTTTATTGAACTAGGAAATCTCAGAGATTTACATCTCTGTTTCATTGGGGAGCCTGTCACATAAACACAGTTAACAGGCCATAAGTCCTAGTTAAATACAATGGGTAAACAAGATTAAAAGCATGGACATTCCCCTGTTGAAGCACCAGAAATTATCATAAATCAGACAGCTATATTAACGTGAGCAGGCCAAGTTGATTCTGAGGATTATTCCAGACTTTGTGTGCAGAGTGATTCAAAGCTGTTTTGCCAAGTTCTGTGCAAGGACACGCATTTCAGAAGGCAATGAGTTACTGAAAGGAAACTGACAGCAAACACAAGTCAACCATTTAGATGAAGGCTCTCAATTTATGCATGACAAAATAGCGTGGGCCGAGCTTTGGAAATGAACAGTAATTACCCTCCATTTCAGCCAAGCGAATGCATGTGAGAATCTGTGTTTGGGTGAGCGGATCAGCTTAACAGGGAGGGGTCGGCGCATTAAAATGTCACACCTCCATTCCAACGCTGGAGGAATTTAGCGGAGAGAAACGAACCGCTGACTCATGAAGATAGCTCAAATACGAGCTGGCAGTGAGATCGGACCTGTTATGAAACCCATAATCTTTTTAAAAATATAATTCCTGTCAGAGCTTGCTCTGTTAATCAGTGCGATTGTTGCAGGGATATTCACAAGGCCAATGAACAGGTAATTAAAGACCGTGGGTGGGGAAGAAAATACTTCAGTTATATAATAACACTTTTGAGATACTTGAGGCTTAAATATAAACGGACTACAAATCACATGTTATAAGGGAAAAATCACATAGCTTTTCATGTGTTTCTGCACATTGCATGCATCTCCATTCCAGTTTTATGAGATCTAATTCCTTTCTGAGTTCAGTACACCTGATTAAATTTGACTTTAAAATTTTTGTCTTCAACAATAGCTTTATGCACTAAGAGACCCCATTTTTAGTCATGTCCTTTTTAAAATAAAAACATGACAATTATTTATAATCTTAAGCACTGAAGAAAACACTGGATTCTACTATCTAAAGGTAACTAATAAAATGCTTAGGCATGTTTATAGACTATAAAGTCATAATGTCCTGCCATTATTTATTTATTATGCAACTAAGTACAAAGTATGCAAAGGATGTAATTATATAATTCACGTGTGTAAGGTTTTACACATGGTTTCTTCATTCCAAGTGCCATCTTATCCATAAACAACTGTATTGTCACAAACAGCATTCTCTCCTCTCTAGCTTTTCACATAGTCACATGACACTATCAAGCAAGCAGATTGGTCAACACATTAGCTATAGATTCAAATTAATGTCCAAAAAGCTTGGCCATTTCTCCTAACAGCCAGTAAGACATGCATGGACAGGGAATACAAAGAAAGAGTTGGGTTCCTCTTTGCCCCAAATCTTTATATACAGTACATGATAGAAGATAACATCAAAGATTGTGTTTCTGTTGCAAACTTTGGTTAAAAATCAAATTTTAAATACATATTACACACACACTCCTCATTGGTAGATTTGACCTCATTGGAAAGCAGGCTATTTTGTGTGCACATCTTCAGGTGTTAGTGCCATAACAGACACCATGATCACATGTATAAACCCTGCTATTTTATAACAAACCAAGGGATATATTTACCAGAGTAGTAAAACACATTATTGTAGTACACTTATAATATTTCCCATGTAATATTATTTATTTGCATGTTTAATTGCATTTATTTATTTATTTATTTATTTATTTATTTATTCATTTATTTGCATGTGTAATTGTAAATCTCTTGAATAGAGGTAATAAATATGTTATAACTAGTAAAACTGATGAGTGTGACACTGACGTGGGTGTGACAATGATACATGTTTTTGCAGGGAAGAAAGTGGAGATGACAAATCATTTGTTTCATCACGCAGTAAAGTAAGACAGATGCAACAGACATTAAAGATAAACCAGATAAATAAAATACAAGTGACAAGAAAAAAAATGAAGATGGCCATCTGATTTTTTATGTGTTCAGAGCTGGGTTCTGTGTCAAACAAACTGCAGAGTGGGAAGACCCCTGCAAACCTATGGTTCCACAGAGGTTGAGAACTGAAGTGAACCTCTTAAGTGTTGCCAAGGCGACTGTCAGTTGTTTCCATAGACATTATCAACAGTGCTGCGGTTTAAAATTACCCTGTGCACTATGGTTGACACATTTAGCTCTATGTCAAGTAATAAAAACTGTCTTGTAGGACTGATATTAAAACAAATGTCAATTTTTTTTATGTTGTGTTGAAGGATTAAAAAAACTTGAAAGACAGTAGCTGCTCTGCGCAGAATAAGTTACTGTACCTTAATAATTATTAAATTGAAAAATGGGAGACTATTGACACCATTCTTCGTCCATGTCTCTCAGTACAAAACAGGAACTTTGATTAAAACCATTAAATACTGACAAAGTGTTAAAATACGGGCGACAGGTACAAGAACTGCAACAAGACCACTCATTTGTCACAGAGGCGTCTGGGAAATTACCATTAAACAACAGTTTTACAGCGCCCTCTGGTGGACAAAACTCTTGAGAATGGAGAATGTAGCAGCCAATGTAACAAGCAGATTTAAGAGGCCTCACGTGGGTCCATCTGTCACTGTAGCCCTCTGTTCAATGTGCCACAATTTAACCACCGCTGACTCCTGACTCCAGATTATTACATAGTTTGAAACTGTGACATTAAAGTATTCATGAAAGAGAAGCAGGAACAACAAGGGGTTAAAACAATAACAACAGCATGGTATTAAAATAAATACATGTCCACCTTCTGGGATTTGATTGTGTTTTATGTCAAAATTAACTGTTTTTATAATAAATGGACAAAAATGACACATTATTCTTGGGTGGGACTCTATAACCCTTGATTCAACAAAATACAGCCCATATATTAAAGTACACTGATTGGTAACATATATTTCCTTATAAAAGCAGCACAATTCAATGGCAGTAAAAGTAAGGTAAAACAGTGTTTATGATAGCATCTAAGACAACACTTATTCAAGATATTTTTATAAGAAATATTACACATACTTTAAAATTAGACATGTCTTTAGGAAAGTTCTGTTGTCGGCATCAGAGGGGGCACAAAGCACAGACTAATATGCTTCAACTGGTCATTTCTGTCCTCCAAAATACAAAATGTTCAGATGATCTCACATGCATTGCTGACACAAATGAAACTTTAGATTATTGCAAGAGCCATTGTAGAAAATGTACCTTGCTGTCAAAAAGTATTCTATAAGGGAAAGACAAAGCGTATTTTTCAAAGTTCTGATACTTATAATTCTGTTTAAAATAGACATTATAAACATTATAAACTGTACATTATAAACATTACGTCATTTTGTTATCCATTATGATTTTTTTACAATTATCAAGCCATTCACATCTCTATACAGACGGTGATTAGACCTGATATTGCACTTCTTAGCCAACAGAGGGCAGAAGAGGAAAATTTACGTTTTCTTAAAAAGGGCTCTCACAATTCCCCGTGATCAATGTGGGAATTGTCGGTTTGCCTTTGGGACAGATGCGATGAGATCAAAGGAAATCCCTCACAATGTAATGATACTTTTGTGCGCAGAGGCCGTATTTGTCTCGTCAGCTTACTCAAGATATATATTTTTTTCTGTTTTATCTGTAGGTCTGCAGCGCATTAAATATGTGGTGATATTATTTTCCATAGAAACCTCGTGTTTTTTACTCTGCTTAAAAACATGGCTAAATAAATGCGCAGATTGCAAATAAATGTTACGTTGTATTTTGTTCCCATTCACATAAAATCATACAGCACCGTGTTCATTTGTACGTGACGATTAGCCTCATTATCAAGCGTTGCAAACCCAGGCTCCATTCTCTGTAAATAGTGTGAAGGTGCACTCTACATGCTGTGGGTACCGCTATTGTTGAATCAATGGTAATGATCCAGTTAAGAGCGATTTAAATTCACTCAACAATACAGCATGCTTAGAAAAGCTGTAAATCCTTAATAACTGTAGATTAATAAAACATCAGAATTCGCTCGGTTTGTCCTTTTTTAGCAATATTGCACTGTTAAGGAAAAAATACAGCACAAAGAAGGTCTTTGTTACTGGTGAAGGACCAATACCCAATTGTGCGTTGGTGGTGCAATCGTCTCGTGCGGTCTCTCCAATCAGAGCGCACTGGGTGACCTCCGAGGGAGGGGCTTTTAATCTAGATGCTGCATGCAGGGTACGGCTTGGGCTATTGAGTACCGGACAAAAAAAGAGTCTCTCCTTCTGACACCACTGCGTTTTGAGCGGCAGTTCATTAACAATATTTCAGGAGGTACATGTAAGGCGTCGCTGCGTCACGATGCTAAATGGACACAGGATGAGTTGGTTTGCATTGGTCAAAGACTGAACTATGACTGTCGCACCTGCAAGAGGTCTAAATTTATACAGGTGTGTTACCTGTAGCTCCCACCGACAAGAGGTTGGGTATTCGGTGTCAGCTTTGGACTCTTGGCGGAACAGTTCACAGACCGGTTTATCTCTTCCAGCTTCTCCATGTTTCAACCAAATGGAAAACATAGGTGACGAGGACAGACCTACGTTCGTCTCCGTATCAATACCTGGCTGGGAATTGCACAGGCGTCTTATTTTTTCCCTGCTGTCAACCTGAAAACGTCTATTGTTCAGAATTGTTCGAGAGATGGTCAGAAAGAGCTTACCAACTGCTTTCTGATCTTTCAGTAAAGCTCCTATTTTTCGCGGGTTTTTGAAAAAATAACAGTTTCAGTGTTTGCCCGGAGTCGTCTTTGTAACGGGGATTGACGCATAGTGGAGTTAAACAAGGGGAGGTTGGCGGACCCGACTGCGCTTCAGGATATCGCTGAATTTGGCACCATGGCCGTAGTCCGACTAGAAAGTGAGGAGCATCAGGAGAACGGCTTTGTGTCATCTGAACCGGCTTTCGCGAGACTGCTTCCACAGATCGACGGCTGTGTTTTGCCATTTCTTGGGGGATTTGGGAAATACCAGAAACAGCTAATTGTGCTGACGTGGATCCCAGCTTTATTTATTGGATTTAGCCAGTTCTCTGATTATTTTCTTCTAGCTCAGCCAAATAACACATGTGTGCACCCGACTCTCAACAACGGGAATTGGTCTGGAAGTTGGTCGTTAAATTTTACAAATGGAAGCACCTCTGCTCCGCCTTTTGACAGCGATGACACACACGCTGATAGCAATAACACGCAATGTATGTGCGATGAGTGGAAATTTGAACCGCAAACTGGACTCACACAAAATGTGGTTACCAAGGTAAGATCTGTAGGTAGAATGTCTTTTCACAGTCGAATCCTTTCACGACCATACTATTAAGAAAAGTCTTTTATTGTTTTCGTTTTAATTGTCATATTGGATTTTTCCTGTTGTTTTGAATGGGTACAAGAAAGACTGGTTTTGCAAAGGGTTATACCCTGCGCCATTGACAGTGCCATGTGCTCAACAATTTTACTGGCCGCCCTTTTATGTGGTAAGCAGGTAACAGGCAGGTTTTAGATTGAAGGGTTAACGCAGATGCCGGTCAGTTTGAACAAGCCGTTGTCCCTTGGCACTTGTGTACTGGCATGTAATGCCTTCGGTAATATAAATACATCCATTTTTCGATTAATAGGTATTTAATATATTATTCATAGACTGTCAAAATGACACAAGGGCGTCTTGCCAAGAATGCAAAAGTGTGGAAGTGGAGCACAGGGCAGCAAACGCTTTTGCTGACTTCGTTATGAGTCACTGAAGCACTTGATGGACAGCACACGCACGAGGTAACGTTATGCACGCAAGTGTCACCTGTTTCCCACGTGCAGCTGAGGTAGAAGCAAAGAAGTTTTCCCCTATAGTTTCAGTAAATGAAGTGCTATGGAGAGGCCCAAATTTCCCTATAGCTTTGAATAGTGACTTAGTTTTCTGTAGAAACCCAAACCGTTCGTTATCACACACGTTTGCCCTATGGGGTAAACAAAAAAAACAGTGATAGTAAAATATGTGAAAACAATGTTTGCTCTTCTTTTTTTTCCTTTACTACTCTATTGCTATGTGGCTGATTTATTGAATACAATACCTCAAACAGTCCCCAAAGGTTCAGTCGGTTCCATCCCTTTAGTTCTCATCTGGCTGTGGACCCACATCAAATCACACTGTCATTTTGAATTTTGATGACACATTTCTCATATATCACTAGTTGAAACAGTGAGACCAATGACTGTAGTTGAAAACCTGCAGTAGATAGTGAAATACCACTCTGCTAGCAGTGTTGTTAGTTTTTAGGAGATATCCTCATTGCCCTAGTAATGATCTCTGAGGTGAGGTGGAATAACTGCCTTATTACCATAGATATTCTGGGGCACCTAGAGTAAAATTACCATAGAGGTTACGGGGGGAACTCTAGTAATATGACACTATTCTAGTAACATAAATTCTTGGGATACTTGCAGTAATCATTAAAGGAGTTAATACGCATACTCTTTATAGTTCATAGTTCATGCCTTTTGCCACAGTTCATGGTAAAAGGCTTGTTTAGCAGTGCATTTTGGTTTTAATCTGAATTTGTGTATTTTGCCCAGATGCACATCTCTGGTCCCTATCACTACTCTTGGTTGTTATAACAGCTTACCTCCACAATGTGCAAGTTCATTTACCCTTGATTTGGAAAAACAATGATGTAACAGTGATCTGCCCTGAAAAAGAAGCCAGCTTTTCAAAATGAGGGCCTAACATTGTCAGAGATCAGACCAGAAATGAAACCCTATGCTCAGTGTTTGCAGTCGTATGTTTTATACTCTCATGCTCTCCCATTCTGATTGTGGTTAAACTATATTTATACACCACACTCATAGGAATCATCTGTGTCAAGAATAATATTGATTTGATTCCCAATTCAGTACCAGAAGTGGAAACTTACATAATGCAATTTCAGCAGGAGATCTCCATGTCTTTTGCTTATAACTGTAAATCATCATATCATATTACTATATCACTTATTAATAACAGAGTCGTCATAAAACTGATATCTTCCATGACCTGTAATAATGTATGCCTATGAGGATGTGCATCTCCTGGTTATTCCTATATTCTGCATATATATTGTTTTCTGTTTTGGGTCACAAAATCCCAGTATTTTCACTCTAGACCTTTTTGTTTTTCATAATGAAGATCTTGGCTGTCTGGTGTGTTTTCACAAAGTGCCTGGATAGCATCAATGTCAGTTTAAAAAAAGAAAGAAAAAAAACTCAGTCAAATTCTATTCCCGTTCCATGCTGGGAAATGAACTGAATTACACCTCCTGTCATGTCCGTATTGGACGTGGAGGTGAGGAGAATCATGGGACAGACAGAACCGGTTTTATCCAGTGTACTGTCCACTGTGCTGAAACCCTGTAGCTCCTTGTGAGTGGGATGGTATTGCCGGTTGGCCTTTCACCCATAGCTGGCAGCATGGAGGAAATGCTCTGCATCCTATCCTCAGATGCTCATAGTGTGCCGATGATGTGAAAGAAACCCTCAAGTCTTCAAAAACGCAACTTTTCAGGGCATAACAGTCGTGGTAATACCATACAGTAGGTTTATCAGCACCATGTGATGATAGTTTTCAGTAACATGGCGCATTGAAGAAACTGGGGGTGTGGAAGTCCAGACCTGGAGGGTCGTTGTGTATGCTAGTTTTTGGAGTGTTTCTGTGTTTATGTTAATTTTAGTCACCCATTGGCTAAAGAATCCACACGCCTTCTTTCCAAGGCCTAGATTAGCTGCTGACTGAAAGGAGACCACAAAACACCAGCGTACCTGCACTGGAGTTCTGCACCCCTAGAATAAACTCATTAGTCACAGAACCGTGAAACACTAACAGAACTCGACTGGTGATGCTAGGTTTCTATTCATGTTTCACACTCGAAAATAGAATATCCTGCTTAAACAGCCTGCACCTAAACCTGTCTCAGACACTGGGATCCTTGTTGTCATGCGAGGAGAAGGAAGCGTCACTGCTGCGCATTATTTGTCTCTGAGAAGACACCCTCGGTTGAACACAGCCTGTGTTTTAGCCTAGCGCCTGTTTGCACTATCAGGTATGTTTACAAAGGCACCTCAGGTTCTCTCTCCCTCAAGAGAAAGAGAGACAGAGCAGAAGCACCAGTACTGCACCCAGGTATTAGAGTATGAAAACCTCTGGGATCACATTCTGTTCTGTAAACACAATCACACACGGTCCCACCCCAACATCAAATTAGTTTCTGCTTATGTAAATACGAGCCTGTAGTGGAGCTTGGTTTATTGACCTTTATTTGAGTGTGCACTGTTAATACTGTATGCCTAGGCTTTAGAGCAAGGTTATCAAATTAAAGTCATGGAGGGCTTCAGTGTCAGCAGGTTTTTTTTTTATATCCTTTCAGTCAGCAGCCTATGTAGACCTTGGAACAAAGTGTGCGCACTACAACTCATCCACTTCAGCCAGTCGGTGACTTAAATCATTGGTGACCCCTGAAGTGCTGGAACACGCCACAAACCAGTGGATGCTCTGGGAATGAAGTCTTCACACTGCTGAACTGGAGGACGTTTTTGACGTTAGCTCTCGGTCGTCCCTGCTCAGAGAAGACCGTGAGCGTTTGAGATTTGACAGTAAATTCCAGAAACACCGATGCCTGTTTATTCCTTCCCCTTTCATTTTTGAGCGACAGGTATTTAGCTGTATATCAGCGGTTTTGACCTTAGATAACTCCCTTGTCTCTGGAATAGCCCAGATGTGGATGTGCTCTGTTTTTGTAGGGATGCCGCTGATGCCCCTGTGTTCTGTGCCCCACGCAAGGCCGTTCCTTTATCCAACGCCTGAGTCATGCGCAGGAAACTGGAAGCGGATGCAGGAGGTTGATGCTAGGCATGAAGGCGTGGCGCGTGGTTGGTGTTCGTGATAACCGACTTTGTGCTGAGTGGTATTTATCTAAGCTCTGCATGCAAGGAAAGGCAACACTCAGTACAGTCAGAATACCCTCTATTTTCACGCTTTAATCTCACAGTGAAACATTTGATAAATGTGGTATGGCATGTTATTATATGTAGAATTTTCAGTAGGTCATGATTTTTACATTTTGGCCAAATTATGGAATCCAGCACAAGTCTGTTTTTTTTGTCCGAATACTCCACTCGATATCCTACCGGCTCTAGAGAAGGAAAGCAAGAAGGAAGGAAGGAAAGACAGAAAGAGAGAAAGGAAAATACAATTTACATTACAGTAATTTGTAATGTTTCGTCTTGTGCGCTTTTCAAAGCTCCCACATTGTACAGCGATACCCATGTGAATGTAATCATTTTCAGTGCTCTGCTTAGTTGTTCTGATGTTAGGCCAGCCAGTCTTTTACCTGCCTTGCAGCTATTATTATAGTCTTTGTCTCCCTTGTTGATAATTTTGGATTCTGGCCAGTATTTTCAAGCTATTCAATCATTCCACTGACTTGAACTCTTGAAATGTTTCAGAATGTAGCTCAGTTTTTTGTGTGCATTTGTGAAATTCAGTATAATGTATAAGATAGTGTGGAATAATGCCTTGAAATAATTTCAGACAAGCAGTCCTTCATAAAATCAGTTGATCAACGGATAGCCCACAGTCCTGTCCTTTAGCATTGCTGCTTTGGGTTGAATTTTCTTTGAGTATGTAACTTTTGTGGCAATTCTGAGACAAGGTTGACAGAGTGGATCATGTTATTTGACCTTCCTTCAACTTATATAAAAACTGTACTCCAGAAATTGCTTTAAGAGTATGAATTCTAGTGCCAGCCAAGCAGCGAACCTCTTTGTAGCTGCGATTTTAATCCTGCGTGCCTTAAAGTGCGTGCCGGTTTATAAAATTCCCTCTTTTCACAGAGATTTACTTACACACTCGATTTCTTTCAGCAGTCCCTTTCCCTTCAGTGTTTCAGGCATAGTAACTAGCTAGCAGGGTGGCTAACTAGCGCTTGATCTCACAATACATTGTCATGCTACATAGACGCGGTGCAATGCTGATAGAGTTCACTTGATCTAAGCATTCAACCAAATATCAGCTTTTTAACCGGATATTTTATGTATCGGATCCCTAATTTTAGTTTTGGCAACAGCAACACATAGGCCAATGGTTCTTAAACTTGGTCCTTTGGGAGACCTTGTGCATTTTGGGTTTTTCTTACCGCTGTTCTCTTAATCAGTTAAGGCTGTCAAATACAAATTTTTAAATTCTGCCATCACTTTTTTTGTAGTAAAACACATTTTAATGTTGCCATTCCCTTTTCTTTGAAATTCACTTCACAAAACTACAAGTAATTTGACCATATGATAGCACATTCATCAATGATGATCACTCTTACATCGCCTGTCAATCAATCATCTATTAAAAGTGTCACCTCTTTCATATTTAATCATCTGCTATATGTTCACAAGCATACCCTTGTCATTGTTTCATAAGTAAAACCAGGATTCAAATATCAAGCATTTATTTGTTGTAGAATGCATTGCTGTACTGAGCGTCATGATTCTTAACAAAATGCATCCTTCAATACAATTAGTCACTAACAATTGGTTGCTGGTTTGGAGCTGGTTACAATTCAGTGTGTGCAACTGTGGTTGAATCAAAAAAAAGCACACACAGGAGTCACCCTAGACCATGTCAGAAAACCACAGGTTTTTGTTGAAATTTCCTGTGTGTGGTTTGTCACTGAAAAGCTTAGATTTGCATGCAGCTGGAGGAAGCTATGTGAGCAGCTCCTTGTCTCATACCTGACATGCTTGGCGAATTTCGCACTTCAGTTTGGTATAGCTTCCCAGCATATGGGGATATGCTTCTCTCATAAAGCAGTGGCCAGCTACTGTCTCGATAATCATGGCATTGGGGTGTGAAAATGAAAAACTGCCCCCGCCAATCAAATCCATCATCAGAAATCTGGGGGAGGAAAGCTGTGAGCCCCTGTAACCAGTTGTTAGAGTCCCACAACTATAAGCCATGTCTGGAGGCCTGCATTAGCCAGGAAAAAAATGAGCTCAGATCCAGCAGGAGAAAAATAAGGGGTAAGCTAGTTAAACTCATCATTACTCAGTAACTGTCACAAACTTTATGGATATCACTATTTATGTTGGCTTATGTTACCCTAACAGCACAGGCAGTATGGGTTTGGTGCAGTGCGAAATGCCATAAGCTCGATGACACATGAATCGGAGGAAGTCATGCGATTGACAGCTTTTTCCTGAGTCTGTGATAGAAGGTCACCGCGGTGTGCTCAGTGTGGGGGAAGAAATAACAGAATAAAGGGAGTCTTAGCCAGAATGGTTAGCAAATCAGAAGTCAAGACCATAGATTAAGCAACTCCAACGGGTAAAAGAGTTTTATCATTGGATGGAAAAACCCTATGTTATGTACAGTGCTCACAGCATGTTCTGCTTGCTCAGCTTTTGTCATACGTGGGTTTGCATTCCGCTTTAAGAAATTGTAATAAGACAGGAGATGACGGAGGTCATTAGGCCTCTGTTTATATGCCCAAGTATCGATTTGATGAATGTAGAATGACAAGGCCTGCTGTGGAGGTAGTCTCTGTCCTCTGGGAGAGGCAATGTACTGTAGAGGTCCTCTTTAATAGAGCCCAATGGCAGAGCAGGCACTCAGAGACTGGAATTAACAGGGAAATAATGAACAGGACATGGGGGTGACAGGGTATGGGGGGCTGTTATCAGGTCTAAGGTATTGCTGATTTCTGATGTCGGAGAATCTACCTCAATAATGAGCTCGTTCCAATGGCTTTCCTATTCCTTGACAGACAGCCCGGAGGAAAGGCAAGTAATTGAGTGTATTGGCATACTGTTGCAGTTCAATTTTTGTATCGTTTTTTTCCTCCTCCCTGTTTTTGGTATCTGTTGATAGTTGTTTCCGTGCCCATATTTTCATGCAGTTAACTATGTGCTGTGGAACTGAGGGTACAAATCTGATTTCAGAAAGGATGTGGAAATTTAATCAGAATCTGAAAAGTGGCTTTGGACCGATAGTCTCTCGTGTAAAAAGATGTGTTTGAGGGTTTTATTGTTCATTGTGGTGTTTAAAGGTAGACGCAGGGCCTATTTTAATTGAAAAACCAGAAATACTGGTCATCAGAATTCATTTACTCAAAATGGAGAGGATTCAATCAACATTTTTACTGAAGTTTACTCACAGTTGAATGAGTGTAACACATTTTTCTCTTCAGGAATGGTTTAGTCAGCTAATTTTCATGATTGCTGAACTTGCCAAACTGTGTTGATGATGAGAAAATTAACACTTGTTTTTTATTGTACGACAAATGAGGATTTAATCTTGGCTTATATCGTTTCATATGAGTGGAAAACCCAGGCTTCCATATGTTCTTTCTGTACTGATAGCCTCCTTTAACCAAGTGAAACCTTTTGGTGTGACAGTGACCATCCTCTGTGGATTTGAGTTTGACACTCCGCTCAAAACATTTGAAAAATGGAAGGTGCCTTTCTACAGGGAACCTAGAGGGTGCTTTTTCCAGCCATTCAAGATATTTATTAAGCTGCGAGGACAGGAACTATGTACAGTACATAGTTCCTGTTCCCTATAGTAAGGTGGGGGGGGCTGGGTTTCTCCCTTCACTGTACGAGTTTAGTTTTTCGCTGTAAGATCAAAGATGAAAGCCAGCACATTGCCAGCTTCCCTAGAAGCTCCTCTGCTGAATAAGATATTTGTAAACATGTGGTGACTAATAAGCTTTTAAAGCAAAATACTTTCTGCCCTGTAATGACTTTTTTTACACACTTCTCATACAAGCACAACAGCTTCCATCCACATGTAAACACATGGATTCTCATACATTCACATAGTCTCTCTCTCTTTACTTTCTCACAAATGTGCCGTGGGATCACCAAATTTTGTAATAAATCTGTGAGGTCATAAGGCAGTGCTCAACAGCTGACTGATGCTCGTTTTCCTGTCTGTGTCCGTCAGCAGTTTGAGTTTCTTATGACGGTTTTTGCAGCTCTTTGAGATTGCCCAGCTGTGGCCTGGCCTGTTCCGTTTCCGAGATTACAGTACTTGGCTATTGCGTGTTTTCCCACCACAATCAGCCTCAAGTGTGTCGCATTGCTGATTAACGCTTTTGGCCAATCACCATTTCTAATTATGAGACTTCAGATCACGTCCAATCAGGATCCGCCCCTTGAGATTCATCCGTCAGCACTGTGTTTCCAGAAAAGCTGGTCCTCGTGTGTGTGTGGGAGTGTGTGTGTTTTGTTGCATCTGCACTCAGCTGAACCTTTGTACACTCAAGTCTGCACATGCAAAGTGTGCACAGTGCATGTGTGTGCGTGAGTTCATGCATTTACATGCACATTTGCATGTGTAGCCGAATGTGTGTGTGTGGGTAGGTGGGTGTATTTGTGTGTGTGTGTGAGTGCATGTATATGTGTTTGTGAGAGCGCCTATATTATTATGTATAAAATGTGTGCAAATGTCAGTTGAATCTATTGAATTGTATGGCTGGTGATTAAATAAGATGAATGGGCCCGAATGTAAAGCAACACATCAACTGCAAGGTCTGCGATCATTATTTCACCATGGCGATGGAGGGAAAAAGGTGATTCTTTTATTCAACCAGCTTACAGACCCGCTAAATACCAATGTCATTTCATTTATGCGCTTAAAGGTCAGGAACATCGCATGTAACAACATGCGTCTATGTGCGCAAGGCTGTGGTCATCCGCATCCACATCAAACTGTAATTGCGCTCTTTTATGATTTAAGGGGTTTTGAGAGCCTGGTGATCAATACCACAGCTGTTTTTAGTGATGAAAGGTCGTAATCTGCTCTATGGTTCTAGCTAGAGGGGGGATGTTCAGGTCTTTGTTGCAGTCTCCTGCTCGTTCCTAGCCTTTGCCTGTGTGAGAATCATAGCGGTTTGTGTTAGCCCTTCGGAAAACCCAATTAAGACGTAAAACTCCGTTACACACAAGTCCTCCAGGGAGGGGATGGATGGTTATTCGTCTCTGCTATAAATCGCTCCTCAACCAGCTGCCTTGCTTCTGAAGCTGTTCTCTCGCAGCGCGCGTCGAGTAATTGTCTGCCTGGAGACATCGCCGAGAAACGCCGGGAACAGAAACAGCGGCGATATGTGTCAGAGCTGCCGCTAGAACCGCTCCTGCGGTTCTCTGGACGACCAATCCGCTGCCTGGGATTCCGGCCATACAGGCGCTGTGCTCCTGCTTTGCGTCAGCTGCTCAGAGGAGCGTTTGAGATAACAGACGTTGTGAACGATGTGCCAGCTGCCAGGGACCACATTCCCCAACTCTGATCTGGTCGCCAACTCGTCTGAGTTTATGAATTTGATAGTCTCACGCGTAAGGCTCATAGCCATTAGCCTGACTGACTTCTCACTCTGATATGGCATAATGCCTGCCCAGCCTAAAGGGACAAATCCCACAATAAAGTGGGTATGTGAAATAAAACAAAACTGTCAAATCAACCATCTTAAATCTGCTGACACCAATCAGATTGCAGAAATCTTAGGTCAGAAAAGGTAAGAAAGGTAAGAACTGCCAGTCAAAATAGGCAGCTCAGCCAGATTTGTGAATCAACGCTGCAGTCAGCAAACAGTGAGTGAGACCGAAGAAAGAGCTGCCGGTCAGACGTAAAAGCCGAGCCCCCTGTTCACACCGCAGGCCTGCAGCTTTCGTGCAGATCGGGCCCTGGGGCATTGCACACAGTGAGGTGACAGACCTCGCTGAACTTTAAAGCAAAGTGCTGATGTACAGCTGGTGGGAGGGTAATTTAACAGTAACTCAGCTGATCTCTCTGTGTGGATGAGTGTGTATGTGTAGTGTGTATCTCCTTCTCACTCACACACACACTCTCACACACACACACACACAGCTGCTGTGCCTGGGGCTGCCTCTCCTATCACACCTGACTCACTGGCATCAGCAGCAGCAGTCAGCCCCACTCTGGTCACAGTTGTTTAGCGGGAGACGGTAAATAATAGTGACGTACAGCTGTCTGCCCCCGAGACCAAAATAGCAGGGGGCTCCATGGCCCCGCGTCCCCTCGGCCCTCACTGATTGGTGGGAGCGCCGCTTGCTCGTTATGACCTGGGACACTGGGTTTGATGGCAGTAAATGTGGGCGGTCAGCCATGGAGGCCATTAGACGCTCCATTGTTTAAAAGTTTAAAGACGGGGGAGGCCAGAAAAATCTGACTGAAGAAACTTCACTGGCTGCCACTGTGAAACGCAACATAGCCCACCATGTCAGCTGTCACATAAAGAAGGTCATCCATATTTCATATTAATATTTCATACTGTCACATCCTGTCAGGCTTGGTCGGCTCCCTTGCTCATGCCAGGTCTCACCATGTGCATATAAATGCCTTCAAACTTCATATTAATAATAATAATAATAAAAGAATGTAAATCTATTGTTTTTTGCTTTGTTGATTTATTAGTGAAAGAACCATTAAGAGTTTGTTATCAACATGGAACTGGTTCTTATGTTAACAGTAAATGGATAGTATTTGGTAAACAATGAGATGTAGTAGACAGGGGTTTTCAGTGTGCGGTTTCATATCCATCTGCTTGTGATTGTACTGTCATGTGATGTCTCTGTGAGTAATACATGGGTTCAGTGTTAACAGCCTGCTGTTTGGTTTTTGTGAAATACTTCCTGAAGCACTCAGGGTGTAACTTCTATTCAGCTGGATCATATCATATCGTAAGCTGTTTTTTTGTGAGTTAGTCCCTGGTGATTCTGATAACAAAACACTCAATGTAAGAGGGATTCTGGAGAAGTGGTACTGGACGTTCTGTCCATTCAACCACTTATGTCAGAGTTCTGGAAGCATGTGGTGGATACAGCCCAAACACAGATGTTTCTCCCCACTCTCCTCAGCAGCTGCTAATAAAAATCCAACTTGAGGACCTACTATGTACACTGGGTTTTGTTACAGCTAATCTATTGATAGAGGAAGGTTTATATTTGTCCTTGAGGAGTATTTAACAAAATGCAAGTTTGCATCATTGCCAATTGTTCCATCATTGAACTCTTAATTTCCCCAAAATCTCTTAATTTCAGCTTGACGCTTAGTTTGCTGACCAGGAATGTACATAATTTCAGTCTATCACTGAAGTGCCTAATGAAATGTTGCATCTTTTTTAAGGAATCATGCATTACAAACCACATTACAAAACATGAAAGTAGTTGATTTTACCGTCAACGCTTGTTTCAAAATCAATGCATTCTGAAGAGAGTAATTGATCCTTCAATAGACAGTAAAACTAATTAACAGGAATTAATTGATTTTTGCAATTCACAAGGTGCACTCATGGATGAAACGAAAAAAAACCATACTCTCAGGTACAAACTTCAGCCACTGTCCTAAAGAGGTTATTATATCTTGGTCTGATGGGCTAGTTTAATGCCCCTCAGCCTAACCTGCACATGATCTTACAGACCTGAGGGAAGAGCTGTAACACATTGTAACTTCCCCAGCAGTAAGGCCTATGCAGCTGTCTGTCCTTTGCCCTGGTGGTCAGTCTGTCCATCTCAAAGGTCAGGCTACCTGACCTTTCCATTTGGTGTCCCAGCTCCTTTCCCACCCCCAGTCCCTTCCCACACAGCCCTTGTTTGTTCCGACAGCTGGGAACCCGGTGGGGTCCTGCCCGCTCCAAATGCTACAGTCAGCTGGACAGACACGTAATCAAAACAGGCTCATTTGCCTTTACAATACGCCTTTAACTTATGAATGAAACATATTTTTAACCGGATCTTTTAATGATCAGCTTTGTGCATTTTCAGGTGTGCATACTTGTTCATTCAGAAATGCATCAATGTGATGGTAGTCCGTACATTTGAGAGTGCTGACCCCAGTTCCCTCATAAGAGACAGCTAAGCTGAAGCCTGTTTGAGAAGGTGGTTATATCTACTCGCGGCTTCATACGTGACATGTTCTGTATTTCAAAAACGCGGCCAGGAATCTCTTGCCGGGCACTCTCACAGATATACGTGTCACCAAAACGATAAGGACAGGAGAGTCGGAAAAACCTACGCAGTGTCTGCAAGGCACGGAATCAACGGAATGTGGGAACCTGCATTTGTCGCATGTGTCCACAAGGGATAGGAACACACCACTGAGGAGGAGGAGGAGGAGGAGGAGGAGGGGTTTGGAATCATGGGTAGTGGGTATTGCAGTTCGTTTCATTTCCATTACGCACAGACAGCATGTGTCTTGTAGGGGTGGGTGAAAAAATCTTTACCGTTGAGATTTGTTCCCTTGAAACCTTTACGTTGTGAAACTTAAAATCAAATTCCCCAATGATTAAAAATAGACTTCTGTGTAAGTTCAGTTGTGGCATTTTTTAAAAGAGGATGTTGGTATTTAGACAACTGATCGTACCATGTTTGAGTCATCAAATACAGTAATACAATGACAATATTTAACAACAGTGCATTTCAGCATCAAACCGGATTAGCCATGCAATTATAATGCTGTCACATGGTGGCTTGTGTATTTTGATAATGGCAGTTAATGAGATCCCTGGCACGCTTTACTTGGGCGAGCTCTGCTTGGAAATACTGTCATAGTCATATGTGAGTGTCACCCGTCTTTTGCATACATGTGGGGGTGTGATAGAATCATATCCCCAAGCCCTGTTTTGGGTGAAGTGCCTACTGAAGGAGTAGGCATCACTGGTACTGCAGAGCCACAGGGTAAGTGGGCTTTTGCTTTAACACAGTTAACACAATTCATTTATTAACACAGTTGATTGCACAGTTATTTCACCTCCCTTGGCTCTTGAGCCTGACAATGGTTGCCCATTTTGAAGGCAAAAACAAAAACCCCTGCATCCTGTAGCTCTCCATGGCCAAGGTTGGTTACCCCTGGTGTACAGTTTATGTACTGGAATGTTACACTTAAGTGTGCATGCTCAAATCTACACCACATAGTCCAACAAAAACCACATTGCTAAACATTTCAAGGACAGCCTTGGAATATTGTGATACCACACCGCCCTGTACCTGTATCGGTTGAAGATTCCCCTTTTTGCATTACAGTACCACAATAACAACTGTTGTATGTATTAATGTTTTGTTGCATAGCAGATGGCCTTATCTATGCTGACTTACACAGCTCACATGTCTAAATATTTCCCATTTAAGCATGCGCTTATTTACTGAGGTCAATTTGGGGAAGTACCATGAGGGCATAATGCGACCCTCAGCCACAGGCCCACACAGTGATATTTGAGTGATGCTAAAAATGTGATGTTTGTCTGCTATATTTGTATGTTTTGAAGGATTAAAAAATCCTACCTAAGTTGTATCAGGACTCTCAGTTGTCTGGGTGCCCATGAAAAACATTACGACAGTGTTTAGTTTCCTGGTCGGGTACAGTCATGTCAGAACTGTGGTTCAGTATTTGAATATAAATTTTGTATTTGAATATCTTTAATGCCTTTCCATGAATTTGTTTTGTGTTAAAAGTCACTCACAATCATTGAATAAGAGAAGCAGTAAACATATAAAATATCACACACTGTTTACAGGACTAAAAGTGCCACAATGGAGTCAAGCAATATATATTCTAGAAAAAGTTATTGATAATACAGTGTACCAAAAGACATTTGTTAAAAAGTTCTATGTGTAAGTTACAAGTGCTTTGCATCTGTGGAAATTGTCATGGTCCTAGACAGGAGTGACTTGAATAGTATGTTTGCGTTAACCTTTAGCATCAACTATCTTTGGCCTGATGGTATTATGACATACTTAGACTTCAGAATGTGATCGGGGTCATATTTAGCTCTTAATGCCAGGCTAAACGGCATATCTATCTACCAACTTTCATGTGATGCTTGGAGCTCACCCCTTGGACTCTATGTTGACAGTCCAAACTTGTTGTGCAATGATAAAAAAGACTGAATTATATTGAATAATTGATGCATTATTACCTAGAAATGCTAATTTGTATGATGCTTTCAATGCAGTGTGGAGCTGTAGCTCAAAGTGTTGCAATCTGGCTAAATCAACACTACGGAAGCAATTACTCAAGGCGGTACATGCTATTTTGACCATTGTGCTATGGACCATTGGACCATTAAAACAGAATCCACTGGGTCTGACCAGAGACATTCAGGTGATAATCTGTGCAGAGCTGGACTCAGAGGTGGAGAGTGCAGCGCTCTACTACAAAGGGAATTAGGAATAGGGCCATATGAATTCACCCATGTGATTTGCATTGTCAATCTCTCTCACTTGCTCTCTCTCTCTCCTTCTCTCTCTGCAGTGGCATTTGGTATGTGATTCTGCATGGAAGGTCCACATTGCCAAATTCTCCCTTGTGGTGGGCTCCATTTTTGGATACCTGGTGATGGGGGTCCTGGCCGATTGGTAAGTGACTCCCTTTTAGGTACTCTTTTTTTATGTTGGTTCTTTAGTTAATCTTGTTTTGCTTAGTTTTGAAGCATGCAGTATTGCCACAAATTTGGGCTGGACCCACAGCAGTCTTGAAATCAAGGAATCCCACTGTGGTGCTTGTTTTCACTGGAGGTCTCTATAATGATTTTACTGTCAGAGGCACCACCACACTGATCACTGCAGCTGCCCTTGTAAGGTTGTGTAGCGCTCACCATAACTGCCATGACACAAAAACTCACTAACCGTGTCAATCAGCCTGTCCTGCCTTTTCTTATCATGTTTCAGTTGTTCGCAGTGGTAAATGTGAGTACATATGGTGTGTGTGTGTGTGTGTGTGTGTGTGTGTGTGTGTGTGTGTGTGTGTGTGTGTGTGTGTGTGTGTGTGTGTGTGTGTGTGTGTGTGTGTGTGAGTATACTTGTTTGTATTACCATCTGTTTGTGGAGTTTGTTTGTGTCAGTGTACATAAGTATGAGTTTGTATGTATCAGTGTGAGAATATGTCAGGTGCACATTTTCTGTATGGCCACTCCTATGCGTGTGTTATCAGTAACAGGGCCTCCCCTCTCCGGTCTCCGGCAGGTTGGGGCGCCACCCCGTCCTGATCATCTCGGTGCTGCTGGTGCTGGTGTTCGGCCTGACCGTGGCCTTCTCCGTCAACGTGCCCATGTTCAGCACCCTGCGCTTCTTCGAGGGCTTCTGCCTGGCTGGGATCACGCTATCCCTGTATGTACTCAGTAAGTAACCCACTGCCTGTCCTTCCCTTCCCTGGGCCTCCATGATAAGGGGTGAGCTCAGAACATACCACTTTTCTTTTGGGGGGGGAGAAGGGGGTGGCGACCATATGCCATATGGTTCTCCTCAGATGCTCTTTGTAGCTGATCTGATTTACAGACAATAGACTAATGACCCTGACAGCCACATCCCCTGGGGAGCCCATGCATAAACATACAGAGGCCTCTCTTAGACTGATAAGATACCTGCCTTTTATATGATATGTAGAATGACCCTTAGGCTTGATCTAGAAAGGCTGATAACAATACACTAAGACGATTAGCCTTCATAAGTGTGTCAGGACATGACAGGTCAGTGTTTTATGGTAGCTGATGAGCGAAAGGTCATCAACTACAATGAAAAAAATGAATACAGGGACTATCCTGCCAAGATTCTAAATGTGGAAGGTTAAGATGGACAAGCCCTAAACCAATCAGATATGTAAAGACTCTTGAATACCAGTGATTTGTGTGTTTTAGGTGGTGGGAGTGCTCTCGGTTTATGCTGTGGGAGGTAAAGTTATGGAAGTAGAGCACATTAGCTATGAACTCAGCTCAGAAAGTTATTAGCATGTTTTGGGAAGAGCCAAACATTTCGATCGATCATAAGGAGGACGGAAACAAAACTGTGAAGTTTAAAGCTTGGCTAGAGATAATTAGTAGGAATAACTTTTGCCATTACCATTTCTCTACTCTTTAGCTCATTTTATTCTAAGTTCTATCCCGCTGTCTCAGAGTTTTAATTTTAGGGGTCAGCGGGTGGGTGCAATGGTACTGTGGATAGCTCGTCGGTCCTGAACAGCTTAAATGTTAATGTTGTGCAGACGGATGGTTTGGGGTCATCGGCTCAGTGCAGCGCTAGCCTTAGGCTAACTGGAGGGGGAAACTCTTTGATATGCCAGGGCCAGGGCCTATCAACTCTGGGTATCTGCTTGGCCTCATGGTGACTTGTGCGCAGGAACAGAGCTGATCCGTGTTGTTTACTTAACAGTAATTATGCTTTGAAATTTGAATTAATCTGATAGCAACAGTTTGGGTGTTTTGCAAGACAGAGGGCTCGCTACTACTTGAAAAAGTTTCTTTGCAATGACTGATAGAAGTGGATTCAAATTTTATGGTCTGTGTTGGCACCATCAAGGTGTTAACTGATTCCATTTTAGACCTATTGAGGTTCTTGTTTGAGCCCCAGGATAATTTAAAAAACAGCTTTCGTATTTCTGCATGTTTCCGAACTGTTTGTTAATGATGAGGTTTTCATAATCAACATTTTCATAGGGAAAGACTGTTCTGAGTCCGAGAAGTGATACATCAAGGGAGGCAAGCAGAGACAAGTGCTGTATTGGGACCCTCTAGACCAGGGACCCTCTATGTTAGGGACCCAGTGGACCAGGGACCCTCTATGGTAGGAACCCAGTGGACCAGGGACCCTCCAGGGTAGGGACCCTCTCGACCGGGGACCCTCTAGGGAAGGGACCCTCTAAACCAGGGACCCTATAGAGAAAATGATTGCATTCCCAGTGGAGTTATGTGCTGAGGAACATTGGTGTTTGTAGTGAAGTGAAGCTGTCGGTGCTGTTCTGAAGGTGCTGGCCGAGTATGTAACAGTCAGGCCCCTCGTGCTGCAGTATCGCCCTGCGGAGAGGTCAGAGCGTTTGGATTTGTTGGAGCTCTTCATGCTGCGAATGCATTCTATTTTTTCCTGATGGAGCGAGCCGAGAACGAGGGTCCCCTTGACCACGGCGGTGTGTACAAAACACTGTAAATGTCAAAAAACACAGCGGAGCATGACATCTACTTCTGCCACAAAACACCGGAAGGCACTTTTCTCAAGTGGAAAAAATCGGCAGGACGGAATTCATGCAAAACATAAACACTGCATTTGTTTTTGGCAGTTCCCGGCCTTGTCCCTATGCTAAGGCCTTTCCAGGAATCGGCAAGGCTCAGTTTCACGGATATCGTAGGGGTTTCAAGGCTGACATTTACGTTTGAATTCATAGCATAGAAACTCTTTCTGTTTGGTGACATTGACCTTTTCAGGAGAATCGTATCCACATTTTAAGCCATACTGACATATTCAAGGCAGTATTTAAAAGCACAAAAAAACTGTTTCTGAAACCCCTTTCCATATAACTCTCTTTAACGTATCCACTTTTCCTTCTCTCACGTACCCACACTGTCTCTATCTGTGTCATTCCCTGTGTTTGTCTCTCATCTTCCTTGCCTCTCTCCCAGGGTTATTTCCTGTTTCCTCAGTGTGTGTTAGCTCAGATGTTGTTTTCTGTCTAATATATAAAACTAATGCGTTTCTGCCAAGTCTCCGACACAGCGATTAGTTTGGGGTTTCTGCCTGTCTCATACAGTAGCGGTGCATGTCAGAATGAAACATCTCCTGCTGAGCAAAGCAATCTCACCCTCCTTCCCAGCACCTAAGGGCTCTTCTTAATGAACAAGCTCATTTCATCCCCGAGATTAATTCCTTCAATTATGGCAAAGACCTTACCGCCATACCGCCATAGTACTCTTTGATGACCCATGCCGACACCTCACGCCTTCATACCGGGCAGAAGCATTCTCTCTCGAAGCGAGTCTTATACCTGTCCTTGCGGTAAAACTCACCACCTATTGAAGCTCAGTCTGTCCGTAATAAATATTTATAGTTTGGCAGGAAGTCAAGGGCGTGAGAACGGGGATAAGTACAGTGTCCTTGTCATTCTAATTTACTCCTAATGGTGCACCTTCAAAGGCACTTGGAGCCTTTTGAACGCTCCGTGGCTTCTGGAAATAGAAGCATGATCATCTCCGACCGTTTCGACAGGGTGGAAAGTCTGAGCCAGGCCATTAGTTCAGCTGCGTTCCGTCCCCCACCACACCCCCCACCCTGCTGTGAAAGTACCCCCCGGGCCATCTGATTTCAGATGCGCCGCACCAAACGCTAATGGGACAGAGACATACTGGAAGGTAACGCTCAGCACTGAGGTGGCCTTCAGAGACCAGAGACCTGTGAATTGGGGTCAGGCTGCTCGCTATGTATTATTCTGTCTGAAACTGTAGCCCAGTTCATACAATTAGAGTTGCCCTGTACTGAATGTCGTGTTGGAACTGATGAAAACCTTATTCATGCATTTTTGCCCTAAAATACATGTAGGTTAGAAGATTTGGCTGTTTGTTCTGTAATATGTCCTCAACAGTCTGAAAATCAATAAAAATATGTTCAAAGAAAAGATCTGGCCATCATCATCATCCAGCAGGTGGGTTAGAAAAATTTGTTTTTGCATAAAAATCAATAAATGAATCAGTCACAGTGTTTGGTAGATGTTATTTCTCTAAAAATGCATTGTTTGTTTGATGCTCAAGTCTTTTTTCACAGAGATAAAAACACATGGGATATAGTGAAGCACAACCCTCTAAGATACAACCATGTTGAGGTAATTACAGTATGAGTCAGATACCCATACTGATAACCTATGAGTGAAACTGGTAAAAAAAAAAAAAAACTGGTAGCCTAAGGATATAGCGTAGCGAAGCGGGCTTGTTGCAGAGAAAGAGGCTTGGAAAGATGGGTATGTCGCCACCAGGAGTGCTGAGTCAGGTTTGTTTTCCTCTCCTTTCATGGTTATACAACACTTTACAGGCACAAGGTCCCAGCATCTCGTTTGAATGCAGAGGGATTTCAATTCATTTTGTTCCAGTAACATGTAATTTAGAATCGGAATGTAAATATTCTTTGGTGGCAGGCGAGTTGTTTTTTTATGAAATGTCAGTCAGTTGGATTGCTTTCATGCCTGCTATAGCGGTTGATTTGAGCCTATTTGCCATGTTGTACAGTGTTATCGATTTAATGTAGTTTCTAGGCAGGAGTATGATATTCAATCTAACCATCGATGATGGCAGGAGCAGATTCTGAACCTGGCAGAGAGAGCTAACCCCCCCGCTGCCACCGACCACCCCCCACGCCCCACGCCCCCTCCCTGGGTGTTTGAACAGGCACATGCACTGCGGAGATAACCTTCTCCGCTCACGCCTTTCTGTGTTTTTCCATTAACTGCGAATGCACTCCTGGGTCTCCGAAACTAATGAGATTAAAAGGAGTGTCATTGAATCATTGCGTCTTAATCAGGTTTGCCTTTTTCCGCCAAGACGGAGTGGGAGAGAGATGGCGAAGGCGAAGCCGCCACAGCTCGGGAGGAGAGAGGAGCCCAAAGCAGAGAGCCAGTCTTCTTTAGTGCCGTGCCGGGCGACCGCTGCCGTCTGTGTGAATGAGAGCCAGCTCTGCTCAGTGTGTGTTGCTATATTCTGTCTTATTAGTCATTTTGGTGGTGTGCATTTTTTTAGGCCACTTCTTGGCTTTTTACACATACACTGTTCCATCAACATCAGTACAGTGGAACTGATGGAGGTTAAGTATCTTGCTCAGGGGGTACAAGAGCAGTGCCCCATTTTTACAATCAGCATTATTTCACAGTTCATAATTGTGAAACGGTTTGAATGTTACCCTTTCCCCCATTTCCCTTCCGCTCTTTCTCTCTGGATTCAAAGATTCAAACTGTCTTTGTTACCATGACAGGATTTAGCCAGTGTTGAGGACGTGACCATATAAGACCGAATCTCCTTCCTTCAAAACAAAATAAAGAGTCTTTCTGCATGTGTGTTTTTCCCTAACAACAAAATACAATAGCTGGAATTCTTTGCCTTCTCTCCTCTTTTAAAGACAAGTCTTTGCCCTTCTCTTTCTCTCTCTCTCTCTCTCTTTCTGTCTCTCAAACTCTCTCTTTCCTTCTCCTGTTGTTTCCTGGCTTGGATGGAGCCTCTATCACCCTTATCATTCCTTGTGTTTTCAAAGGGGGCTGGTTTGCTGTTATCCCCCCTGCGTTTGGTGTTGTCAAAACACCCACCGTATGGCGGCATCAATGCGAGTGGAGGTCAGCTTCGGGCCTCCAGTTCGGTGACCGCAAACCTCTTTTGACTTCTTCCCGCATGCGTTAGGTTCAGTCCTCCAGCCTGTGTTTCCTCTCCATTAGGTCTGTGGACGTTGTGTGATGGGAATCCATTTGTGACCATGTTTCTTCTGCCTTTACACTACGCCACACTCTGAGCTCCTCTGCATCACATTCTATTTCAATGTCATTGGCTGGCCCCCTTAAATCTTGGTTACACATGCAAAGAATTATTGGATTCAATAGCTGAGTGCAGCCATATGTTACTGTACCTTAGAGTGTGTCATAGGACCACATTCAACATATAAAAACAAACTACACAGGTTTAGACCTCATAGACCTGTTTCAGTGCTCAGGCTGTCAGTAGTAGAAGCTGTGATTTGAGGATCTGAGAAAATGGAGATTTAGTACAGGAGTTAAGATAGACCTAGAGGTTAAATGTTTTCTATTGGCAGTTACGTTCAACGAGCATGACAGGAATCCCTCATCCAGAGCGTTGCCGTGGCAGCCTCTTGCCGCAGCGCTCTGCTTTCCTTTGCGGTCACGACAGCCGCCGGCATGCATTATTGATGCGGATAAAAAGCGCGGCACGTGAAACGCAGCGGCAAACAGAGAGGAGAGCGTGGCGGGGCAGCAGAGGAGCGTGAGGTGTAGTCACTTGTTTGGTATTCAGCAGAGCCTTTCCACCGTGCGCGATCTTCCTTACCCATCAGCCAGCGCGGCTTGGTGAGAAAAGGCGTGCTGGAACCAGAATGACGCGCAGAACGCTGTGAGAGGAGAAGTGCTGTTAGGAAAGGAGCGCTGCTGGGAATAAGGCACTTTTAGGATGAAAACAGTGGCATTAGAACTCTCCCAGAGGAGAGTTGGTGTGAGTGTCGTTTCTCTGGCTGGTCTGGAAAGGCCTAATATGGCTGTTGACACGGCAACCTGCCTCCTCAGAGGGCAAACGAGGAGAAATCGTGCTCATTTATGGTGCTGTTTTAACTGGATTTCTGCTGCAGAAGCAGCTGCTCTCTGATCAGACTCCATCAGTGGAAGCTTAACATGCTCAAAGCTTGATTCACCATATTACACTCTTACAAGTGCAGATATGGTTTGTTTGTACATTTGAGATGCATGATGCATTGTGTGCAGGTGTGTGTGTGTGTGTATATGTGTGTGTGTGGCTAAGCATGTGTGTTCATGCCTGGCCATTTGTTTTCTTCTTTGCACAGTATGTGTATGTGTGGGTGTATATTTCAGTACCTGTATGCATTTGAGCTGTAAATGTAAATTTGTGTAAATATGGTTTGCTGTGGGTCTCATTGTGTTTACATATGTCTGTTTTTTTAGATGTGCAAACATATGTGTGCCTCTATTTTTTTTTACAGTTTTATGCATAGGTATAGGTGTGCCTGCACGGATGCATGTGTGTGGATGTGTGTGTGTATGTGTGCATACATGCACATCTGTGTGTGTGTTTCTGTGTGCGCTTGTTTGTGTGTATGTGTGCATACGTGCATGTCTGTGTGCATGTGTTTGTATGTGCGCTTGTGTGTGTGTGTCTGCATGTGTGTGTGTGTGTGTGTGTGTGTGTGTGTGTATCTGCATACTTGCATGTCTGTGTGTATGTGCGTGTTTGTGCCTGTGCGTGCTCAGAATGCACACCACCGGCTCATGTTCCTCAGGAGGGCTCAGCTCCGTGTCTGCAAACCTTCCCTTCCCATCAGCCTCAGTGCCCCAGTGACAGCGCTGGCAGCAGGCAAAGGCTGACGGCAGGTTTGAAGCTCCGGCAGAAAGCAGAGATGAAGCGCACTGTAGTCCTCCCTTTCCTTTATGCGCTCCCTGCTGCATTTTCACTTTCACACGCCGTACGGTCTCACTTCCTCACGTGTTTGTTATTAGATCCGTCTTTTGGGAAATTATCCGTCTTGCCTCTGGCTCGTATTACACACAATCCCCTCTCATTCCGCATAATGGGCATTATTTGTCAGGCTCGAGGCCCCGTTCGCATAAAACATTTTATTTTCATAAAGGCAGAAACCCACATAAGAAAAATAAACCGTTTGGTTTTTACTTACTTCCTTAATAATCCTTGCAAGAGATTTTAATTTGCTGAGCCATTTAAACAGTGCTTAACTGTAACTGATAAACTGATGGAACTCTTTATGATATAAGTCTTTTGTGTATGATTATTACCAAAGGGGGAAGCGATCCAGGAAAGAGAACCGTCGCGGTGTCCCTGAAGCAATATCCTGTGCGTCCCGAGATCGCCCAGGAACTCATAAACCTCCTCAGACAGTGATGGATGAAGCGTGATACAAAAGGCGGGCCGTTTTCAGATCGGCTCGATTGCGTGTTTGTTGAACGCGAGCAGGTCGACGCGTTTGTGGCGTGGGGGAAATCGTAGCTGATACAGCAGGAATCTATTGATCAGCACTGCCGGAGGGCAAGTGCTTCGGTGACCTCTTTCCTCCAGCGTTGGGGGAACTCCATTGTCTTCTAAACCCCGCCTCCCAGCATGCTGTACTGTACTGTGTGTGCTTATGTGTTTATGTGCGTCTGTGTGTAATGGTCTGTTTGCTTGCTTGTGCACATGTATGCGCACATGCTTGTGAGTGCTTGTACTTATGTGTGTATGTGTGTGTAGCTGTTAGTGTGTGCGTACACTCCGAAAACCATTGGTCTTAAACATCAGTTTTAATTTCTGTCTCCCTAATTTCAAATGCCTGATTAGAATTTTAAACCCTGCTGTTGGATACCTTCCTTCCCTCGATATTACAGCCAGTCTTCTATCCCCGTTTATTGAATTTGGATGCTGTTTATTTATTTTGGACAATGTCATGAGCATCTTGTATTTATATTGCAGGGAATGACTGCCATGCTATTTTACTGTAGCATTTTCAGTTCTCTTAAAGTATCCAATGCTGTTGCATCCTGTTTATCTGTGAGGTCTTGTTTTTAAACTTGGATTCAACCAAATTGCCCATTGGGGATAAAAAAGTTCTATTGAATTGAGTCACTGTGTTAAGAGTGATCAGCCCAACTGGACCCGGTCCTCTGGAGACTCAGGGCAGTTTCCAAGGTTCTGTGTGCTTCTGACCCATGTGTGACACTCAGACATCGATGTGGTCAGGATGGCCGGACTTACTGACCATGTTGGGCATCATAACCAGGCAAGGAGGATGAACTTCCCCTCTCAAGCCTGGTTCCTCCCAAGGTTTCTTCCTATCTGTTCCACAAAGGGAGTTTGTCCTTCCCTTTGTCACCACAGGCTTGCTTTTATGGGGGTTCAGGCCAGGGCTTACTGTCAAGCATATTGTGGCAAATGTTTGTGAAATGCGCTGTATAAATTAAATTGATTGATTGATTGATTGATTGATTGATTGATTGATTGATTGATTGATTGATTGATTGATTGATGGTTGCATTATTTGATGTACCCATAGAACTAGTTTTAGATTTAGGTGAAGCCCCATGGAGCCCTGTATGGCTGGATTGGGTAGGGAGAGCAGTGCGCCCCTCTGTCAGTAAGTGTGTTTGTTTACACGAGTGAGCTTTCTCTGATAGTTACGTAAGAGCGACTCATGAGTCATGCTGTCCCCCGGCGCGCTTGTATGAGGTCATTGTTACCCACCAGGAGCTTGAATTCCTCCACCATGGGCCCTCAATGGGTGGATCTGTTTCTCTGCCTGTTCTTTCTGCTGTAGGCCCACATTCCATGGGTTTCACTATGTGACACTAGTGTGACACTCTAATGGGTGAGGTTATATATTTTGCCCAATACGCTCTGAACAGTAACCAGTGTGGAGGCATCTCAGATATTCAGTACATAAAGTGATTATTCACAATATTTTAGTGTAAATACATACAGTAATATGCTTGAATAACTCTGTGCAACTCCAGAACCAAAATATTAATAGGAACATTCATTTTGGTTATTCTGTTCTGCATTAAATAATGATTCACCAAAGTGGGTATAAATTCATAACTCAATGTGCTTAGCCCCTCAATATTGATTGCTAATAACATTACCACTCGCTTAGATACCACTCACACTTAAATTAAAATAAATTTTGGTTTTATCATTAAAAGAGTTGCCACTGGCAGGCAAGCCTTATCATCATCAATGGAGGTACGAAATGCATGAAGAAAGGACCTGCAGCAAGCTGTGTCATCTGACATTCTCTTGGTTTTTTATTTTACCCCACCTCTTCTGAGCTATTCAGTCAAGTCTGCCACAAACCTCCTGGTTAGTTTTAATTGAATTAACCCAGTATCTTCCCCAGTGAGGTTGGGACATGGCACATATTTCCACTTTAATTCACCAGAAGGAGTAAAGCAAAAGTACATTTTGGTGAAAAGTCAGTACAACAAACCCTGAATGATCCGATGCGCTTTTACTCACCACAAATCAATGAAAGGAAAAACCATTTCTTTTTACGTCTTACCGTAGTTAATAATTATTTAAAGAAGCCCCAACACAGACACATAGTTTGACACGGTCTAATGATGCGAAACAGAGCGCATGCCAGGTGTGGACCTGTCAGCTGATATAATGGAACTCCTCAGTCCCACCACACCATAGTCCCGGAAGATAAAAGGATTAACAATGATTAAGTACAACAACATACATATTTACTACTGTCTGAAATGCAAATGTATTCTTGTGGGAACCAATTACAGTAGTCTAGGAAAAATAATGAGATTCAGATGTACAGTATTATCTGTGTTGTTCTGGCACGTTCCCTTTTTTAAATAAAAAATAGCACATAAAATAGTAGAACATTCATACTAATGTCCACACTAGCGATCATACTTGGGTGCATTCCCTTTTTAAGATAAATAACGGTCATACTAGTTATATATAAAAGAGAAGGAATATTATTTTTAAAAGCATTGAAAAATATGAAATATGTTTGCATCTGTGTGAATCACCATTCGGCCATTCGTGTGAAATGACTCAGTTGATATCCAGTTGATTTCTTCTAAATCAGAGAGAGAGAAAGAACAGGGGTTGAATGAGGTTACTGGTGTTGCTCTGGGAGCAACTTACCATGGTGTAGCCTCTCTCTCTCTCTCTCTCTCTCTCTCTCTCTCTCTCTCTCTCTCCCTCTCTCTCTTTCTCTCTCTCTCTCTCTCTCTCTGTCCCTCCCTCTCCCACTACCCCTCTCCTTATCTTTCTTTCTCGCTCTGTCATTCTGTCACCTTTCTCCCTCTCTCTCTCTCCTATTTGCTGTTGCCCTCACCCATTCTCTCTCTCTCTCTCTCTCTCTCTCCTCTTCTTTCCCACCAGCCCTGAGACAAAGGGATCTTTCTGGCTGGTGACACTAGCAGGTCCAGCTGAGCCACAGACCCACTGTGCTGCAGCTGCTCTCTCCCCCACACTAACACCGCAGAACGCCTGCGCAGTTGGCCAGCTCACAGTCTGCGCAGATGGCCTGGTCATGCTCTGCGCAGTTGGCCCTAGTCACTGCCTGCACAGTTGGCCAGGTAACCGCCTGTGCAGTGAAGTCAGCCACCGTTTGCACAGTCGGTCCGGTAAATGGTGCGCACTCTCATGGTACACACATACACACATACACACACACACACGAGTAGGCTGTGTTCACGGTCTGAATCTTGGCACGCTTGGTTCTGCTGCCGCCGTTAGTTACGCGCTCGCTTGTGAAAGAGCCCCTTTGGAACAGGCCGAGGCCAGGGCACCACCCACGCAGGTGGAGCAGCTCGCCACCGCAGCCAGCGCAGCCGAGGCAGCCAGCTCAGGCGCGGGTCCCTGGGAGTTTGAGTGGGAGGCTCTGTTTGATATCTCACAGATGAAAGCTTGCCCCATGATGAAAAGAGCCTCACATTCTGTATGACTGTATGGGCTTACATTTCTGCATCTTATTAACTCATTTATTTCAGACAAATAAAAAATAATAAAATGCAGAAGATCCCAAATACAATGGATCCATTTGCCAAAGAAAAGCTGCAAAACCTACTTATGTAGCATTCTCAATGGAATTGTAGGTCCAGGGTCTGTCGGCCTGTCAGCCTGTCAGCTGCTGATCCCAGATCAGGGTTGTATGAGTGGTGGTTAGTTAAAATCATTGCTTACGTGCTGATTCTATACGTCTTAGCTGCTGACAGGAAGGAAACCACAAAAGCCAGAATGCATAAGAGCCTCTCAGGTCTCCACTTCTGACTTAAAGACTGAATACATTTTCTGTAATCCGATGGTTTTTACATTTTGTCTGGTATGTATTCAATGATAGAATTACAGATTTCTAATTTCTGCAAGTCATTGCAACTGCATGTATTGTTGCATCACCACCTGGGCAAACACACAGCAGTGACATCACTCTCTGCCAGTCAAACAACAGTGACATCACCACTTGTCAATCAAGAATCAGTAACATCACCACCTGCCAGTCAAACAACAGCAACATCACCACCTGCCAATCAAACGACAGCTACATCACCTCCTGCCAATCAGTAGCATAGTTCATGAAACAGGAGAAGCAGTGCTTGTTGGGGTTGGTATGATTGTCTATGTGAACTATATCACATACAGTCATTTGTTTTCATTTGTCACCTCTTTATGACCCACAGTTTAGACGTTACTGTTCTATATGTTCTAATTTTCACTCTCCCATACTATCAAAATAGAATCAAATGGAAATTCATTCATTTTCATCCTCAAAAATGCCTCATTTTACATGGCCAAGCTGCTGTGATGCACAGAAAAATCCAAGTTCTTCCCATCTTGAATTCATTGAGAGGGCATTCCATCATCAGTGAAAACACATTGCGTCTGTTCTTAACTATGCGGACCGAGCCCGAATCTGTTTAATCCTTTCCTTGAATTTTTGCCTCAAGTTAATAATGTAACTGGCATCTTATCTTGTTTTTGTCCAATTCCATTAATTTCATTCTACAATCAATGCATTCCGGGTTGCAGTTTCCCTTGACTTATCTGAGAAAAGAAAAGCTGACTACTTGTAAGAGTCAGTATACATTAGGGTAATGCTTTGAGAGCAGCACCTTTTCAAGGCAGTTGAAGACCCATTTTAAAGCAAACCCTGGGAAACCACATGAAGGTATTTTCATGGCCTGACAAACAAATAGTGTTTAACAGTGGCTCTGTTGACACACCTCTATTGTTTTTTCCCTTTTTCTTTGTGATGAGTTTTCAGCATGCCATGATTAACGTGTCCCTGCCCCTCACCCCATGAGAACCAGCTGTCATGTTTGTGTAAAGTGATTCACCAACTTCCCCATTTGCACTTTCTTTTTAAGACAGAGAGATGGAGGTATTTAAACAAGAGGGTGTGGCCTGTTTCATATACCCCTTCTACATCTGTGATGTCATAATCAAGACATCCAGGTCAGGAAGTCAGCTTTCAGACTCTTGTAAAAACTACTGCCTTGTGGCATTATACTGCCCAACTTTAGGATGTCCTTTGGCCAGTTACTACTTATAATTACAAACCTGGTTAGGCAGAACTCAAACTTGAAGCAACTATTCAAAGTCTGTACTCAAGTTTGCAGATAGCCTTTGTCAAAAAAATCAATACATGCTTTCCAGTGGCTCTGTCAGAGATTGATAGCCTGGAGTAGAAATTTTGGATCACAGCCTATATGTTCTGTAGAAAATGTACTGTACTTGCACCATCTGTGTTCCAAACCTAACCCTAAGCCTAACTCTGAACCATAATCCAAACCCTAAACCCTAACCTAACCATCCCTTCTGTGGGTATCCTAAAATGATTGAGAAATTGTGATTGAACGTGAGGATGATATATATATATATCAGGTGTAAGTGTTTTATTAAACATCTGAAAAAAACCTGGAGAAGCTGCACAGTCACAATTAATATCCCCGTGGTTAGATCAGAAGCTGAAAATAAACTAGATTTTTATGGTGAAATTTTATTGAAGGAACACTTTTCTGAATCTTTTTGAAAATAAAACTGAGTAAGAACTCACAATGTGAGTGAGTGAGAGACAAAATAGTTTTCTCGGCTTGCTTCCCTCAATCACGGCCAAAAAAAAGCAGCGAATTCTGTCTTTAGCTTTGGCTTTGAGTAATGGCTGTGTGAAATTCGCCCACTGTCAGCAGCAATCTGTCTGAATAGGGGTGTCCCATTATCTACATGCTCTGATAGTTTTCCATTTAAATTTCCCGAACCAGAACTGTAGACCCAACGGAGCTGGCTCTCTGAAGTCTTGCCAGGGGACATGCAGGGGCTCGGGGACCCATCACTTGAACGTGTGTGGTTCTGCTCTGTTTGTGACAGAACACACAGAGTAACCAGATGTAACTTCTTCCCAGACAACAGCCGTATCACACTCAAGCTCTGGTAGGCTGCAGTGCCCGCAGGGTTTTTTTTTTTTTAATTTCTTGTTGTTAGCCATTCAGTTAGCCAAATTTGGACTTGGAATTAATTAGCCACTTTGGGCCTTGGAAACGTGTGCGGGCTCTTTTGGCAAATCAGTGAGTTAAATTAAGCACCCAACTGCTGAAACGCACCAAATAAAAGCAGACACTGTGGCACTCTGTGACGAGACTGTGATACCCCCAGAGTCAACTGGCCCAACACCATTTTTCAATGAGCAATCTTCCTAAGGGCACAGATACCCTGGCCTCTGACTGACCTGACTATAACTATTGGCAAGGATAACGAGTGACAATCATATTATTTGAATCTCCAGTAAAACAGATTCAGATATACTGCTCCTTCCATCTGCAACGTCGCAAAATAACCTCCTCACGTTTTATGAGCAGGAAATGTGAACGCTCGTTTGGTTATTTCAGAGGAAGGGGGTGGGGCCTGACAGAATGCACTGTGAGGTATCAGATTTGCTTCTGAACAATCCACCTTTGAGGAGAAACAGATGAATTTTAGCGGAATTGTCAGAAAAATGGCAGCATTGTGCTTGACTAGAACATACAATCAACAGCAGGCAATCCTGTAAAGTATGTCAATGGGTTCACATGGATGTACAGGGGAGAGAAAGAGGCATTCTTCTCTGTTTATCTATTGGATTGACAGGTATGCCAGCTGCCAGGTTATGAACTGGTGGGTCATAACCCCCTTCAGTACATCACTGAGAGTATGGGTGAATTTCAAGGTTTTTTAAAGTGAAAAGGTTTTGAAAAAGCACACACACAAATAACCTTAACGTCATGTTGGATCGAGGTCAAATCGAACCAAAGAAGATCGTGTTTTTTAAATACATGACCAGAGGCAGTGTTTTGATCCGGAGGGGATCTTCATCAAGTAAAAACTTCCAACAGAAATAACTACAATTCCCAATAACAGCCTCTCGGCCCTTACTGACATAAACATCTGAGGTTTCTGGCAGTTCCACGTGTATTCCATGAAATGTGTGTTTATTAATATCCAGAGTCTGTAAAACATGAGACCTATGAAGGACAGAGGATCGTGTGAACACGCGGGGTACACCTCTCCTGAACTGGGGTCACTGCTGACAGTAAATGGCCACATGCTGCCCAGTCAGAACAGGAAGTGGACAGAGTGAGTGCGGAGATAGCGGATGGAAGGATGTGTGTGAAAGGAAGCAAGAAAGGATATCCTTTGTTTTTCCCCCCCTCCATTCCCCTTTGCTAATTTTCGGTGTCTCTCATTTCTGACAGATGTACTGTACAAACCCACCCACACACACACACACACACACACACACAGCGGCTCTCAGAACCTCCAAACCCTGTCTTTTAAAATGGGAATTAAGCCAAGTATCCACTTCCTGTCACCTCGGCCATGGAGGTGGGCGACTCTCTTGTTATGACAGATTTGTTTTCCCTAATAAGCTCTTCTCTGGAGGGTTTTGTTTTCAGTCAAGCGAGTCCATGAGTCCGGCTCAGTCTATGGGTGTGTTAGGGGGAGTTGGGTTGGTGGGGGGGGGGGTTGCTTTGTGGCACTCTGTGGAACAGAAGGGGCTGTTCCTCTCCCCTACCCTCGCTCTCCTGGAACAAAAGGTCTCTAAAGTTCGGGATTCCCGGAAAGTCTGAGAGGTCCAGCTTGTTCCCCGGTGGCTCTTTAGGGGGAGCCTGCCAACAAGAGATATATGATTACCTCAAAATCTGGGCCCAGAGTTCACCGGCTTTTATTAAAAAGTACTGACTGGGATTTGTGGGGCTGGATTTTGATTTCGCTCCTAGGAGAAGGGAGCAGATGGGATTGACTTGTCTGTTGCTCAAGGCCTGTTTAATTTCCTCACTGATTAGTTTGATTTCCTGAGGGGGGGTCCATGAAACCATTAGCTACCCTCCCGCCTGCCTTCTCCATCCCCAGTGCTGTCTGTCTGTCTGTCTGTCTAGATGAGGATGGGGCAGGTGGGGGGTTAATGGTACACAATAGATTTACCTTCTCATGTTGAACATGGTCAGGATAAGAACCATAGAAGCATTCTGACTGGAATTTAATGAGTCATTATCTGCAGTAAATGAGGTTTATGTGAGGTGCATTATGGGTATCTGGAGTGCAGTACGACACCAATGAAAGTACATATGGCGCTCGTGTGGTGTGCAGGTTTGGCATTTCTGAGAACCTTGTCTATCAGGTGTATGAGCAGGGTAACTGCACATGTAAAGCTGACACATTGTGCATGAGAGGATGGGGAAGCATAACGTTTGGGAGAGGGTTGAAGTAAGAGAGAGTGCATTTACTCTCTCAAAAAATACTGTGACTGAGACCACAGGCCTCTTCTCTCTCTCCTTTTCTTTCTTACCAAAAGGTTTGTTTGAAGGAGGATAAAGAAAAATATGTAAATGTGTTAGGATTGATTTTCATTGTTATATAAAGGAAACCTAAAAGTCAAGGAAGTCCATAGCTGGGACTGAATCAAACAAACATAGTCCCGTCGAGGGCATAACCAATTCAATAAAAAATGGACTCAAATCTTTTAAAATCTAGAATATATGCTGCTCTATTTTAGAATCAAAAGAGCACATACCAAATGACATGTTTGCTTGTCATCGGTAAAATAGAGACGCTTCAAAGAAAGTTATATTGAAACATAAAGTCTGATTTGATTGAATTGCGTATGGCCTTAAAGAGACTAAGTGTGTTCGACTGGGTCCCGGCATCTGTCTTTCTCTCCCTCTTCCTCGCTCCCTTTTCCTGACCTCTCTCTTTCTCTCTCTCTCTCTAAAAATAAGGGTTTTGCGGGGGAGTCTCTGGTGCTCCCCCCTTGGAGTATAAAATTCACATTTGTGCTGCACATTCTGACACCCCACCGCCCTCCTTCTCCGGGCCTTGGGCAGCCAGCTGGATCCCATTTTCTTCTTTACTTATTTTGCTTACTTATTTTTCAGCAAACGCATTTTTTCCAGATTGAGCGGCCCCATTAATATTTAGAATAAAAACTTTCTGAGCTTGTATTGAGGGGGTGCTTGAAGAGAAGTGTAACCCTTATGTATCGACCATGTGGACTGCTGGATAGCTTAGCTTTACCTAGTGCCATTAAAAGCCTTCTTTTAACAAACTCCTGCATCACAGGCAGGCATATAAGAGACTGTTCCTCTTTGGAGGACTGACTTCCTCCTTGTGCTCATTACAGGCGGATGGTTCTCCACAAACCTTTCATATGAGTACTCAAGCACAGCCCATAGAGGGAAAATGACTCATTTGAGTGACAGCGTGAAAAATAAGATGGGAGATTTCAGACCTTAATGGCAGTTTTATTCAGTGGCAGTTAATTCTCTTAATGTTTACATTCATATATTTCTGTTTAACATGAATGCAGTTCATTATTTGTCTTTGTGTTTGTTTAATTCATTAATACCTATGGTTTTTTGAGCTGGTAAAGAATGAGCAGCTATGCGCACCAAAGGCCGGTATTTGGCTCAGGCATTCCCATTGAAGCTTACTTGAATTAGACGCACACTCTAATTTTTGAAGGAGATTTTTATGGTGCTCTTTGTTCCCAGTGCCCGAATCTCTCTAAGAAACAGCAGTGTGAGGTAATTCCAGCAATGTGGTTTTTGACGGTGTATAACGTGCAGTACACGGAGAACCCAGCGGTGTTCCATTTCAGTGCTTGACCCCCATTGCAGGCAGTTATTCAGCTGTCTCATGTGATTTTGGGGGTGGTTGGGAGACAGGCTAGCTCATCACTAGAGCTTGACAAGCACACCAGCTCCCCCTAGTGGCATGGTGGCTCATGTCAATTCTTCAGTGGGTTAGATTTCAGGTCAGAGGCAGCAAAGGACAGACTGCATTAATTATACAATTAATTGTAAGTCTAATTGCTCCTAATGTGTCTTATTACAATGGATCTTTATGTCTGGTGTCAGTGTCAGTCGGGATGGACTAATGTGCTTTTAAATCATTTTACTGCATCCAGCCACAGCATTTTCTACTGATTGGTATGGCTGATATAGCTGTGCTTCATATTTCTGCATTAAAGGAAAAAAAATACAGATTCATATCATAGCATCCTAATGTCCCTAATTCATCTTCATAATTGTGGATGTATTAACATGGTTCTGTATCTGTCTTTTGCCATGGTTTCATAGCTGTGACAAGTTACCCCTTCCTGAAGGAGCAATGGGGCCCCGACTTGTGTTGGTGTTTGGGTTTGATTAGCTAGGGAAGGGTGTGTGTGTGCATGCGTGTGTGTGTGTGTGTGTGTGTAAAGTTAGGATGGTGCATCAGCTGGCAAACGGCTGAGTCCCTGTGTTTATGCTCAGTCAGAGATGGCTCTCCATATCACCGAGCTGCAGGCGGAGTGTGTGTGTGATCGCTTTGAGCTCCACAGCTTACCACGCCCCACACCGGCCAAACTCACAGCTCTGCCTCTGTTCCCACGCACTCTGTCCCTGCACCCTCAGCCAATCAGAGCAAAGCCCCTGAACGTGTCTCTCCGTTCTTTTTAAGAACTAAAAGTGAGTGAGCCTGTGTGTGTGTGTGTGTGTGTATGTTTGTGTGTGTTTGGTTTTTGACTGGAGTGTAAGTGTGACCATGCCTACTTATAGATACAATGCACAGGGAAAGAGGGAAAAATATTTATATTAATCTATCAAAAATGTATTCCTCCCTTGTCATGTCATTTCAAATCAGTATAACTAGTCTGTGACATTGTAACTCTCCATTTCACTACTGAAGTGAGTATTTCCTGATACCAATCTGCAAACTTTGGACTCGATTCAGTCAAATCACAATGTGCTGTGACCTTAATTTTGAATAACAGAATTTAGAAAATGGTACATTTTCCTCATTCAGTTTTTAAATGAATGGTTTTCATTATTTTCATAGAGCAGTGAGAACACTGATAACAATGTCATGTTAGAAAAAGGGAAAAAACCTTAATTTGATTATTCATAATGATGAGACAAAGTACATTGTGGAATTGAACAGGGAGGCCTGCATGTCACAGACCTTGTTTAACCGCGACACTCCCATGCTCACTCCAAACTGGCTGGTGTGACTCACCACGGATTTGTCGCTCGCTCTCCTTTTAGCGGGTTAAACGGAGCGGAAGGGGCCCAGCATCGCCCCCTCCTCCTTAATATGCGGGGACTGGACCCGTCCCGCTCGGTCTATTCAAGCCTCCGATACTGTCAATGAAAGGAGAGAATTATTCTGGTCCTCAGGGGCCCCTCATTGATATTCCGGGCTTTTCTCTGGGACGGGACTGGCCTGAGACACTGCCAGGCACTGTGAATACTCCCACCCCCCCCCATCACCTTCAAACGGCCCATCTGGCCCCTACCCCAGTAGATGAAGGGAGGGGAGGGGAGGAGGGCAAGAGGTGTGTAATACACTTAGAGGAAACAAACAGACAAAAGAAAAGAGAGATAGAGATAGGTCCCTTTCCTGCTTACCGCTGAAATGTCTCTGCAGGTTATCAAGGGTCGCAGTGAGTGTTTACACTGTCGCCACGGTGAGGGATGTCCTTTTCCGACCTCAAAGCGTCACCCAAATCTGCCCAAGCATTAGACACTAATAAGGAAAGTACGTTATATTCTTCCTCTTGCAGAGGAACTTAATGTTAGAAAGCATATAGGCATCCTCAAGAGTTCTGAGTGGTATAGATAAACACTAACAGTCCAGGGTGTGTACATTTAACATCACATTAAGCACTAATGTAAGTTAACTATTCAGCTGACATTTAACCATAGCGTAAGTCATACATATATACAGTGTGTGTTTATGTGATAGCTGAATTGAATTTATGAAATACTGAGGTGTATGGGGTTGGAATGGGAGTAGAGCTAACATGCAGTCAGGAGGGATGTGCCATCAGTCTGTGGAAGAGATCCTTGAATGATCCGGGCTGTTCTGAAGGGGATTCCCATGTGTTAGCTCAGCCCAGTTCAGCCTCTGTGCCCAGTACACCACATGTAGACCCAGTGTCGGTCGTTATCGATCGGGACGGTTATTAAGGATGTCGGTATCGATCTGTCAGTGACCTTGACCGGGTTGAGAAGCGGTCTTCACAGCCCCTGCTACGCTAATCGATGGCTGACTGTGAGACCGTGACCATTCTTGCGCCATCCAGTATCGAGTGTTGATCACTGTGTGAGTGTTGTGGTGCTGCCGGCTGCTCCCAAGTGACCCAGCTCAGTGCAACTGGTTCCCCAAGACGAGCCGTATGAAAGATAAACATATTTCTGAAACATTAATTTGCATGTATTTAATATTTGATGCTCATATTTTTTATGGGTTTCTCACATTTTTACCTTTGTACCACCTGGGAAACGACATTGTAATTGCAGTTTATAGATACCTTTATATTGTAACAAAATACATTAAGTGTATTTTCAACCATGCCTGACTAAAATGAAATTGACTTTGTGTACTGCAGTGTATTTGAACACGACCCTGTGTTACAGTACATGTGAATGTGACTGTGTCTGTTATAGTATATTTGAACATGACCATGTTTGTTAAAGCAAATATGAATATGACACTGTATGTTATAGTATATTTTCACATGATGATGTGGTACTGGATATATAATAATGACTTTGTGCTACAGTCCATGTGAATATGGCCATATAGTATGGCTGTGTGTTGTATGTTATTGGTGAATGTAACTGTGTGTTACAGTATATATGGGAATATGGCCATGTGTTTTATATTGTAGGTGAATGTGGCTGTGTGCGTAATAGTATGTATGTGAATATGGCCATGTCTGTTATATTATGGGTGAATTTGACCGTGTGTTTTGTAGTATGCATGTGAATATGGCCGTGTGTTTTATGTTATATGTGATGGTGCTGCAGTGCACCAGCATATGTGTGTTGCTGAATCAGCAAAAGTGACATTGTGTCGTCCCCTCCCTCTCTCCTTCCTTCTCTCTCCTTTTCTGTCCTTCCCGCTTTATCTCTCCCTCCCTCCCTCCTCCTCCCCCCCCCCCTCTCCTCCTGCCCTCCCAAGGGATCGAGCTGTGCCTTCCAGGCTGGCGTTTCTCCATGACGATGGTGGCCAACTTCGTGGTGTTGGGCGGGCAGCTCCTGATGCCAGGTCTGGCGGCCGTGTGCCGGGACTGGCAGGTGCTACAGGCCGTGATCATCTGCCCCTTCGTCCTCATGCTGTCCTACATCTGGTGAGCGCCGTCCCACAATCCTGCAGGGCACCCAGAAAGTAAACACGTTTGCCAATCAATCACTTATCAATCACCAATCAATTGCTTATCGACCAATTAATCAACCAACCAATCAAGCAATTGTTCTGTTGATGACTGTTGCACACCTTATTAATCCACAAAGATAAAGTATTTAGTCAAACCATATGATCGAAACACATAAAGCACTTATACTGGTGAAGGGAAAACAGCAATACATTTCACTCTCAGTCTCCCAATGGGGCAACAATAGTAGTCTGTCTTTTCTTCATTTTTAATGAAATACGCAAATAGACATTTACTTTTCTTGGAAACATTCCTGATGACTTTTTCTATCATAATTAGTGAATGCTCATGATTTTCTATCATTTTAAGAGACATCTTATTTTTTCACTTGTTGGAGGTAAGACTATGGGAGAAATCCACCTCATCTACAGTCAGACAAATAGAATCAGACAAAACAGACAAAGGTTACCACAAACACTGTATGCCCCATCCACAGTCCAAATGACAGGAAATAGGCAATATTATATTGTACAGTTGGGGAATCATTTATTTGAAAACCCATATTTGCATACTATGTGTCAGGGCAAACTTAATTCTGTATTGTTTGGACTGTAACCTTTGTAGCCATGTAGCAATTCCATCCCACTCAAGTGAATGTGATGCTGTGTAGTTTTGAAATAAACACAGCCGCAGTTACTCAACATAATATGCCCTAATTCGACCACCATAAGTAATGAACATGAAAGCAGAGCCCCACCGTCTCTCTCCCTCTCTCTCTCTTTCGCTCTCTCACTTTCGTGGCATCCTCCTCAGCACCTCGCTTGTTCAGAGCGATGGATTTGTTGTCAGAGCCACCATGGCCGAGTCCGACAACAGCGCGGGCTGCAGCATGCATAATTGATACGGTAGCGTCGGTGTGGTGGTGTAATGTGCCGGTGTTTGTCTGCAGGGTTTTCCCAGAGTCCCTGCGATGGCTCCTGTCCACCCAGCACTACTGCAGGTCTAAAACACTCATGCACCAAATCGCCAACAAGAACAGGGTGGACACCGAGCTGGACGCCAATGGGATCCTGTCAGGTAAGACAGACAGGTGCAGCTGTACCAGGGGAGGGGGATGGGGGTACAGGTACACCTTCACCCATTTTCATTGCATCCCAAAGTCATCCCAAACAAGAGGCATCAATGAATGGACAAGTATTATGATCAGACCAGAATGTGTATGCGTTTCTCACAGGTGTAGACGTGAAAAAAGATGGAAGTCCCACCATGACCTGATGCAACATGTTCCCTGGCCTATGGCTTGTGTCGTTGCATGCCTTTTACATTCCTGCAAATGACATAGGATAATATTGAAACACCGGTAGTTTCAATATTGAATTATCATTGTGAGATGATATATTTATAATCCGTGTAGTAGTGGGTAGGGGACAGTGCCCTTTCGTAGAGTGGGAGTATCTTCTATGTATAGGAATCTGATGGGAAGTTCATGTCTTTGACGAGTCCAATTCATTAAAAGCACCATGCTTGTGCACTGAAATTAATGAAGGCTCTTAAAGTGGACTGGGGGGAGATGCTCCCTTCCTACAGTGACAGATGGATGTTGAAAGAGGCCGAGTCAGCGGAGGGCTCCACAATGACCTCCAGTAATGTCCCCACGGGCCCATAAACTCGGGAGGATTCCAGTTGTACTGCTGTTCGGCCAACAGTGTGAAAAAGTACACCGATGTCTGCTGCTAAACTGGACACACGGTAGAAACTTTGGAAAGCGTTTTTCTTTTTTTTATTATTTTTAGTTGCACCCCTCTCTCTCGCAAGTTGCGATGTCCAGTCAAATTCGCACACTGAGCTCATTGCTGCAACCTCCGCTCACCGTCAGTTTGGGACGGCTTGGACAAGCACACGCTTTCCTCTGAAACAAGTGAATTCAGCAGCCAATGTCACACCGAAGTTCACAAAACAAGCCTAAACAGGCATTAGTCTGAGCAGGATACCTACTGTACAGCTTTTTTGTACAGCAAACAGACCTTACTGAGCAACTGGGTTTTTCAGTGAAGGATATACATGATGAAATCACCTATCACCATTTAATGTTTTTTTTAATATCCTACAGTCACAAATTTAAATAGTACCCTTCTTTTTTACACTCATTTCACACCCCATAGGATTATCACTGTTGAGTGCCTTGGTTTGATATGGTTGGCGGTGGGGTTCCAGTTTCACTCTGTAAAAATAGGCACACAAGGTCAGAGATGCAGGGTCATCACACATAGCTGAATCAATGTGTCTGTTTTTAGAGCCATGCCACACCATAAGAGCCAGGAAGAGTTGTGCAATCGTCCATTAGTGATTGCTCGCCCAGCTGGTCGATCTCTCAGCTTTTTTACCCTCTCCCTCTCTCTTTCCAGCTCTCCCTCCCTTTCTCCTCCTCCCTCGCTCTTTGTCTTTTTGTCTGGCTCCCTCTATCTCTCCTTTTTTTCTTTCCCACCTTCTGTGTATCTTTTCCCTATCAATCTCTCTCTCTCTCTCTGCCCCCTCCCTCCCTCTCTCCCTCCTTTTGCTCAGCGCACACTGTGCTATCCCTCTTCATTGTGAATTCCTCCTCCATTCCCAGCTGAGCAGGGCCACCAGGAGAGCCATGTAAAATGCATGAGGTGCAGAACGCACAGACCCTGTCTGGAGGACTCCCTTACAGCACTGACACAGTCCTGAACGCTCTTCTGAAGCACAGACCCTGTGTGGAGGACTCCTTTACAGTACTGACACAGTCCTGAACGCTCTTCTGAAGCACAGACCCTGTGTGGAGGACTCCTTTACAGTACTGACACAGTCCTGCCATCGGAGCAGGATGGAGAGAGGGAGGATGGAGAGGAGGGGAAAGGAGGGAGAGAACAGGAGGAACAGGGAGGATGGGAACTCCGATCGGCGGCCCCACAACGCCTCTGTGTCTCTTTACAGCCTATGACCATGAGCTGAGTGTGCGTTAAATCTCCTGTGAGGGATCTGAAACCACAGGCTGTTTTATAGTGCAGTAGAGCGGCACGCTGGCACACACTTTACACCCTGCAAACAGGCCCCCTTTGCAATGAAAACTTTTACACCCCTGTGGCTGTCCCCACCCAGCCTTTCTGAGTTTGATAAGAGGATGTTTGTAACAGCAGACACACCGGTAGCTAGTATCTTTAGAAAATAGATTGTTTCATATTCACAGATAGTCCCAGCACCCATGGGTTTCAACTGCAGAGAGGGGTGTTACACAACAGAAGCATTTGATGGACTGGCCAGTGCCTGACAGGGACTCACTTGAGAAGGCTTGTTAACCAGTGTCAGCAGCATAGGGTTAAACACTGAGGTGTAAATATTGCAGCAAGTTGCAGTACATTCTTTAGATTGGCTACCCTCTGCATGCAATTGAGGGCTTTACAGTATTATATTATAACAGTTGGAGCTCTACATGACTGCTGTACTGTACCTGGGGCCTTGGAATAATGGCCAATTACTGTCAGACTTGTGTTTGAGAGGAGTACATAATGGAGCTTAAGAGCAATGTCCTGTCATGGTTGGAGTATGGATGTGTGGAGTGTCATCATTGAGAGGTCCAGAATAGTGATCTGTGCTGTTCGGTGTTTGTTTGCATTATTATTATTATTATTATTATTATTATTATTATTATTATTATGCTGAATTATGCTATTATGCTACTCATTGGTCCAGATGCCAGGTCTGGAATTATGGCTAATATAAATCAGGTGAATGCACTTATGTTCTCCCACATTGCAGTCGATCTGGGGAAGAGTATGCGCTAAATGACTGTACTGTAATGTAGTGTAATGTAATTATTGACAGGTGTGGAGCAGTGTTCTGTGCGGGTTAGTGTCTGGGATATAGCCGTGCTCTGTGCGTGTTTGTGCTCTGTTAATTGGGCGGTTCACGTTATGGAGCCTCGCTTGGAGCCTCGGCTCTGCAGATCAGAGGGGCGTCTCTCCCAGCCACGGCCGCGCGTAGGTGATGAATCTTATTTGTCACAGAGATGGGGTTTCCATGGAAACCCCTCTGATCCCAAACTTTCACCTTGGCAGCGGGATCGCTCGAGCCGCTGGCAGCCTGGCGGAACGGCCCGGGCTAATTCGCTCGCTCCAGCCTCCTCCAACGAGCGCGGTTTCCTCTCCTGGCCGCTCACCGGCTCAGTGCAGGCAGGAGGGGGCGGGATGGGCTGTGTTTCTCAGAGCCGTGCTGCAATCAGCTGCAGTCACTGAGACCGGTTTACAGGCTCTGAGCCGTGCCACAGTCAGTCAGTCAGTCACTGAGACCGGTTTACAGTCTCAGAGCCATGCCACAGTCAGTCAGTCAGTCACTGAGACCGGTTTACAGGCTCTGAGCCGTGCCACAGTCAGTCAGTCAGTCACTGAGACCGGTTTACAGGCTCTCAGAGCTCAGTGCCACAGTCAGTCAGTCAGTCAGTCAGTCACTGAGACCGGTTTACAGTCTCAGAGCCATGCCACAGTCAGTCAGTCAGTCACTGAGACCGGTTTACAGGCTCTGAGCCGTGCCACAGTCAGTCAGTGATGATGATGATGATGATGATGATGATGTTGATCATGATAGTGGTGATGATGTTGGGAATCCCTCTTCCATTCAAACAATAGTCATTCACATCACCCTAATTCAGTCTGAGTTTGGTGTCAAACTGTGCAGCTAAGCCAATCATGTCTGGCCTCTCAGCAACCTGCTGTCACCACCTCTGGCTCTATCAGAGTCAAGACATCTCTGTGCCAGTATGATTGTAGTTATACCACAGAAATACATATCAGTATCTTTGTCTCATTGCAACATTTTATGTTACCTGATGAGGAGTGGTTTAATGTTGAATTGTGACTTTTTGAAAGCATAAACTATGAGGTAAAGGTCATTAATACCAAGAAGAAGAGGAAATTTTATGTATAAAGCATGATTCATTTACAGTCCAGTGTTCTTCAAAGTGAGCATGCAAAGCAGTAAAATAGTATTAAAAATCAAAATATCAAAAGTATGCAAATAAATAAAAAGGAGCAGTGCATAATTCAATGGAGATAAAAGAATGTAGAGTAGAATAAAATGGTGTAGTAACATGAGTATCCCTGCTGTTGAACTCCTTAAGACTGACTGGTGCCAGCAGGAGCAGATGGGCTTCCCCTCTGAGCTGGGTCCTGCTCAGATTGTCTACTTCTTAGCCAGACAGCTTTTCCTTGCCACTGTCGCTCTGGGTCTGTTCTGAAGGCTGCAGGACTCTCAGGCCTAGTACTTGTGAACCTGCTTGTGACTCATCCTTATATAAAAAAAGATTGTGCTGTAAAAACTTAATTGAGCTAAATATCCCATCACTGAGCTTTTTCATCACCAGGTCACCGTGCTCACACAGTTACCCATAAATCCCTGCGACACGTGTAATATAGTTTCTCACTGGGGAAGAAGCATTTGTTTAAATTTGGGTGAATTCGGTAAAATGCCCGTTCTAATTGCATCTTGCTTTAGCAAATCATAAAATCTGAGCATTTATGTCAGTCAATAACATATAACGCTGCGTGTTTCAACCCATTTGTAACTGCGGTATCCAAAATTTCCCTGTTGCACATACAATGCTGGTTAATGATATGTTGTTATGTGATATTGATGTCATCCCTGCTTATTGCCTGAACCCTTTTGTATGCGGTTTTGTTAGTCCCTCTGGATAAGAGCATCTGCTAAAAGTTTCAATGTAAATGTGGATTTCAGAACTGGAAAGAGATCTGCAGAAGAAGCCGGAGAAGAGCTGCATCGTAACGATCGTGCGGACGAGGAATCTGTGGAAGAACATCGTGGTCCTGTGTGTGAACTCGTAAGTGTGCGTGCGTGCGTGAACTCAGAAGTGTGAATGTGTATGAACTCGTAAGTGTGCATGCGTGCTTTTGAACTCGTAAGCATGTGTGCGCGTGAACTCGATAAGTCTGTGTGTGTGTGAGACCTCACAAGTCAAGATGCCCGGCCAGGCCTCAGGTCCACATTTCTCCTTGGTCCTTCACCCCTCCAAAAAACTCAACAACTTAGCAATTACATCCACCTTCACCTTTGACAACCAATAAATGCCATACAGAATTTATTAAAACACACAACCCTAGGGCCCCTGGGTGGCTCACGGAGTGCTGTGGTGGCTTTTGACTCTGCGACTCTAAAGTTCTTTATTTTTGGTTTACCTGTTTTGTCCACCCAAAAACCAACTGCTTACTTAGCCCCACTGAGTGACTGTCTCCCTCAGACTTAGGAGAAGGAAGTGGCACTGCAGACATGACACTTATCATGTATTGCCTATACTTTTGAGGCTGAGGATTTTAACTGGGTTAAAATCTAACTATTTTTCTCAACCGAGGCTGAGCCATTTGTTGCCATGCCGATATGGACCTACAGCCATAGCTGGTGACTGATGGCCTGGAATATGTAGGCCCACAACTGCAGAACGCACACAAGTTTTTAGCGCTATGTACCACTCAAAAACCACACTGTGCATTCTAATAAAAAAGTATGTTAGTCTCCTGTAACAATAAAAGAGGTGTTGGTGAAGGTGGGATAACTAAACAAAAAACCTGTCCGAGACAGGCAGCAGGTAAACATGAATAATTCATTGGGTAAATCCATACTGCGTGATCCACAGGTGCTGGGTGCAGAGCTCTCCCATCAGCCCTGCGTTTGAGTTTGCTCTGGCTTCCTATGTGGCCATCTGGCAGCGTGCCGTAATTAATAACCCACCACTCATGCTGCATCCCCTGCGCTAGCGAAAAGCACACACTCGCGTAGAAGAGCTCCCCTTATCAAAGGCAGGCTGGCCAAGGGCCAAAGCAGCCCATGAATAATTCATGAGGCGTCTCACCGAGGGTTCTGAAGGGGGGCAGGCCTGCCATAAGTGTGTGCTTACAGTACATGACAGAACAGGTCTGCCTTAATCACACATCAGAGAGCGGGGAGGTGTGTACATGTGTGTGTGTGTTTGTGTGTGTGTGAGACTGAGGGAAAGAGAGAAGAATGTTTGTGTGCTTCTTTGTGGCGTGCTTGTGAGTCTATTTGAAAGAGACAGAGACAGAAGGGGTAAGTATATGTTTGTGTGTGTGTGTGTGTGTTTCTGTATGGTGCTTACATGTGCTTATGTATAGGAATGTTTGTGCATATATGTGTGCTTCTGTGTTGTGTTTTTGTGTATATGTGTGCGCCTCTGTTTGTGTATATGCATGCGTATGGGTGTGTACTTGTGTGCACTGTTGATATCGCTCCCTCTTTCTCCCTCTCTCTCTCCTAGGCTGGCAGGCTACGGTATCCACCATTGCTTTGCCCGTAGCATTATGGACCCTGAGTCGAACGACACCACTATGTTCCACAGCTTCTATGCCGACTACTACACCATGGCAGGCATCGCCGTGGCGTCCTGCGTGGCACTGTGCCCGGCCGTGGGCTACATGGGCCGTAGGGGCGGTCTGCTCATGTTCATGATTATAACTGCCCTGGCGTCTCTGCTGCAGCTCGGCCTGCTGAACCGTGAGTCAGAACCATCCATATGAAACATAGAAACACTATCCACACAGACCACAGATGCATGACCATGAGATACTATCCATTCAAACCACAGATACATCACCATTAGATACTATCTCAGTGGAATGCAAAAACATGTGTATTTCTGAATTTCAGTCACATATAGTCACATACACAGCCAAGAAAAAGCCATGCACACTTTTGTACTCATACAGCATACACATATAGTTTCATACACACCACCACACACATACACATGCACAGACATACCAGAATAATAAAATACTTTAGATGTGTCTGGATGCTAAGCTACATATGCACACCCACATGCATATGCATGCAGATATCCACAATCACAAACAATATGCACCCACACACACACATGCACTCATATGTGCACATGTACACATTGTACATATGTGCAGACACACATAGACACTGGAAAGCACATGCATGTTACAGTCATGAACACACTCTCAAGTTTCTCTCAATGAGGCAGTGTTCTTCCTATCCTCCACCCATGAACTCTCTGCCCTCTCTGCGCTAACGAGGCTAGCGTCTGCTCATGCGCTTTCATCTGTCACAGAGATCACTTTTTTCTGTCCTGATAACATGCACAGTGCTGCGCTCAGATCAGCCGCTAGTTATTTATAAAGACAGAGATGTGGGTGTTTGAAGGAAGGCAGTCTGTTTCCAGAACATGTAGCCCAGAACTCTTCGATCAGGAGCGAATGCTACCGGAAATGATCCGAGTTTGTTCACGTAACATCTATGTGTGGGTACATTTCGTCATGGTGCCTGGCCATACCACGCAATGCCTTACTCCAGTGGCTTAACTAAAGCAGCGTCCATCCATGTGGAGTGCCACAGAGTGTGAGGGACCTGTGCTTTCAGCCCATCTCACTTCAATAGATCCTAAACCCTCAGTACCCAAGACCCGCTTTACCATCACATGCATTTCCTGTGTCCAACCTTTCTTAAATGTAGCATCATGCTCAGTCATGGCACAAAATGTTCTTTAATGTCATCAGAGCAGCTGCATCCTCTGCCTAAATAGCGCACTGCATTATACAAAGTGCAGTGTTGGAATGAATATAAAATGAAAGTGTGTGATATAGAGTAAGCAATTCTGTGCTACCCTTCCATTGCATTGTTTTGTAATTATTTTAATCTGACCCCTCCCCTCTTCTCTCTTCCCGTCTTTTACATGCTGGCCGCAGTGATTGGGAAATACAGCCTCCGCCATGACACAGGTAATAATAAATAATAATAATAATAACCTTATGTCTTTTATACAGCACTTCTCATGCAAGTGTTCAAAATGCTGTCCACAAAAGGAAATACAGTATGACTGAACCCATGACATGGAGAAAGGTAATATAAGGCCAATATAGACCTAAAACAGGTCACACAGGAATATATTGTAACAGTATATCCTTTATTAATTCCTGCCCTGGTTGTGATGTATTTTGAGGACAACGATATGAAGAAATGTATGCATGTGGGTTGAATAGACTGTAATATAGGTGATCATCTTCTGCTGCTTCTTCTGTTTGCTCTGATGATACTACATTGAGAGAGATCCTACATTGCACAACAGTTTGGTGTTGGGATCCAGAAATGCTATTTCCTATGTCAGACATCAGCTCTCCATTAAAGATTAAGTGATACAAGGTTACAGAACTCAATTTAATGATAAGTATCTCTTTCAAAAATTCCTTCCAAGGAACATCATAGACTACAAACCGTTTACTGCTGAACTTTAAGTCCAGCCTGTGTCCCCGCATCGGAGGGAAATTTAAAACAAGACTATAAAATGTAATGAATTGGGCTGTAGATATCTCTCAGTAAGGTCAGCCAAACCGCATCTCCGTCCAGGTGGTCTAAACAACTTCAGACTGAAACCTGACCCAAGGCGAGTCCGGGAAAACGATGACCCATCACGTCACGTTAAGAGGAGGGGGGAAACAGCTGAGGCTCCCGTACGAGGCTGTCCTCGGGTGACTGATTAGAACGAGATTCAAGACCAATGAGACCCTAATAAAAGGTGATCTTGGTCAGCAGAATTTCGCAAATGTTCCGGATTGTACTAACCGACAAAGGCACTCTCTGCCGGTCGGTAGGCTGTGCAACGCTGAAACTTCAAAGCTAAAGATCGGCCACTGTAATCTGTCTCTCTCTCCCATACCTCAGCAAACACAACTCAAGGCTGGCCTGTGTAGATACCGAACTTTGTGTTCCATTACTAATCCCAGACCCTCTGCGGTCTCTCACTAACATGAGGAGAGAGACTGAGTAATATCGCAGTTATTAATATACACCAGGCAGATGGTCAGATCCCACGTTCCTTCCATCCTTTCTTTTTTTATTAACTACAGGATGTTTCTACTTAGCCATGGGAGTTTACAATGATTTTAAAGTGCATTGCAACTGTTTGACGATTTATTAACTCCCAGTTGCCTTAATCCATTTTTGTATGGGTGAAAGTTGACTGGTTTGGCATGACTAGAAGTGAGACAGAACTATCAGTGTTAACTATCAGTGTTAAGAGGATGGAGCTGAGTGTCTGGTCAGTCTAAAGGATATTAGGTAATATGCTGTAAATTGCACTGGGGTTTGAAAACCAGAAACTTGGTTTGACCTCCCACTACAACAGGGCCAACTTTGCGCTAAAAAGGCATGTTTAGGGGTGGGGCTGGGGGTCAATGAGAACGGCAGACTTCATCCGCTTTATGGCGAGTTACACCAGAGGTCGTGTGCGTTTTTGGAATAGATCCTAATCCAACCCAACTCCCAGGATTAGTAGGCAGTGCTAAACAAACAAATTACCCATTCCCGGCTGCGGCCCTCCTCCGGATCCGTAATGCAGGATAATGATAGGGTCTCCCTCACCCGCCTTTGACCCTGCCCTGTGTGTGTACATTAATCAGGGTAATGATAGCCTGCTCTCTGTACAGAGAGAAGGATATCAGCATGGGGTTTAGAGGCAATGTCCTGGTGCCTTTAAGGAGCTGGGCTTGTAACTCTTGCACTATTGCTGTTGCATTCTTTAGCAATGGCACGTTAAGTCTACAGCTTCTGCAGGTATTCGTATTTATAACTGAATTTTGTGTAAAAATGTTGATCTTTAATGTAGAGCCAAGTCTGTTGTAGCAGATGTCTCATTTCTAACATCAGAGAAAAATATTTTTAATTAAAATTTGCCTTATTTATCATTTAACTAGGAAGACCCCATATATATCGAATTCTCTTTTCCGAGGAGGAACTGGACATAAAACACTGAATTCAAAAGACAAAGACAGTCAATATTCAGAACGTAGAGGGACTGAGAGAGTTTCGCAAAACAGGAATTGAAAGCCTACTTTAGTCAGTGTGTCATGAGTAATGCGTTTCAGTGGAAGGGACCCTAGGTCATGGCGCGTACGTGAACTCAATCCTCTTCATGGGTTTGTGAATCATGAGCATATGTGCTTCTGCCCAGAGACTCTCCCACCCCCTATCTGAAAGGAGTGACTCCAAAATCTGTGCACATCACCCCCCGAATACAAGACGCTCCGTTACACAATGCAGAGCTCACTGGGCTGCGGTAACAGGTTGCTGTGTGACTGTTTGCAGGATGTAGATAGAGGTGATTTTTAGAGGCCATTTTTAATATCTGCTGTAACAGTCATTGTGAATAATCGTTAGGTCAGTGTAGAGAAAAGCCCTGCACTCTAAGTAATCTGAAGTACCATCTCTTATCTGGCTCTGCAGCAGTCTCAGCAATAAAAATGTAAAACAATTTCAGATCCACAGCCATCAATTGACCCTTTTTATTCAGCAGTCATATATGCAAATATATGCAGATGAGTTGAAGAAGCTGAGGGGAGATATGTTGTAGTTTTGTTTGCTAGACCTCAGTTTTTCTTTATTTTGCATCTCAAAAACTTTAAAATTTTCAGGAACAACACAGGAGTGTTTCTCTTCCTTCTTGTAGCATTTTGACCTAGCTTTGTTAGTTATCAAGTTATGAGATCTTTACATTACATTTGATAGTTGAATAGAATAATTTGATTCATGAGTGTATTTCAAATATTTTTTTTAAATCAGCATGGTTAAAGTGTTAAGATTTTTGTCATCTAGATTAAATGCATTTAGCAAATTCTCTTATCCAGAGCAACATTCTCAGCTTTCATTTTTTTGCACACTATCCATTTATGCAGCCCTACATTCACTGATGTAAGGTAAAGTACCTTGCTCAAGCACCCTACTTGGGAATTGAACCTGCAACCTCTGAGTTAAGGTACTGCTTTTATGCTTTTGAGCAAGTCATTCCACCTGATTCAGTACAACGGCAGTAGCCTACATGGGAATTGAACCCGTAGCCTTAGAGTTACAAGCCCAGCTCCTCTAACCATTATACATACACTGCTGAGGTGTATCAAGGCCTCCGGAGGCAGGCTTGCGTAGCGTTGGCTTGGCATTATGTAAGGCTTGCGTTGCGTATGGTGTGTTAATGCGCTGCGTCTGTGTGCTGCCTCTCCCCCTCCTCAGAGCTGAGGGACACGCTGAATAAGAAGTTCTCCGTGGCGTTCTCCATCATCGGCATGTTCTCCTCCCACGCCGTCAGCAACCTCAGCATCTTCTTCTGCGCTGAGATCACCCCCACCGTCATCAGGTCGGCACGCCGCCGCTGGGGACCGCAAGGGGGGGGAGGGGAACCAGGGGTCTGAGAGACGGGGAGGGGGTAGGGGGGAGTCAAGAGAAAGATCAGGGCGAGAGACAGAGGGAGAGGGAAGGAAAGAAAGAGAGGTTAGGGGAGGGAAAGAAAAATAAATAGAGAGGTAGAAGGGGCATGACAACCATTTAAAGAGGTGAGGGTAAAAAAACACAATATTATTCTACTGATACAAGCCTGATATCTCCATAAATGATCATAAAATTTTTTTTTTTTCAATTTATCATAAATTGCAAGTGTGAGGATGTAAGCGCTGGGGGCCTGTGCCACAGTAGAGCTTCAAGTCTTGCCACATCCCTGGTCTGTAGACAGATCCCTCTTATTGTGAGGTTTCAGTTCTTTGTGTAAAGAGGAAGCACGTGTTTCACCCCTCACTTGTCAAATTTTTAATTTTCGGCATGTAGCCTCTGCTGCAAGTCTCCAAGCTGAAGGCTGTGTGTTTCACAGAGATTACTCAACATGTATCTCCCTGTCATTTACCAATCTTAGTGCCACTGTGTTTCTAATCACAGATTTGTCACACAGCAGATGTTATTGTAATATAGCTTACAAATTAATCGTAGCTTAATCCTACCAGCACTGTCTTTTTTCCTAAGTATTTTTTCGTTGCACCTGTGTATTTACTGATAATAATTTAATCACATTAGCTCTTTGTGTTTTAATATGAGATTATAGAATTAAGTGTCTTTTCTAATCCCAACTATTGAAGCACCATCCAGCCAAGAAACAAAATGTACTTTTTAAAAACATAATATGGCCTTATATTCATAATAATTGTGTAGTAATTGTGAAAAAGGTATGACAGGGATGTATGAAATTATACAGTCACGTAATCTATACTAGTGTAGGAACGCTATTGTACATTCATTAATGTGAGCAATAATTAACAGGGTATAATATTGCTAGGTTTACCACCTATTGAGTGCTATTATTTGTGTGTGTGAATGTGCGTTTGTGTGTGAAGGTGTCTGTGTCTTACTTGTCTATAGCTGCGCACAGTGTTCTGCAGTCAGAGATAAACCATGTCTTCTCCGCCAGATTCACTGTATTGCGTCAGCTCCGCTTCAGAACAGAGGGACAATGAGCCTCTTTGATCTCCAACGCTTGGCCGTTCAGCCGTCGCGCGCCAGAGCATGCATGACAGCAGCGCAAATAATACAGGCGACGCACAGGGGAAGAAAACACAAATTGTGTCTGTGTGTCAAGCAATTATATGCTATGACTAATCTGAATGGTGCTGTTACATTGTGTCTGGCACTTGTGTGCCACACCGTGAAAATAGGCTGGTAAATATGTGTCCACAGTGCCACCCTGTGGTAGGTACTGTAGTACACACAATTTCTGATCTTGGGGATAAAATCTCTGGTTGTCTTAATTTGCATCATTCAGCACTTTACTGGTCGACTCTGCTTTTCCTGCCTGTAGAAGTGGCTCTGTAAGCATGTGATACCATCCTCTCCTGACTCAGACTTCCCCCAGGCCATGACCTGAGAGAGGCCAGGGGGAGGAATTTGGGGAAGCGATCTTATGGGGGAAAGGGTGTCCATAATATCACACCAAGCTGACCTGAGAGAATGGCAGACTGTCTTAGAGAGCTGTTCTTTTTCTTCTTCTTAAATTGTAAACCAATTCAGGCCCAAGAAACCAGGTGGGGTAAGGTAACTGTGTAATTATCTGTGCTGATTGGTCAATTAAATAGTGAGTAACAACAAGACCAGCACAATCAAAGAGCTCTCCATGACCAGAGTTAACCACTTCTGCGATACAATATCTACAAGCAGTGTTTCAGATAAACCAGATTATCACTCCCTCACCTTCATGGTTTGGGGTTTGAAACTCTTGTTTTTATGTGAATGTCATTGAGGAGCACCATCCACCCCACTGTGTGTGTGCATTTGTGTGTGTGTTTTGTCTGTACGTGAGTCTTGTGACACTAATTCCACCGTTTTGATGTGCAGTTCTGAGACACACCCGTGCTGAGATTTTTCATCACGCCTTTTTAATCTGCGTGTGATACTGGCGCAGCCCTTTCTGCTCTGTGAGAGGCTTCATGTGTCCCTTTTTTGTTGTGCTTGGCTGTGTGGAATAGCAGACGTACCGTAAAACTTCCAATTATAGCCCAGGCGTTTCCTTATATTTACTGGAGCAATTTAAAAGTACCTTGCTCAAGGGTAAAGCCATACCTGGGAATTGAATCTGCAACCTTTGAGTTATAAGTGCAGCTGGCAAACTGTTACGCTGTAGCAGGCTGCAGGCGGTGTGGTGTTTCGGATCGAGATTGGCTGACTCTGTGCTTGTGCCCATTTGCAGGGGGGGCGGTCTGGGCTTGGTGCTGGCCAGCGCGGGGTTCGGGATGCTGACGGCCCCCATCATGGAGCTCCACAACCAGAAAGGGTACTTCCTGCACCACGTCATCTTCGCCTGCTGCACGCTTATCTGCATCATCTGCATCCTGTTGCTGCCGGAGACCCGCCACCAGCCGCTGCCCGAGAGCCTCGCCGATGGCGAGACCTACACCCGCCAGCCGCTGCTGCCACCCAAGAAGCCTGGGGAACAGCACCTCCTGCTGACCAAGACGGAGACCGGCAGGGACTACTCCCGCGTCCAGGACACGCCCGTTCACCAGGCCGCCGCGGCTGCCGCTGTGGCGACGGCGACCGCTGCCACCGCCATCACGGCCGCTGCTGCCGAGGAGGAGGTGGCTGGGGCCACGGAGAACAGCACCGCCAACGGCGTGAGGTCGTCATCGTCGTCATGATCACGGACCCTCCCCTCGCCCCCTATTCCCAACCCCCACCCCTGAGTGAGCAAGCTGAGGGGGCAGTCCCCCACAATGCTCCATGACCTCAAGTCATGTGACTTTGGAGAGAGGTCTGCGGGAGACTCCTCCTGCTACACCAGGAAGGGGCCCCAATTTGGGTGAAGAGGAGAAGGCAGGGTCATTCCAGAGAAGCCCCTCCCTGCAACCACACCCCCTTTTCCCAGAGGTGTGGCAAAAAAAGCACGAGCCGGAGGACGCTGAGTGACATCATCTTTCTCGCCTGTTGTTGAATGTCACCGCTTCATGTATCGCACATGCTCAGTATCAACTGCGGCCTGGGATGGCTTTAGCTGCAGTCAGCACTCACAGTGGGGGTAGAGGGCGGGACAAACTTGAGGGCCATTGAAGCGTTTTAATCCAAATTATCACTGACATTTTTAGACTTTCACATGTTTCAAGAAGAGTGGAAGGAAGACAAAAAATTAACTAAATCGAACAAGTATTCGCCTGGTTGGCTGGTTTGGTGTCACCCAAACTAAATAAAAATGAATTAAAATTGCCAATATGGTAACAACATTTTTGTACAAGTCAAATCTCGTGAATTTAAAAAAAAAAGTGCCACATTAATGGAGAAATTGAGCATGGATCTCTGTTTGACATCTTTCCATCTTCAAGTGATCCTACAGGATGTGTTCTCCAGGGGATGATGGGAAAACTGAATGTGTGGACAATGTGGACAGTGAATGGTGACATAGTTAGCATTTAGAGTAGTACATGGTAAAGATTGCACAAAAAGTAGTTTTGTCTGAAGTGTTGTAAGTATGAGGGCACAAGTAGATGATATATAAATTCTCTTGCCCACATCTTCTGTTTTGCCATAAAGTGAAATGTGTTTCACTATAATTTCCTGTTTTGCATCTGTTTATTTCAGAGCTTTCAAAGTGTTGTTCCGGAGACTAATGGTCTTGTCTCACAAAGTGATAACAATTGGGGGTTAACAAGGGTGACTCAGAGTACCACAAAGTATCTAGCCGTTGTGGTGCAGCACCTGAGAATGAACTAAATTTAGCTCTCTAGCTTTACAACCTGAGACAGCATTAAGCCTCTACTTATGCACAAGCTAATGGAATAATTGTACATTTTGGGGCTGTCGGTTTCTGCAAATCAGATGTGGGCCTGGCTGAAAGGTTTGTGTTCCATTCCGTCAGCCTTGAAACTCAGAATGTACCAAAAGACCTGAAATCTGTTTTGGCTCCATGTTACTTTTGACATGGTACGGTTCCAATATTACAGTTTATTATTGAGTTGAGAGCTTTTTTCTTTTCTCTCGTGTTTTCTTTTTCGGAGCATGAAGGTAAAAGGTTGTATTTAAAGACTGAACTCTGTGTATGACAAGACCTTTAGGTTAGCATTTTTCAAACAACATTCCTTGAGTTTTGCACTAGTTTCAAAGACACAATCAAATGTTTTTTTTTGCCAGCTAGCTAACTGTTATAAAAGTGGTAGTGGTATCAGTGATCCTTAAATGTCTCGTACTGTGTTGCTGTTAGCTTGAGCGCAAAAAAAGAGAAACTTTAATGCGTAACCCTGAGGGATCCTGTTGCCATGGTTATTGAAACCGAAGTGGCACTTCATCCAGAATGAAGGGTACGTTTCATTTGAGCAACGGCGCGACCGACAGCCCTCTTAACTCTGTGCTTAGTGGTTTCTTGATTGTTGGGAAAAAAAGGGTGAAATTGTAGATTACGACTTCAGATCATTGTTAGTACAGAAGTGAACGCTTTTTTATCTCTTGTTGGGGAAATGCGAAGCATACATGCCGTAAAGATGGCTTCCGCGGACTGATGAAATCTCTCATCTCCACTGTGCCATGTGCTCCTCAGTGTTGTAGCACAACGGCACTGGATCAATGTGGTCATTTCTTCTTAAACCACTGTTTACAGAAATGTGAAAAAGTACTGTACAAACTTGATTTTTTTTCCTTTTAATTTAATTTCATTTTCTGGCCTTGGTAGGTACAACCTGTATTTGCCAAGTCGATATATGGTAGCTGTGCTTTACTTTATGGGCCATTTAGTGTAATCCTATCCTTCCAGTTCGCTGAGGATCAGGTAGTATAACTGTTTGTTTCATTTTACACTTATGTGAACAGTGTAGATCACTCCTGTGTATTAGGTATATAACTGATTTCAGTATATCTATCCAAAATGTGAACAAAGATTGACACAGGCACTGACCTGAAGCACAAGCGTTTTCATTGTTAGAAATCAAACTAATACTTCTTCTGGTTGTGTGGATTATGGTAGATTTGAAAGAGTGTTTGAACGTGTGAGTTTTTTCTTTCTTTTATGTCTTGCTCCTGTTCCCCCCACAACTCTCTAAATGAAATTTAAACTGCAATAGCAAAGAGTGTGTGTGTCCATGAACTGTAAACCATGAAGTCTAACATGAGTGGAACCAGAATTTGAATGTTACCCCTATATCCCATAAGTACTGAATTCTCTTGAATGATTTGGTAAAGTTTATTATAGGCCAAAATATCAGATAAAAATATGAGGTGTGCATTTTAATAGATGCCAAAATATGTGTCAGATATGAAAAATGTTCTGATTTCTGTCACTGTCATGTATGTAATTCTATTAATTTTGTAGAAAGCAAAAATATATTGCTGCAAGATATGCAAGTAAGTACATTTCAGAGTGGCAGTCATCTACATATTTCTAATGACTCATGCTGACATATATTAATTTACTCCTTATATTTCTTCATTTCGACCATGTAAGTAAAATTTGGCGAGGGATTGCGAGTTAAAGAATTTAAACCACTGATTTATTTTTTTTATCAGTACAGATGATGCACTTGTACATAAGCCATACATGTTGTTGTAATAATAAACCATTTTATTTATTGATCACAAATCAATAAATGAACATTTTTGAGGTGTGTTTTTCTTTGCTAACACAAGGATGAGACTGTGTGACTCAACATTGTGGTTCAAACAAGTTCTCTTTTCATGGTAAGTTTTGCTTTGTCTTTTTTTAATTTTGGCGAGGAGGGGAGCTGAAACTCTCAACCTTGAGTCCCATTTTAAATTTTTGTTTAAAAAAAATATCTATGTGGCCTCTTGATACATAAAACAGCTCCAAATTATTAAGTTAGAGGTAACAGATTATTAATTTGACTTTGTCGTTAGTTCATCGCAGAGAAGCCAGTAGATGGATAGGTCATTTTATACAGCATGTTTTAACAAAGCATTAAGATAACATACTTTAAACGTGCTTGGCCATTTTTGCTACCACAAAATCAGGTGTGCAGTTCAGGTTATTCTTTTGATTATGTTCCTCCTTATTTTCGCTAATACTTCGATTGTGACATGGACACTGCTTAAATTGCTTTGTTTTGAGAATGGTACACAGGTGCAGTCTCTCCCGTGTGTGTGTGTGTGTGAGAACATAAATCACACTGGGAGCCAGCAGCAGCAGCCTTCCCGTCAGCACAATGCACACATTCACGGCTGGAGCGACTACTGAAGATTATCAGTTCTCATGTCACTTACCCACGAGTCTCCAGGGTGGGAGAGCAGGGCCAATCAGAGCAGTAAATCACTGTCATCACCGTGGTGATGTGGAGCACTGTTTTCGCATTGTGTAAGAGTGAAGGGCCATTTGACACCCACAGCCGTACAGTGGAGGGGGGTGATTGCACTGGGACCGGCTCCCAGCTCCGTCACACTCCTGAGTGGGTGCTGTAGAGGGAGGTTTGATGGTTTTACAGTGCATATATTATACAGGCATTTAGTATTTTACACTCATCCACAGGATGAGAACTTTTATGCGTCATCGATTTATAAAGCTGGATATTTACAAGCGCAAAATTAAGTGAGGGTCCTTGCTTAAGGGTACAGCAGCAGCGCCCTTTGTGGAAATAATCCCAATAACCATCTACTCACTAACAAGCCCAGATTCCTATTATACTATACTACCATGCATATGGGAAAACTCTATAAGAGAAGTGATAGTAGCATATGTGGCACTCTCCAAAATCATATTTGAATACACCTTGCACTTGTCAGCAATTTTGCTTCCAACAAAATTTGTTAGCACTGCATTAGCCTTTTGACAAGAGCAATGTCTAACGAGGTTTTTACTGTGTGAAAACAGCTTACCAGCCCAAGTTCCAACAGCAGGTATACCAATACAGCTTTTTAATCTCAACTAACAAGTGTTGCCAGCTTTAGGAATTTTAGCCAAATTAACTGGAAAGAGTCACAGACTCTCAATCACTTGTTGGATTTTGAAAAGCCAGCTGGCATTTGTTATGAAGTACATGTATATTTGCATATTGATGTAAGATGAAAATAGTGACGAATCTTTTGGCATAAATAGCAGCATTTATGTTTCATCGGTGAGTTGCTGGATTTAAGGACCGAGCTCATTCAATGGCAGCTGCCAGGAGGAGGTTTTTCAAAAAGGGTATGTTTGAGGGCACTGGGCTTTTATTTCTTCGGCCTCCAGGTTACATCACTTTGATGTGAAAAATCATTGCTCATTGTCCTTACAGTACTTAGAATGACCGTGGTGTAAAGAACATGATTTAGGGATCTATTAAAAAGCACTGAATTGCATGTAAAATTCAATACAGTAAATTAGAGAACTGGCAATGACCACCTCAGAGAGCCAAAGCAATTCCCATACTGTCAACACCTGCAAACACTGAAAACAGTTTTCATTTACCAAACTGATGATTGGAAATGTCGTTCAAAAGAATGTAATGACAACTATACTATCTGCTGAGTTTGGTTTTTGTTACATATAATAACCAAAAACCAAACAATAATATAATAACCAAAAAAAAAAACAATAGCAAATAACAGAGCTGCCCATGGAGCATGTTAACTTATTACAGCCCTCTGAACAAGCGCGATATAATTATGTGATGGCTCACCACATGTGAAAAAGAAACACATTAAGCTTTCTGATTACTTGCTCTTTTATTAATTTTCATATAAAACAACAATAAGCTAATTTAACAAAGATAAGTAAAAAATTAAAATTTATCTGGGAAAAGTTCCATTTCTTTCTTTATTCTGTTCTCCACCAGTAAGGTGATGTTGGCTTCTGCAGTGGGGAGATTGTAGCTGACAAAGACCTGCTTTTTCGTCTTCTTGGCTGCGACAAGGGAAAAGGCACATGGGAAGAGAAGAGTTTATGCTGACTGCCACAACTCCCAGGACAGAGGCAGCAACAACAATTTCCACAAAAATCACCCGGGAAGAGATGTTTTCTTACAAGGGAAGTGACAGAAGAACAGTTTTACAGCATTACCTCACCTAGACTTTCAGACTCTCTGTCCCCTTTACTCTTTATGCTCACAGATTCTCACAAGTGAAAGTAGAGTAAGGACCGGAGAGGGGGAGTGTGTTGGGATATGTAACTCAGAAGCACATCCCCCAAATTTAGCCACGCCCCAATACAAGTCTGACAGAGGGGACAGAGGCAAACAGGGAAAAAGCGGAAGGCTAACTGAGATCATACCATCTTTTCCTTGCCAACTTTCATAGCTGGGGCCACAACTTGGTAACATGTAAATATATTTTTGTGCAACTCTACATTGAAGGAGATTCAGGCATATTCATTACCAACATAGTGACTTTGTCACATTTGAGACCCTGAGATTTTGACAAGGACTGATATCATTCTATATTGCGGAGTGATATATATATATCAAATGAACACTCATTCACAGCATATAAAAACATACAACTGAAAAGTGTTTTAGTGTAGTTATACTTGAACTAGTCATTCATTAGCTTATCAAGCCATTTATCCAAAATATAAAATATGTTTAACCACTGGGACAAATAATAGTGGAAGTTGGCAAGACATTCAGAAACATATATGGTTATCCTTACCTGTCTTTGCACGAGGATCAACCCTGGTAATCACTGCTCTAAATGATGAGCGCGAAACAGCTTAAACAACCCTAATCCAGACCTAATACTATTTAGGTTAAACAGACAGGCTAAGCAAGTGGCTGGGATGTTAACGTCAATATTAGAAACCAGCAGAGAAAACAATCGGGTAAAACGATACCCACCCAGTCTTTGTGATAATGAATTAGCACTGGTGTCTGAAGGGTCCCCGAGGATTAACGTCGACAGAGGCATCGAGTCCTGAAAAGGCAGGGGAAAGGTTAGCGACCTCATCGCCAAGTTTCTAGCTCAAAAATACCACTAACGTTAACTGTTCCCCATCAACTGTAAAAGACATATTCTATGTTGCACAATTATTAATTTTGAGCAGCAAAAGCATCTGGAGTTCCTATGTGTATGAGCCCAAACGCAAAGTCAATTTCTGATTTTCTGCATAGCTATTAATTATTAATAATAACATGGAATACCAGTAGCCTAGGTATGATTTTTCCAAATTGACAGGTCGTGCCTTGTAGGGGCACCACTATTAATGCAGGGCTTACCATAACAAAAAGTATTGCATTGTGTAAATTGCACATCGCTAATATGAAAGCGTCAGCCAATAGGAAAAGGTTAGTTTCATGTTCACCTCCAAATCAACTGCCACAGCTACTATCACATTATGGTTTCGATTCAGCGCCAAGTTTTGCACCAACGTTAACACCTTACAATGTATCTGGTTATTAAGCTGTACGATGTTTATAGTCAGAAACTATGAATACTTGTTAAACTGCCTTCTGCGTCTGTGTTACAGTACAGATGTCACTGCATAATTTGTATGCTTGAATGGAACACTGTTTTCGATTTTAGAGTCTCTGAAAATGAGCGTCATCCAGGTCGCAATAATGTAATGTGATGCAATTCGAAAGAGCTAACAATCTAAGATGAACTATTAGACTATTACCTAACCTGAAGATTCACACGACTGTTAAAAATTCTCTCAGGAATTATAATTTTACAGAATAGATTGTAATTTTACATACATTGATTGACGAGTTAACTGCAGTAGTCCACGGATGTTACAAACATTTACTCACATATTTGCTGCTCATTGCAACAGCCAAATTGGATAGATGTGGACTTGTGCCGATCCAAAGGAAAAAACCGCCTTTCATTTTCATAACATGGAAATGGACAGCTTGCTCGAGAATCTTCTCGGAAAAGTCGTGGATAGAAATGGCATCTTCTGTTGCCACTGTATTTGCATTTCCACATTCCACGTTATTCATGTTTGGTAAACCCAAATTTGCCGACATTAAACAATGTACTGTACAAATGAGCCAAGCAAAACATAACATCTAATATTTTTCAGCAACTCATGTCTCTAAAGGCGGCGTGCAAATCACTTCCTGCTTTCAATACTACCTGAGTCTCTGGGCAGGCAAGAGTAATCAACTCCGTTTAGCCTAAAAAAAGGCACCATTATCATTCTAATTAAGACGTATTTTTACCCCTTTTAGCTATTGGGCACCAGGTTTAAGCAAAATATATGTTAAATATTAAACATTTAAACCTTTTTTATGGTTTCGTAGCTGTTTTTAATTGGCGTGTCAGTCATAGTAAAGCCTGCCATTTTAGAACACTGGCCTCTTGTGGTGGGAAGACTCAAGCATAGACGGTAGAGTGCGCTACTTTTTTCTCGAGTAATATTGATTTAGTCCACATGGGGGTGGGGGGTGTATATCATAGGTGTGTGTAAGACCGTCATTTTACCGTAACGCCCATATTTATCTAAATAAATTCCCCTGTGTTCTTTTTCAGTACCATCGCAGAGATAATCGAAAATATATTGTGATATTAAATACTAACTACAATGTTGCAGTCTACCCTGTACTGTATTTCATATATGAACAAATGATTTGACAATGTTTGTACACATCGCTGAAAATCTTACAAATGTATAGGTGAGTTTAAGGATTGGCAGTCAAAACGTGTCAATGATCCAGTGTTACTGGATAGCATAATATTTTTAAGTATCATTGCATCAAGCCTGCGCCTCTTGCTTAGCCTATCAGAAATGTTGCAAAAGTACACTGATTTGAGTTCAGCCAATCGCCCTCTGAATAGTGACCGCGTGGCTGAGCCGGTGAGCGCAGGAATTTATAAATTCTGAATCTGGGAGCTTGTCGCATCTTTCTGGACAGCGGGTCCCCAAATCGTCAAGGGCGCGGCCGTCAGCAGCGTGGACAGAGCTCACTAGACCCGGCGTTCATCATGCGGGAAATTGTGCACATCCAGGCTGGACAATGTGGGAATCAGATCGGTGCTAAGGTAGGCTGTTTTTTTGTTATTGCTTATAACACTAATTATTTTTAACCCTTTTGCTTTTATGGTGTCTCACTGTTAGAAAACTTTTCCTATGATTTTTACTTTGAATGAGCGCAGTAGGCTATTGCATGATAGTAATGTATTATATTCTGTTTGCCTTATTGTTGTATTAATTGGGAATAAAACAGCGGAAAAACGATGTTTTAAATATCTATAAATGTACTGAAAAATGTATAGATATAGACAACTTAATAATCCAGTTATATATATTTTGTATAAGGCTCAGCTTTATTATGGATTTTGGCTCAGCTTTATTATGTTCTAGAAAAGGTGTGCATTCACACTTGTGTTCCTCTGAGATGTAAAAATATGAAACAGCCTAGTCAATAACAGTTATGTCTATTAGCCTAGATGGGTGCGGCTATTGTCAGTGCGTCCTGGGTATAGACTAATGAGAGGGTGGACTGTCTGATTTGTGTCAAACAGCCTGATCTCACAATAAATGTTGCCCTTGAGCAGTGAGTTCAAAGACTTAAATTACTTGAATCAAATTTTTAGACTTTTATGAACAAGACTCGTCGGAAATTGCTAATCAATTCTGTCTTAATTCATAAGTATTCCCGAGTTTTCATTATTTGGCAAATGGACTGTGTATACAACCTCTGCCTTTGATATGTGTTACAGTTTTGGGAAGTGATCAGCGATGAACATGGTATTGACTCTACCGGCAGTTACCAAGGCGACAGCGATTTACAGCTGGAGAGAATAAACGTGTACTACAATGAAGCAACCGGTAAAGAAGGGAATTTTTGATAGACCTCAAACAATAATTAATTGATATTGTTTAAATATAGCCAAGAAGTCAAATGTTTTAAAAAATTGCGTTTCGTTTTGTTGTTGATTTGACAAACAAAATCATGAAGCTAACTTATCGGTTATATAGGGTTAAAAGGAATTGAGGGGTGGGGACTTAACAATTGACACGAAGTTAAGACTAAGGTGGTTATGAGTACGGCTATGATCATCTTCAAATGAAAAAAACACAACCCAATTCTCCCTGGCAACAGTGGATACATCACAGGACAAAAAAAAAAAAAAACAATTCTGCCACACCTTGGTGGGGAGAAATGTCAGTTAACCTTGGGGTTGCACCTTTTGTCATGCTGCTGTGATAAGTGACCACATATGAAGAATAAGCAGTCTCCCAGTATAGACTATGTTTTTGTCAGCTTAATGAAAGTATTAACTACTCTTCTGTACCTTTTGGATGTGTGAGCAGATTAGTTCAAGTTTGAGCTAGTACTTATTACCTTTAAGAAACACCTTTTCTACGATTGCAGTGAGGGAGTAGATGAAATCTACAGTCAAAGCAGTTGAAAACATTCATTTTTGATGTGTTCATTTTTATGTTATACTGAAACAAGAAAAAAATCTAATTACTATGCAAGATTGAATTTAGTTTTTACAAAAATTGATCAACCCAGTGGAAAATTTTTATATCCTTTGATTTAACAACCAAGCAGCTTCCCCTCACTGGATTCATAGACAGTGGTGTCTTGAAATAGATATGTGAACCAAAATCATTACTTATCCGCTGTCTGGGCCAGCAGACACATTCAGTTCTTTTATATCCTAAGTACAACCGCACAAAGTGTGAGGAATCTACAGAGGTGCCATCAAATGAGCCCAGAGAGAGATCTCATCTCTGATCCAGATGAAATCATCCGGGAGGCTTGGGTTTTTTTTTTTTATTTCACTGAGGCAAGCAGTTTTTCTCCTCCTTGTTGAACACAGCAATCAGGGAGAGATTCTTTCTCAGTTTCAGTGGAGCCACAGAAGGCTCTGGCCCCATTCACTCACAAAGGATGCTGTGTTCCTCCCACAGGTAACAAGTACGTCCCCCGCGCCATCCTCGTGGATCTGGAGCCGGGCACCATGGACTCCGTCAGGTCCGGGCCTTTCGGACACATTTTCAGGCCTGATAATTTTGTGTTCGGTAAGCGCTGACCTCAACAATGGGGAAAAAACTACTAATCAGGTTACAATGTCATCCCCACACACCCTTATTCAGTAAATAGGGATAAACTTGGACCACTGCAGACCAAAATAAATCTTTTGCAAACTCTAAAAAAGGAGGTTCAGCAAAGGTATATTTGTGTTCTTTGGAGAATGAAGGTGCTATTTGTTGCAAGCATTTGTAGCCCTTTATGTAGAACATATTACCATATTTTTTACAAGCATAGTAACAGGGCAGGGCAGAGGGGATACGTGCACACATGTAGATAATGAAGGAGAAATGGACACTGAGTTGTTCTCATCCTAGGATTGGGCAACACAGAAATCTATACCATATATAATCTATAAGCACGGTATCACTGTCAATGAGCAAAAAATAATTGTTCACTTATTCTGAATGGTAATTACTGATTTTTAATTATATTATATTGCAAATGTCCAGTCAACCAGAAATTCTGCAATTTTCAATAGTTCAATAGCTCTCATCGCCGTATGTTTGTAATGACATTCTGTAAAGAGTGGCATCGTTTTAACACCCAGCCCTAGTTCACACCAGCAGAAGCAGCGGTCCTGGAAAGGAGTGTTGATCTGTAACGTGAGTCTGGGGGGGGGTGTAGGGGGGCGTGGTGCGTCAGCATGATGCAGGAGGGAGCTCCACTGCAGTGCAGATCAAACTGGGAGATACAGGCCTCGAAACCCCCCCTCCTCCTTCCCCACCGCCAGCACAGAAGCGCAAGGGCACGTGCTCACGCATACCACGAGTACATGCGGCGGCAGCGTTATCGAAACAAGCCCGTCGCTGCTTGGCCTTATTGTTTTCTCACACTCTCGCTCTCACGCAACAATTACACAGCAATGAAAAATGTATCACTGTGAATAAGACATTGTAATACTTGGAAGAGACTCAGAACTCTTCCTGTGGGCATCCCTATAACCCGAGACTCTCTCACACACAAGAAAGTTGTGTCATTTTTATTGAGATGTTGCTAAATTAAAATGAAGCTTGTGCCTCTTGCTGTGAGCCTATACCTAAGCCAGGCAACAATATTTTAATCAGTGGATGAAAAGACTTGATCACACTACAGTACACACTACTTGATCACTTCACCAGCAATCCCTGGAGCAGGACTATATATAGCAGGGTGATTTGTAAGTTTTGCCCTGCAGATGTTTGCAGGTTTAATGAACAAGGCACTTCCTTGTTTTCTGAAACCATGCAGGTCAGAGCGGAGCCGGGAATAACTGGGCCAAGGGTCACTACACGGAGGGGGCGGAGCTTGTGGACTCGGTTCTGGATGTGGTGAGGAAGGAGTCGGAGAGCTGCGACTGCCTGCAGGGCTTCCAGCTCACACACTCCCTGGGAGGGGGTACAGGCTCCGGCATGGGCACCCTGCTCATCAGCAAGATCCGGGAGGAGTACCCCGACCGCATCATGAACACTTTCAGCGTCATGCCTTCCCCAAAGGTCTCGGACACAGTGGTGGAGCCCTACAACGCCACGCTGTCTGTGCACCAGCTGGTGGAGAACACGGACGAGAGCTATAGCATTGACAACGAGGCTCTGTATGACATCTGCTTCCGCACACTCAAGCTGACCACGCCCACTTATGGGGACCTCAACCACTTGGTGTCAGCCACCATGAGCGGGGTCACCACCTGCCTGCGCTTCCCTGGACAGCTCAACGCTGACCTGCGCAAGCTGGCTGTCAACATGGTGCCCTTCCCTCGCCTACACTTCTTTATGCCTGGTTTCTCACCTCTGACCAGCAGGGGGAGCCAGCAGTACAGAGCCCTGTCTGTGCCTGAGCTCACCCAGCAGATGTTCGATGCCAAGAACATGATGGCGGCATGCGACCCGCGCCACGGCCGCTACCTCACCGTGGCTGCCATATTCCGTGGCCGGATGTCCATGAAGGAGGTGGACGAGCAGATGCTGAACGTGCAGAACAAGAACAGCAGCTACTTTGTGGAGTGGATCCCCAACAACGTCAAGACCGCTGTCTGCGACATCCCGCCTCGTGGCCTGAAGATGTCCGCCACCTTCATCGGCAACAGCACAGCCATCCAGGAGCTGTTCAGGCGCATCTCCGAGCAGTTCACTGCCATGTTCCGCCGCAAAGCCTTCCTGCACTGGTACACCGGAGAGGGCATGGACGAGATGGAGTTCACTGAGGCCGAGAGCAACATGAACGACCTGGTGTCCGAGTACCAGCAGTACCAGGACGCTACTGCCGACGAACAGGGCGAATTCGAGGAGGACGAGCTGGATGACGAGGCGTAACATGCCCCTCCTGATTCGGTCCTTCAAGAAAAAGCACACTTTGTCCAAGTCTCTGCCTTTAAAGCGATCGTGCCGACATGTTGAAAATGAAGTGCATTTTTTTAACCCTTGCTGTTGATGTTATCAGTGTGATCCTGTGTGAGTTGTGAGTTTTCCCATACACGTCCCTGAAACAAAGCCAGTTCCAGGTTAACATCCTAAAAATGTTCCCTTAACATTTTAGCAAAGTTGTGATATGGTTACAATGTCACAGGAGCATTGTGGGAACGTTAGCTAGGACATCAGTGTCTCTCTTTGCCTTTCATTATGGTGAATACCATTTCTGCAACACGTGCACAGAGTGTTAAAGTTCCTGTCAGGCCCAAAGATGTAAACTCTATGATGAATTTGTCTGCTACCAAAGGCTATTGAAGATGTTGTGAAACCATTTATGGAGCATCAGGATTAAACTGTGTGCTTTAAAGTGTCATGCTGTATGTTGTTGTGTGTTAAAATAAATATGGGCATTTAAAGAAATGAAAATGGTTGGTATACACAGATTTATAGAGCATTACATCAGAAATTATGCCAATTGTTTGTTGCAGGAATCACACGGTAATGTATGTTAGGTAACCATTTCACCTCCGGTCTAAAAAAGCAAAACAATACAAAAAAGGTGTGTGCTTCAGGCTTTCAATGAATAGCAGAAGACACATCAGACATCATTGTGTTTTGGTCCCTTGAACTGTAACATACAATACACATATCAATTCTTTCGAAAATCATCACTAGCTTTATTCCAGTAAGGCTTTCCATTTTGAATCCTGTGCAAGCATAAAAATATACAGAAAGCCACTAATTCACACACATTCAAAAATATCAGAAAATTATTTATTATATGATCATAAAAATGTATGCCTTTGATAGGAAATTATCTTTTTAACACTCAGAATCAGGGTTGACTCATTTAGCACAAATGTGACGTTTTCCATGGGAAATTAATGTCTGTACATTTCATTAGATTGTTGCACTGATTGTTACTGGTTGTAAGAAGTCTCGGCTGGTGAATAAGATGGCTGCAGAAGCTCCTGGCTGTCCCTTGAACACAGGCAGGCAGCCATTTATCGCCCCCACCCCCACCCCCAGCTTGGCTCTCACTCACTAAGGAATTCCTCTACCAGCTGGTTAAACTCTTTTGCAAACCTCAGGTGGAGATTGTGTTTCCCTTCTGGCATCAGATGCAGTCTGCAGAGAAATATACAAAATACATATTTAAATATATGCACAATCATTTATTTGACAAATGCAATGCATGAGATATTGTTAACATAGACAACAGCTTGTATGCCTGTGTCACACACTCACTACCCATTTCCTTTTATGACCCCTGAGAAGGTAATAATACAAATAGTGTTTCAGTTAGTCTCCAGACACTTGATCTAACCCAGTATCCAGGAGTCTTATATGATTTTTTTTTCTAGCTGCAGCAACCTGAAAGCTTATTGGTGCCCACAGATTTTCTGAGGGTGGATTTGATTGGCCCAGAAAAGTTAACCTATGTCTACATTTATTATGGTCAAACCATCAGAGGATTGTCCAGCTGTTAATAACCAGTTAAAAAGCCACTTTGGAGTCTCGTCTTGCACAATATCATAATTAGTCAGAAACAGTTATTGGCCACTGATTTGATAACAGAGACCACCCTCCATAATAGGCAGGGTTTTGCCACAGTGGATCCAGTAGTTTCTTTGGCTAGTAGGTATAAGCCTGGGAAATGAGCCTGCATATCGGCTGCCATTACAGGCAGGGAAATGGTCTGGTGAAGACAGGAGAAAGGGAGGACAGCCAGACCTGGCACAGTTAATTATTATCTGATTCACCTTTAGCCAAGCTAAAACTAACACCACTATGGATGATTTACATTCACACTGGTACTCAGGTCACCTTGTCTGTCTGCATGCTCCACTTACTCGAGCCCCTGGGATCTATATCTACAGTACACCCTAAACACAGTCATGCACGCTTTCACAGCAGGATAGTGTAAATGTAAGATTTTACCAGGTTTCAGCACATACTGCACAAGCAGTGCTGTGTTGTCTGTACATATTTAGACACTACCATGAGGACACAGGCCATGAGGAGAAAATATATTATTATAAGCTATCCATTGTGGAACCTAAAATAACCCCTCTACCTATATACATATACAGCACACCTGGTACATGATGAATAGCACTGCTGCACTTATTTTGGGGAAGAATTCTGCACATTTACATTTAGACATAAAAAATATGTGGACATGCAAGTAAAGAATAAAAATCACAGCTGTGGTAAAGTACAAATAAATGAGGAAGAATGTTTAACAATAGAACTGCTGAGTAATCAGCCACTTGGTTGTGCCTCAGCTCCATTTTGCTGAATCATGCTTACTGTCTATTTGCCCTGGAGGAGAATGTGACTCAGCCTAGGTCATGGTCACTGACTATAGAGGGCGCTGTTCAACTCCTTTCCACAGGGAGGCGCTGTTTCTCACCGTGAGCCACGGATGTTCTCCAGGAGGTACTGTGGGTGGAAGTGAGGCACCATGGGGTCCTTCTCCCCATGCACGATCAGGGTGGGGCAGCTGATGAGAGGGAGAAGCTCGCAGCAGATGCTACCTGTGGAGACACAAAAAACAACCACATAAGTTCAATACTTTCAAAACCTTTTTACAAAAACAGGTAGCAACTAGGAGCAGGGGTGTCTGAAGCCTATAAAACACTGTTTAAAAAATCTCAAGGTTTTGGACTTAACCTCCTGTTATGTTCTCTGTGGAAAATCTCATGATGATCAGGCACATGCAAATTTTCTGTTGCAAGATGGAAATTATTTATACATACACAAACTATAACAAACACATTGACACACTGAATGAAGAAGCATCCGACATCCTGTGTAGTTTATGCTAATTTCAACCACAATGGATGAGCTTTCAATAAGACAACGAATTTAAGCATTAAAATAGAAAATAAAAATGTGACAATTGCACAAGGACTGTCATGAAATTATTATATAAAAATAAAAAAACTAAATAACTAGCATAGTTTCATGGTAATATTACATTCTGACATGACCGCATATCAAGACAGGATTGCATTTTTGCCAGGTGTTGGTGTTTCACAGGCACAGCCGCTGGGTTTGGGCTGTGTGACTGCACACCCACCATCTGGCCTCTGAGTGAACTGGCTGATGCCGTCCACCCAGGCCTCCCAGAGCTTGGCGAAGTCCTGAGCCCCATACATGTCTTCCATGGGCTTCCTCATACGGGCGCTCCACACAGACACATCTCTGATGGCTGGGGAGAGAGACATGCATGAGCAGAACAGTCTAACTCTACTCCACATCCACTAACACAGACACGCTAACACAGATACGGCACATTCACAGACCCAGGAACATACAAACATAGAAATATGCATATACACACACGGGTACATACAAACACAGCTATGTGCACACAAACAAACACACATACACAGAAACAGGTACATACAAAAACAGCAATGTGCACACACAAAAACACACATACACAGATATAGTCTTATGTTTTTTCTTAAATTTCGCTGAAATACACTTTTCTAATTTACATCACTTGTAATTATTTTTGACAAGTTTTTGTCCAGTAAATAGTGAGTGCAAATGTTTTACTATGATTTGAAGCCAAAAAACTAGAAAGTTTGGGCGCCATCCCATTTTTTCACCTTTTGGAGGTAAGACTATAGTCTTATCTCTTTTCATGATTTTTGGTGTAACACACTTGTCTAATTTACATCAGTTGGAAAAATTTTGAATGACTTTGTAACACGTAAATAGTACGTGCACATGTTTTACTACTACTTCCACACATAAAATAGAAAATTTTTGTGGCATCCCATTTTTTCACCTTTCAGAGGTAAGACTATAGTCTTATCTCTTTTCTAGCTTTTCGGTGAAATACACTTTTCCACTTCACATCAATTGGAAACATTTCTGACATCTTTTATTCCTGTAAATAGTAAGCACATGTTTTACTTTTAAGAGAAAAATTAGAAAATTTTGGTACAGGTATACAAAAACACAGCACTGTGCACACAAACAAACACGCATACACAGACACAGGTACATACAAACACAGCAATGTGCACACGCACACCCTGATATACCAGGGTACCTAAGGTAAAGAATTAGTATTTCTCATTTCCCTTTAGACGTGGCCTTGTAGTCTTTAAAAGACTGGGCTAAACCTCCAAAATGCCATTCATATATTTAATGTCCATTCAGCTGTTTAAAATGATTGTTTCACAAAAATCATTAAATAATATGGAGCAGGACAGGTCCATCAGCTGGACTGGTCAATCTGAGCTATGAAAAGTGTCAGCAGTATGGTTGCCAATGGACAAGAACAATAGCACTTACAGTTATAAATCTTTACGTCCTGTTCCGAGACGTAGGCATTGGACCCCCACACAACCAGCTTGTTGATAAGGGAAGGGTTCCGTGCAGCTGCTATGAGAGCTGTGATCCCGCCATCACTCCACCCCAGCAAGGAGAACCGCTTAAACTTTAATGCCTAAAAAAACCAAGGGGCACGGACAACTCACAGCATTTAACCAGAAAAACACTCTAACAAAAAAGCAATGCTCAAACAATTCCTATCCTTTTAATAACTTGTTTAAAGTTTGATGCCAGTTTACTGCTTTATTGGATGAGAAATGTATAAGAATGACAGGCATTTTATATCCTCCGTTTAGGGTTATTTATAATATTTATTACTGAGTGGAATTTAATATGTTTTATCAGAGAGATTTACTGCAAATAATGTTAGGTTGGGGCTTCTAAAGGGATTGATACGCAACTACCACAGTTAAGTGCACCATTTTCTTCATAGTGTTTTTCTCTCTCCAACAGGACGTCCTTCCAAGTCCACTCGCCATTAATACTAATGATATTGAAACATTCATTTCCACAAGGAGGAGAGACAAAGCTATTTAAAGTTTCTCATACACTGTATGCATTTGGTGGAAAACGTATTATAAACACTCGTTCATTTCAGTGCCAAAATGATAATATTTAATAGTTATTAACTACTGTCAGTTTTAAAAGTTTTTATTCTTAATTAACACGTACTGACCAGCATCAGGTCCACAGCGTCTTTAGCATCTCTGTCAAAGAAATCCAGCGGGAAGTCTCTCTGCAGCGGCCGGGAGTTTCCGTATCCTCGGGGTCCCAGCTCACCACAGAGAACCGCTGCTTGTCCAGAGACTCTAACTGAGGGCCAAAATCTGTCTGTCCACTTCCTGACCAACAACAACAATCCATAAGACTTTGGCTGATTATGTTTACTGTATTTTATTCTCCACAACCTAAACTCACACATTGCTTTGAAAACCACTGATGGTGGTTGAGATGTGAGGGTGAGAAGAATGATACACAAATGCAAACCAATCAACCACTAAATCTCCATACTTCAGTTCAACATTACTGCATAGTTTGAATAGAGTTAATAGTAAGATATATTTCTACCCAATGCTCCTGGAAGAAGCAGGACTGCATGCTGTCCTGTCCCAGTTTGCTGGTAATACAGATCCACTCCATTGACATTCTGTTTAGCTGATTTCATAGAGATGCTGCGAAAAATAATGAGAACATTATGATTAAAATAAAGCAGAACCTTACAGACAGGAGTGCATCTGGAAAGGAGGTTGGTAAAAACTCAAATGATCAGCACTCCAATACAAATATAGTTATGGGTCTTGCTGCCAGCTATTATCTGCATCTCATATAGGCAGCAGTCATGGAATGAACTGGGTTTTGTTTGTAAAAAAAAAAATAATAATAAAATAATTAATTAATAATAATAATAATAATATATGACAAACAACTCCAGCTAAGGCTGGTAGCTAACCTGGCAGCTTATACATGTTTTCATGTAATGGGTAGACGCTGCATAACATGGTTGGGTTCACAGTTGTCCTACATATGCATTGTGATGGAAGTCTGCCTAACTGGTGGTAATGTTCAGACAGTTTTGTTTACTTGAAGCTTAGGCTTCCACAGTTCTTCTTCTGCTAAAACTAATTTCCGCTTATGTGTGAAAAAGCGAGCTATGCCAGTAAAGTGATGCCGCATTTTGCAGCCTGTGGAGTCAGGTGGGGCTTGAGGGGAGCGGTTGAGTTGTGGCTGGCTTCATCGGTAATTGAACTCACACACAGTCTGTCACTGTGAACCGCATACATATCTAACATCAAGAACGTTGCTGCCACATGTTTATAATGTCATCTATTTGGCAAGCCAGTAAAGTTATTGGCCCTTAGTCCCTGGGGACTTCATAGCTCAAGTCAACGTCCTTCTCAAGCGCTCTATGTCGTTTTTAGTAAGCAAACACATACCTAATACTTACAACTAACGATGAGCTGGTAAACGCTGCCTCTGTCCTAAATCAAGTTGACTCGTTCCACAATACGCAGCTATGCTAAACATTGAACATGCACATTATTATTCCATTTATGTATTGTGTGCACACAACTACACATTAATCTGCATCAGTGCAACGTTATGCATATAGCACGTAATGTAGGCTATGCACTGAATAAGAAATTATTTTTCAGAGTATCAGAATTAAAAAAAACTGCATTTCAGTAACATCACGACAATACAAAAATACGTAACCAAACGTTATGCATCAAAGTATATCCTATATATATATAGGAAAGTGTTACAATATTTGTTTCGTTACCTGCAAAACCTGACCCCTCGTAGTGGATAAGAAAATGTGCTTCCCTTTGTACAAACTCGACTCAGTCCTCTTGTCAGAACATGCAGCGCTATGTATGTTGCCATTGCACTTTGTCACGACTAAAAATCATTAGCAAACTGCTCCACTCTGCGACCACATAGGTCTTAACTACAGCAACTTCTCGCCTGACCACAAATAAAAAGCTTCCCAACGGGATTCTAAAAATTATTTGATTCTCGAAAGTGCGGATGGAAAACTTACGTTTCCAGTTTCACAGGTCGCCTACATGATGAACCCTTCAGAGTAAACCTATATGAGCTCGCCATTCTCTCTTTCCACGCCGTTAAAAAGGTAATGTATAACACTATCTACAAAACAATAGCGAACCACCCCCAAAAAAAATAAATAAATAAATAAATAAAATAATAATAATAAGACATAAGACGTGCAATAATTAAACGAAGCTTGACATTTTTCTCTCAGCAAGCGAATCTCTACTACATCGCAGAATCAGGAACGTTCAAAAAGCCTTAGCCCCAGTTTCAATTCCCTATTCCTTCCCTACTGTATAAGTCCTCAAGTCTTATGCTACAAATCAGGACAAATAAAAAACCCTGTTGTAATTTCTTTTTGTGCATGCTGCATTTTGTGCATCCTTTAATCCACATTGTATGGTTCTTTTGACTAAATCAAATGAACCAAATAAAGATAACATTTTTACAATATATTTCATTATGGAATGTTAATGAACAGGCAATTATGTTGGTAAATGCATAGACAGGTGCCTCAAACCTTTGGCTCTTGTTTGAACTTTTATGTCAGTGAGCCTGAAGAGCTGGATGGGGATTTTTTTGATTTTGTGTGAAAAAAGACTCAGAGAAACAGTTTTTTAGATGTAAAAATGTGTTTTATGTCTAAAATACATGACAATAAGGTTATTGTGCAGTAGAGCACACTCAATGTTTATAAAGTAAACATATGCATTAATATATATGTATCAACTGCAACCATAAAATAATAAAATGTAAAAAAAAAAAAAAAAATAAGACTAATACCTCTACCCTATTAGCATTTATTGACATAACATTCATATTATTTTGATTAGTAGTTGTATTGAGAATTCAAAATATGTTCAAACCCTTAAATGACAACATACAAAATCTTGAGAAAATTTCCAACATCATCAAAGCTAAATTCATGACATTTTATGGCAAATTCCACTGCAACAAAATAGACTTGTTAATACATATATTTACAGGGTAAGCAAACTAAAAACTGTTACAGACACAATGAATTTCAATCTTATACAATTGCAGCAATACTGAGGAAAGCAAGTATATAATACTTTTATCTTAAAAAAACACCTGAAAAAAATAAATGTACATTAAGTGTGCTCTTTAGACTGTGTAGTTCAGGTGGTGGACTTTAGAGTGAAAAAAGCAGCAGTTCTGCACGCTCTTTGGGGGATAGCATGTGCTTGTCTGCACTCCACCAAATTGGAAGGAGGCACGTCAGTGATTTAAAATGTCCTGTAAATAAAAATTGTCAGGGACAAACAGTCATTTTGTGACGGCCTTGGTTGGCACAAAATTACTTAAGAATTTGGGGAACATGTTGTTTAAATCCCTATTTGCTTCTAAGATGTCATGACAAGAATATTTGTGCAACATATGTATTGTTACACACCAGTTTTTTCATTGAAAAGTCATTCAATGAACGTATTCCACATATCACATACAAATTCACTGGTATTATATTTTAACGGCTAGTATTTAGAGATGAAAAACAGCATGGTATTACATGGCATAATCAATAACATTTTAAGAAATTCCAATATTTGTTACAAAAATGAGTAAACATGATTTGATTGTGATTGAAATGACTGCTGTGCAGTTGTTTAAGTCCTGAATTATCACAAGCAAGGTCAGGTCAGTCAAGAGCCGCAGTCAGTTCACATTTGGCAGATTAGATCCATAGGGTATTTGGTATGAAGTGTAACTGTTTAACTACGACTACAATATCAAAACTAGCCAGTCTGAGGTACCACTGCATCCAGGCCAGTTTTGTATCGGGTTTTTCACGGCTGTCAAAAAGTGACCATACATCTTATTTGTTCACAGTAAATAAACTGAAAGGAGGCGAGATCGTAAGAAATGTATACACAGCCAATCACTTAACACAAGACTGGGTTGGGGCTGCCTGCTTTTACAAATGTGATTGCGATATTCAAAAAGGGGCTGACCCAATCAAAATAACACAACCCACTTAATATAATCTCATTACTGGCTCTCAGGCTGCCAGTAGCATCAAAGTGCATAGCCAGATGCTATGCTACTAAGAGTCTACATAGATACATAGATTATATTACCATTATAGCACTATCGCTTTTGAATAACACCATGTAAAAATTTTTGCAGATCAATTGGCTTTGGGAAAGAAAGTGCTTAGCTTAATGTAATGGTTAATTTTGAAAAAGTAAATGTTTTAAATTAAATCATTTTAGTAGATTAATTTTCAGTGATTTTAAAACGTACACACTGTGTACAAATTTTTTTGGGCAAAGAAATTGCAACAATGAATATAATCTTTCATTAGATGTAAACATCAAAATATGGATTGTATCACATTAGCCACCATCATGACAAGGATTTTGTGTATGTACAGTACAGTATGTTTGGGTAATAAATGTGCCACAAATGTATCCTACCATTGGGGGATGGCTGATATGGCTGAATAATGCAATATTTAAGATACTGAAGAATTAAAATATATCTTCCCCAAGATTTCAAAAAACCCTACATACATTCAATGGAAATGTTTCTTTAAAATAGAGTTTGACTGAATTTAAGGCGAATTTAGGTATTTCTAATCACCAACTGAAAATAAAGACTGTTAACAATACTTAACAGCAAAAAATTTGGCAATGAAATCTAAATACTTAGACAAATGCAATGGTATCATATTTTGGCTTATGTACTGTGATAATGTTGTATTACAAGGTCACATAAGTTCATATCCCTACTGCGTCTCCTGGTTCATGGAGCTGCCGGGGTCTAGTACATCTGTAGCAGCTGGCAGAGCAGATCCACGCCAACATGGTCTTTGAGCGCCCGGCAGAGTGGCCCAATCGTGCATCCCACAAGTCCCTGCTTCATCTGCCACTTCTGCAGCATCTGGTACACCATTTCGCGCAGCCCCTCGAGGGCATAGTCATAGCTTATGGTCTCCACCTCCACGTTGTTTAGGCCCAGGCTCCGCGCACAACATTTCCACTTCTTCCCAATGTTTTCCGACAGCAGGTCCAGCTGCTCTTTCTTCACCGGGCGGTCCTCTGAAACAGGGAAGGGACAGTGGAGTGTCAAGAGGTCTCTTGTTTTCCTACCTTTGTCCACTTTTCCTCATTTACCACACGGAACAAAGTTTCAGAAAAAGGCAAAGGGAGGAGACAAAGGGTAGATGATGAGGCGGACAGGGTAAAGGAGTTTACGTCAGAATTTGAGCCTGTACAAATTAATGATTTCTTTTGCTCCCCATAGTTCCCTCCACCCATAGTCTCTTCTTGAGAGCCTTGTTTGAAAATCATTTCTCCATGGCGCAATAACCATTTAGCTTCTCTCCTATGTGTTGAGTTATGGACAATTACTTTTTGTATCTGAAAGACTGAAAACACTGTCATTTAGTTAAGTTAGTAAAATTTGCCACAGCTTAAATTCACTATTTTTGGTCATAAACTGCACATGTAAAGTCATTTGTCCCCCCCTATAATCCTCTGAAACATGGTCCCAGATCTCCCAGTGAATGTCCATAATAAAAGTCTTACCATATCTACATAGCAGTTCTTGGTAGAATGAACTGTTTGAGGTACTGGGCTGAAAGCTATCCTCACTGATGTTTTCACTTTCCACTCGTAGTTGGTTGTAATCCCCAACCTGTATTCCAGTAGCATATTGGATGTACAATCCCCCTGTCAACAGCACACACAAGAAGAAGCAAAGAGACACATCTTTTAATGGTCTGTCGATCTGAGGTGATCTGCTAAACTCAACACTGGAGCTTTGCCAGGCCATAAGGAAATCTGTCAGAGGGCCACAGGAGGCCTCTCATTAAACATACCCTTAAAATGCACAAAAATATGAACTGTGGCACATATTGTGCTGCTACTCGTGACTCAATGGAGACACCTGAACCTTGCCGACCCAGCATGCTTGAAGAAAAGGCTCCGCCTGCAAAGCTGTTGGCCGTGGGGTGTTGTTCAGGAAACTCAGGCCAGGATCGTCGTTGGTTGTGCTGGTCTGCAAGGTGCAGGGGGCTGAGGCTACATTGGCAGGAGGCACAACATTCAGCTGGGGGCACCGCTGTGGGCTTCCTCTCACGCATGGGGGCTCCCATGCCATGAGCCAGGAAGTCCTGCCTGGAGCTGGGCTGCCGGGTCGAAATCCCTGGGGTTGACATGGAATGTCTCAAGACTTGGTGCTCCACAGAGTTTGCCCGACTGGGGGTTGAGGGGGTGCTCAGGTCTGGGGAGCTAATGAAACTGCCGTGGGTGGCCCGGGCATCCGCCTGGAGGGTCGAGCCACACCAATCACCTCCCACATGAAATTTTGCTAGAGGGAGAGAGAGAGAAAGAGAGAGAGAGAGACAGAGAAACACAGAGAATATACTGTATAAGACAAAGTATTGTGACTGATTTCAGTTTAAAATGAACTGATGTTGTAATTACAGCTTCAGCTTTTCAATTTAACTGGGGTTTATATCAACAGACATTATCAAGTATACTACTCTTCAGCAAGAGATTCAGAAACTTACAACCATTGGTAAGAAAATGTTTTTATCCCCATAAAATATCAACTGAAGTTTCAATATTAGACCTGATAAATGTTAACACAGAACAGACCACAGTACCTGCTTGTGGATGAGGATTACCCAGCGCTAGTGAGCTTATCTTTTTCACAACATCTGCACGTGCGTACTGACCCTGCGAGTCAAAGAAGAAAGATTAAAATCCACATGGCCAGGAGAAGGATCATTAACAGTGTCTGCTACGAACAGAAATGGCTGCCTGAAGTGGACAAGTCACACCAGCTGTGTCTGCATCTGGTGCATTACCAACATATTACAGTCAAGTTAAGTGTACTAGGTGACCAGCCAAGCAGACAAAAGGAAATACCACACAAGATAACTTTCTTGAGTGTAGAGTGGGAAAAATTACTATTCTGCTTGTCCCTCCAGAAATCATTGGAGAACAAGGAAACATAAACATCATAATGAGTGAAACTACAATGACCTCAGTAACCAACTTGGTTGAACCAATGAAGCTCTTCATAGAAAAAAGTGTCAGTCACTGCCACCATAAAGGACTCCTGCACATTTTTCTGTCAAGATGCCTCAATTCCAATCACTGCTGTTCAGGAGGCAGGAAATTCAATAGAAATTAATACACAAAGTGTATGGTGTGATACATCTTTGCTGTTAATTTCAATATTTTGTCTTTGTGCCCAGCATGGCCTTTCACACATTATTTTCTTCCATTTTGATTAGGGTTTTTTTTCATATTGGCTACATTTTATTACCATTTTCGATTGAAAAGTTTATCAAGTCCTCTTTGATTTCACTGATTCACTTTACCTCCATAAAAACATGGCAGTTTTTGCTTTTCACCAGGCTCTGTTGTTGTCATTTTCTGTAAATCACTGAAACACCACGCCCTAATCCCCAAGACAGTGCTCAGGACGTCACAATAGCTATAACAGGAAGTGGAAGCAGTTTGCACATGACTCTGCACTCCATACCTATGATTCATCTGGAGGTGCATGATGACAAACATTAAGTTGTTGGAATATCATCAAGACTATTTCAAGGGTATAACGTTCTAATATTACACTAATAGTGATCTGGAAGTATCCTGAATTACTTTCTGTGATTGTGGTGATGAAGATACAAAACCTTTTACTGGAACAGCATCTGTAATCTAGTGTCCTGTTTATTTTTTTATTAATTATTAGGATCATAATGGGTTTTCCATTCAAAGCGATTACAATATGATGTAATAGAAATACGATTCCAGTTGTTTTCTCACAATGAATACACCACCATCATGATATAGTAATTCTGGGTCCACAGGAAAGAATGATACTCAAGTATCAAGTTACCTTAATCTATAATGAATATAATGAATGCACTACAGATACAGCTAGATGGGATACTGTTAGACAAGGTCCATTATTGTGACTACACACTTTTACTTTGCTTTTTCATTTACACAAAATTCAATGGTATCCACAATACTTGCCACAAGTTCCTGTAAATCCTTTTCAATACTTTTCCCCAGCTCATCTCTGTAGAAGCACAGGAAGGCCTTACTGCTTTCTGTGAAAAAAATTATTTTAAAATGATTAAATGAGTGACGAATTATGGGTTATTACACATGGATGACCTCTAAAAATGAATCATTTATAAGTGCTGTGCAGATTTACTGTGATAGCAATTTTTTCCTCTTTAAAAGTGGGAACTAGTTCTTCATGAATTGCTGAGTTCCTTCTATTGTGGCAGCTACAATATATGCTGTGTTCCCTTTTTTCTTCATCATACAACACAGGGTGTATTAATGTTAGTTATATTCTGTACTAACACTACTACAAATAATAATAATAATAAATTGGTGGCATTATTATTATTACTGTTATTGTTACAATAATACTAATAATACTGATTATTATTATTATTTTGTTCTTCTTGTTTTGTGATTGTTGTTATTTATTTTTTTAATATATATATAAAAACATGAGTTTTTCAATGAATTCTGAATGAATTCAGGTGTGTGATACCAGGAAGCACAGTGGTATTCTCAGACGCAGAGTCCCTGCCTTAATTACCACACAGGACTCACGCACCTGCAAACCCTGGCCGCTTGCTCGGTTGCTGATGCCAGCAGTCTTTCATCAGCGTCATGATCTTTGGAGGGGTGGTTGGAGGGATGCAGCCCTCATCCGGTCGATTTCCATTGCAGACACAGAAATACACCTGTTCCCTCTGACCACCTATGAAAAAAGCCAAAATAAAATAAACACTGATTGGAAACTCTAACCTGTAATAATCCTCTCTCCTAATAGAACAATTACCAGGTGGTAACTGTTAAATTGGCACCTTCTGTAAGAGTTAAGTTGTATTTGAGGTTAGCTGGTGCATTCCGAGCTATATATTCCATTCAATACAACACACCAAAATCATATAAAGAGGAGTAAAGTTAAAGAGGTAGAAGAGAGATAAAAGTAAGCATGGCGGACATGTGATGCTCCTTACACTCATAGGGCTCCATGTTGGTAAGGATAACCCAGACGATGATGGCAAAGCTGTAGACATCAGATTTCTCAGTGAAGGGTGTGTTGATGTTCTGCAGGTGCTCGGGGGCCATGTAAAACAGGTTGCCTGCACTGCAGGAGACGCCATTCCGGCTCTGTCTGCGGGACTCCTCTCGGGTCAGCTTGGTCCAGGCCTGGCAGGTGGCCAAGCCTACGTCGATCTGCACATGCACACACATAAGCACATACATGCACATATATATATATACACATGTACACACACACACGAAACATATATATATATCCACACATGCATGCACACAGATACAAATAAACACATACGTACGTACATATACATACATATACGTACAAAAGCACACATGCAAATGCAAACATAATTGCACATAAATACATGTTCACAATAGGGCTGTTAACCGACATTCATAATTAACTAATTAATCACATGGTTTAAGTAAGTTAATTTAATCACACTTTAAATCAATGTTATTACCTTTGAAACCAAATAAACATTCAATTAATGTTTACTATTAATATTAATCATGCAATTAATGCAGAACAAACACAAAGGAAGTATATCAAGTCAAATACTAAAGTATGTAAACTGCATATTTTTAATTGTGAAAAGTAACATTCTTGTGAACTACAATTGCAGTTATGTTTAAATGGCCTTGAATCTATGGAATCATATTTGTTCAAAAATAATCACACAAAACTTTTTGAACATCAAACAAAAACAGTCACTCAACCGCAAAGCCGTCAGTGAAGGCAAAAAAGTGATCAGCGAGAAGGAAGCCAAGAGAACTGTAAACAAAGGAACATATTACCAACCAAGTAAAAGACCAATAATTTACATAATAACACAAATAATTTGTTTGCGAGTTATAATTTTTACCCCTGAGATGATGTTTTTTTTGGTTGAGTGACTGTTTTTGTTCCATGTTTAAAAAGTTTTGTTTGAGTATTTTTGCACATAGCTGATTCCATATGAAACTGCATGGATTACTTTACAGCTGTAGGTGATGCTTAATTCTGCTTCATAAATAGCATACAGCCAGCCTGACTTATTTAAACAGCCCGCTAGAGTGAAAAATGTGTGAATTGATGATGCTTTAATGGTAGATGTCCTTGGGGTCGGCTCTGCTTCGCGATGTCTAGGAGGCCTTGTGCCAAGACAACCCCAGCCAAATTTAAGCCCTAGTCATCATAATTAATTGTGATATTGTTTTATTGAAATGTAAAACATGCTGAATGATTTGCAAAAGGTAACATGCTAATTTTGACAGCCCTGCTACACACACAAGCATGCATGCATAAACATACATGCTACAAATACACAAATGTCTTTACCAACTGAACCACTAAGGAGGCCAGTGAGCGGTTCTTTCATCCTCTCCCCCTTGATCAAATGAACTAAATAAATACATGAATAAAGACAACAGCTAGAGCATTAATTATCATGTGCCTGCCAGACCTTTCAGTGATTCAGGGGTCAAACTGAATGAACCCATCAACAAATGGCAACATCTAGGTCCTGAGACGACTGCCAAAGTTTTGTTCTCTGCCAGTTTTCAAATAAATTCCACTCAGTAGAGTATGAATGACAAAATGTATTAATTCATTAGCCTGAATTCATTTAGGAACAGTAAGGTGGCTGGAGCTGGTATCAAAATGTGATTTTGTTTTGTTGAATAAAGTTCTGATACTCAGTCATCAATTCCAATGAACTAGCATTCAGTCAGAACTCACAGAAAGCCGTCCCACCTTAATGTGAAATTCCCCATCAACCAAAATGTTCTCAGGCTTCAGGTCCTTGTGTATGATACCATTCCGTGTTAAATATTCCATTCCTTCAAGCATCTCTAAAATAATCCTCCCCTTGACAGAAATAGGTACAGTAACCTGAAACAAATCAAAATCCAAACTCAGGAAACCAAGGGCACCAAAAAGCTTGCAAGCAGCAAAAATCCAATGCACGTTTTACAGAGATTTGGAAATTGAGCATCGGGAATTGAGACAAAATGTTTTTCTGACTCAATGTTTATTAAATTGTAAACTTTTTTTCATATTTCAAAACAACTGCATGTACATTGTAACAGGTGGAGTGGATTTAACAGGTGATGTATTCAGTTTTCCTTGTTTGTATGTGTAAGTTGAAATTGTATGAACGTTAGTATTTAAAGTTTAGAATCTTGCTAACCAGCTCGTCCCCTCCCAGGACCCTCCAATGCACCCAAACACAAAATCTGAGGGCTGCTGTCTCAACCTGATTGGCAGCTCCACTTCCTAAAACCATAACTTCCCATAAGTCCACTCCACCTATACATCCCTTTGTAAGCACTGATGCAGGCGCAAAGCAAGACCGCGCACTAGACAGAGCAATTTCTATACCCACACATACACATTGCTTACCGTTTCAAGCAAAGCCAAAAGGTTTCCTTGAGTGACAAACTCCTTGACCAGAGAGTGGGCGCCATCTTCCAAAACCACTCCAAAGAGTTTCACAATGCGACTGTGATTTAACTTGTGCAATATTTTAGCTTCCTTTAGCAGCTTTGCCTTGTTACTACAATGGTACAAAACAAAATCATTAACACTCTGTTAAGACTGTCTTTCCATTTCTCCTGTTGTTGAAATACCATGAACCAATATTATGATACCATACAATGTGAGGAAATCACAATTATATATATACATAGGCTTTTAAGAACATCAAGACAGGTTTTTGTTACACACAATCTCGTGATTCATGTGAAAATATTTTCACACTCTCCAGGCCTGTGTTTTTTTTTCCTCTTTCTAAGTAACCATAAAGAGGAAGTGCTGCAAAACCACGTCCTTCCTTTTATCTGCAACTAATACGGTGCACAGTGTAATACGAGTATATCAGATGAAAAAACGTAAAACTTTATAAGAAACGAATGAACAGCCCCCAACAGACTTGTTGAATGAGAGAGAGATGTAAAACGATAACTGCTGAGGTGAAAGATGTCACTTGCTAAGCAGTAGATAGAGATGTGTGGGTCTTGAACAGAGTGCCCAGAGCTTACTTGCCGCGTAGTGGTCCAGTGTAAACTGTCTTCTGGACCACCTGGCCATGAGTTTTGTGGTGACACAGGAAGACATTGCCAAAACCTGCACGGTCCAAGGGAACCTTCTGTAAGAGGTCTGCTGATTCAATAAGGATAGGATCCTGATGAGCAGCCATGATGCCCCACTGCACCACAGATCAGCAGACCTACCATGGAGAAAGAGAGAAGGAGAGGGAGGGAGGGAGGGAGGGAGGGAGAGTGAGAGCAAGTGAGTGAGGGAGTAAAGGAGGGAGGGAGAGTGAAAGCAAGTGAGTGAGGGAGTAAAGGAGGGAGGGAGAGTGAAAGCAAGTGAGTGAGGGAGTAAAGGAGGGAGGGAGTCAGCCCCGGCACCAGAGGAAAGTAACCGGCCGGGCATTTGTGGGCGGGCCTTACGATCAAAATCAATTTTTTCTCAGATTATTATTTCTCCTGGGAGGGCTACATTCCTAGCTGGGGGGATATGAGATAGAGGCAGAAAGACTAAAACTTAAAACATTAAATCATGAACAAAGATTTAACAACTTAACCAAACCATGCACTAACCATCCGAAGTGAAACACAAATAAAACAATTTAAGTTCAGAAAACCTACTGCTGACAAAGAAAGAAAAAGTGGATGAAAGAAAGAAAAAGACAGAAAGAAAGTGACTGGTTTTCACAAAGGAGATGACTACTGTTCATTTTCAGAGACTGGAGGCAAAAAGCAAATCAATGATGAACAAAAAGTACAAGTTAACACAAAATAAAAAAAAAGTATTTCTTATTGCACTCCCGCCAGTCTAAAGAATAAACAAATTCCAGCAGCCACACACAGCATAAAGAGAGAGAGAGAGAGGGATGATACCTAAAGACAACCTGGACATTTTAATCAATTAAGAATATCAACATTGCTATACATTTTCCTTCTGACTTTGCTGTGAAAGAAAGCAATATATGCTAATTAAAGCACTTACATGAATTTTTAAAATGAAGAAAATAAAATAGTCATGCAATACTTTATAGTTCCTCCTACTTGCTCATTGTCGATTAGAATCAACTTATAATTTTCTTACTTGCTTAATAATATAATTATCAATAAATTAAATAATAAAATACAGCCAACGGCTATTCAATCAAAACTGAAAAGGGACATTGACGGGGACAATACCATATTTCACAACATTCTTGAGTATACTATAAGATTAATTAGGTATCATAAAACTCGTTGACTTAACTGAATTGGTCTTCACTATATCCAGTGTTCATCTAACAAAATGTTAATATATTAATACAGCCAATATAATTAAAGAAAAACGTACCTGTTCTCACATTCCCCAGTTGTCAGAAATCATCGTTACACTTCCTTATTGCTCGTTTCCAGTTGAAACCGAAAGCCAACAAATGGTAAAACGTCATAGAGGCAAGCCAAAAAAATGATTGTAACTTTATCTGACTCTGAATCAGCAAGAGTTACCTTATATAATTGCAAGACATAATGTTTCTGTTCAAAAAACTGATCCTGAAACAGTCAGAGACAGGGGGAAGGACGCAGTCTAGAATCAACAGACCATTGTAATCATATCCAGAGACGTCGATTTTCAAGCCCAAAGATTGCGTGCAAAATGTTAATTATGAATGGTTAACTTGTGAAAGATAACTATAACCACTCAAGATATAGTACCAGATACTATTCAATCTACATCAGCAGATCGCCTCAGAATTGTAACAGATAATACAATATCAACCATGGCCCCTCAACCCACATCCTGTGTGTACACTCAAGCAGATGGGTGAGATAAACAGACCCCATTCCTGAGCTGAATGCTAACTGCTGTTGGTTTGCAATGTTGTTCCTTATTATTTATTGTGTTCACATTTTCCTATGTTCCCTAAATTCACAGTCATTGCTCCTGTAAACTGTAATCCTACCAACACACAATTAAGTGGTGAGAAGTGCTCGTTATTAGTGGTGTATACAATAACGTTATAATAAACAACATGGCCGACCTTCAGGACAAAGAAGTACAAAGATTGACTGTTAAATCTGATCAATCTGAGTTGTTTAATTGATGTCACAATTGTTGTTGAGCCATGGTTTATGCTCCTGCCTGCAGAACCTGGTCCTCTTTGTAGAAGCATTTCTGACCAATTAAAACAGTCAGCTACACAGGTAATCCACATCGATTAGTTTCTTTGGGTCTGAGTGTAGTACAGTTATTGTTACACTTACTATGAACAGGGACTTTATGGTTACATGTAACAACATGTAGAGAGGTAATTGACAGAGTGGGCAAACACTTCCGGGTAATGTTTTATATTAGAATGGATTTTTTAAAAACCATTACATAAAATATGTATTTGGTTATTTTTCCAAGTATAATTCAGCTATTGTTAAGAAGGGAATATATTGTGTGAATAATAATAAAAAAAAGAATTATCTGCTAGCTACGCTCGCGAGGGGTTCATATTTTGTCATTAGGCAATTTAGTTTTTCTTCCCACCGACCGTAGTAAGCTAGAGAATGTATTTGAGCCTCTGCGCTTTCGTAATGGCTGGTTATTATCATGTAATATATTTATATATATTCGGAATTCTCTGTGTGTTTTTATTTTTTTATTTTCTACATACATACAAGTTATTAACGATAGGTAGAGATTGCTGAAGCATGTGATTGCGGAGGCTGCAATGTAGCGTATTAGCACTAGCATGGCTAAAATGTTAAAATATCGGTGTCTAATAGGTGCTGCTGGGGAAGTCTGTTTGAGTCTATATTTAGTATGACATTAATCTCCACTATTTCAGGTATGACATTTTGAGCATTGCATTTTTTCTCTCACTGAATTGTTATTCGACCTAGCATTTTGTGCTAATTGCTACTGCTAGGAAGTTAATGGCGCCCCGCGTGAATGTACGGTCACGCGGTCTAAGTCTCTTCAGATCTGGATGTAGTCAGAGAAGGTGCTGTTGGTGGAGTCTATATTCAGCATTACATGTCTACTATTTCAGAGCCAGCATGAATGAACTGTGGGACAACCAGTGTGACGGTGCCGTTCTTGGTTCCAACATATACACACAACGCAGAGCAACCCCCCGCTACAAGAGCTTGCTGTAGAACGTCAGGTGAAAACAAAAACTAGAGCACACCACAGCCTTCCATGACCGGGGCTGGTGACCATGGTTACAGGTGAACTGAGCACATTGTGGGGAACACTTCTACCCCATGGACCACAATGCTTCACACTCGATGATGGCAAACTTTATTAGCTTCTTCTAGTGTTGCTGGTGCTGAATAAAATAAGTCTTAAGGGTCCAAGCTAAAACCAGACAATGTTGTATGAATTGTATGTGACTTTAGCAGTGATGGTGAGGAGTGATACAGTTACCTCATACTTCACTGTGGAGTGGCTGTTATGCTAAAGATTTGGCACACCAAATATGAAGAGAATAAGAATATTTTTAAACCACACCAGTTGAAGAGCTGAACCTGTTGTAACAGCATCAGTGTTACCAGAAACACATGGTATAGATAAAATAATGTAAATATCAAAAGATGTATGAGTGTGTATTAACTAATAAGGAGGTGGGCTTTGCGTAGCCTTCAGAACAACTTCAGTCCTTCTTGAAATATTATTATACACAAGTTTAATAGTGGAATAGTGAATATTTTAATAGTGAATTATGTAGTGTATATACGTAGTAATTTTGGGAACTTATTGTGTAGGAATATGGGAAGATCTTGCTGAATCTGTTGATCCGTATGGTGTACCTGGTAATCTAAAACAGTGGTTCCCAATGGCGATCCACTGTGTTTGCTGGGTTTTATTCCAATGACAACTGCAACTGCAGAATCTTAACAAGCTGTCAATTGTTCATAATTGTTCAATTGTTCATGCTTTTCATGATTACAGAGATCATTTTCCATTACAGCTATGCATGTCATGAAGAAATAGCTCCTATATTCACCTTGTGTTTGTGAATTTTGCAAAAAAAAATAAACAAAAGAGTAAGTTTTCATACCTGATTAAATTATAGACTGGGGTGAATCAATACACCTTAAGTCATTGAACACATGATTAAGCTACAGATTTTTGTGATTAGTAACACAATCCAGAATCACCCCAGTCTTTAATATGAGTTAAAACATTTCAGTTGTCTTTATGCAATTTGAACAATGTGAATATAGGAGCTTTTTCTTCATTTAGTTTCCTTACAGTAGGAATCCCTTTTCATTTGCTGTTCCCGTTATTTTGTTTATCCCCATAAATATGACTGTTCCCCACTATTCTTTGATAAAAGCAAAAACATGCATAAATAAACTATCCAGGAAGGCTGACTAGTCTGTATTAGGTCTGTATAAATCACATGCGGTTTCACCGATCGATTCCCAGGAACCATAAATGTAGTGTATTCTCACAAGTTACCTATGGGCCTTTGAATGTCTTCCACTGCCATCTAGCGAAGATTCTTTAAATTACAGTCATTCTTTCCAGTAGGATGGGGCATGCTCCCTCACAGCCACAATGTGCAAGAAAATGTCTTTTCATGGACAAAACTCACAAGGAGCAGATCTTTGATTTGTCTGTATGACTGTGTTTTTGGTGGTGTTTAAGTTATAATAAGCAAATGCATTCAGTGTATTTTGCTGAGACAACATGGTGAAACGTATGCTATTTCTGCAACTGATTTCGTTGCTACATAATTAAATAATTCCACTAGATCAAGAGTAGATAGCACCACACTTGAGAGCTGGTGTGTATGCAGGTTATTCTATTTGGAACACTGGTTGTACCCACCCCCCCTCCCACCCCATATCGGCCTCATGGATGGGGGTGGAACTGCTGGTGTGCAAAGACTAGCATATATCTATTTGTTCTCTGTTGGAAGTGTTCCTCGCGGTATTATCTTCCTCTTGCTTTTTGTTTTGGAAAGGGGAATACATCTAATCACTTTCATGATTATGATGGAAGACACACTCGGGGTTCGAACCTTTTTGCTGCCATCTTGTGGTTAAATGAAAAACATACTTGTATCACGTACCACTGAGCTGTTACTATTGGCTAAAAACACCCCACACCTTTCATTTGGATTTGAACATAACATCTTAGTGTTAATATTATGATGATTGAAATCACATCATGAAATACTAATCATTAAAAGGCTAATGTAATTGTCACCTGATTAGTTACACAGCTATACATTTTAACTGCCATACATTTAAATGGTATTTGCTAAAATATCAACAAAAATTTAGTTTGTGAGTTTCACATAGTTGATATCTGTGATAGGACTGCAAATTTAAAATCATTTGTAACTAAGGCCAATGCATAGCAACTTATAATCTGGGGTGATGCAGACAGGATTGTGTTGGGAGAAAGCCCAACACATTGCCCGTTCCTAACTATTAAACATTTTGGTGGTTCTGAACATCACTGAACCTTCTGGAAGGCAATTCTGGAAAATACAGTGCAGAGCAGGTTTCCACATCCTTCAAAAACAAGTGGCTTTCCTTCTGAATGGTGCCATATCCCACTTAAAACTTTTACATGAAACACATGGAGTAACATTCCAGCATTCCTCTGTAAGCAATGAAGACAAATTCCTTTTGAGTGAATAAGTATTTATGTATATGTTTAGGTCCTCCCCCCCACACACACACACACATATATATATATATAATTACGGTTATCACTAATGTGTCCAAATCAGACGACAACACACTGCTGACTCATTTAGATTACTTTAGGGGCTGTACACGCTGTACTGCAGTGAAACGCAGCTCATTTCAAAGCAGGCCACTGTTACTGCTCAATTCAAACCAACGCTATGACTGGCCAGCCTTTCCTCAGAGGCTCATGGCTCTCAAAGTCTTGTAGTCCACACAGTCAAAAGCACTTCGTCAGGGGTTCATTCACCCCTGCCTTGTTGAAAACGAGAACAAGTTTTGTTTCTCAATGGGGAAAAGTTTAGTCATTTTGTTACTTCTTATCCCTTGATCGTGTTTTTATTACATCGTGGGACACCCCCGCCTTGGCCCACATACACATATTCCCCCCACACTACCCTCCTCCCACACACACATACACACACATACATGTCTGTGCACACCCACACAAAGGCTTTGAAACAAGTGACTTGCTGTCCAGTTCTGCATTTCATGTACCACAAGAGTAACTTCCTCACACATAAACTCACATCTAAGTCACATATATGTGCACACAAACACACATACACACTCTAGCATGAAGGCTGTGAAACAAGTGAACTTTCCTCCAGTCCTTCATTTCCATCACCACAAGAGGAACCCCCCACCTCTCCACACACACACGTAGGCGCACACATGCACACACACACACACTTAAGCGCACATGCGTACACAGACACATACACACTTGAAGCCTGTAAAACAAGTGAATTTCTCTCCAAACCTGCATTCCCTTCCCCACACAAGCCTCCCCCTGCTTCTCTCTTCACGTGTCAAAGTAATTTCCTCAAAGCACAGCTGCGCAGAGCACACACCCCCTTTACCCCCTAAATACACCCCATATACTCCCATTGACCCCCCCTGTCTGCCTGGCCACTTCCCTTCTCCTGTCCCGCTGCTTCCTGCCAGACACCCTCCAGTAGCGCTCTGCAGGTTCGAGCTCCCCCGCCTCTTGCTTCCCCCCCTCATGATTCAGCACCAGTGCTGCTGCTGCCAGAGAGCATTGTGGGCTTTTCCTGTTGCCTTGGCGTGACCCTGGCAGGGTGTGGGGTGCGGATGGAGGCCGTGGCCCAGCCAGGGGGGCATGGGAGAGGTTGCGTCAGTCCAGGTGTAGCTGTTCACCGTGGTTCCTCTGGTGATTTATTCTCTCTCTCTCTCTCTCGCTCTCTCTTTCTTTCTCTTTCTCACTCTTTCACTCTGTGACAGTATGAGAAATGCTCAAATATTTGGTAATGTGCTCAAATGCTTTATACTTACAATTCCATCTTTTGTGTTTGGTTTTTCACTTCTGCCATTTTCAATCCTTTAATTCCGTATTTTATGGCTAGTCATGATGAACTTAGTATCCAAAGAGTACATTTACTGTTAACAATAGTGTGCAACAGTGAATGAATACTGATAAATAAATAACCAAAATAATATTTTTCTCATGTATTATTACTTTACCCATAAATCATAGAGTTGAGAATTCCAATATCTTTTAAGCATTACTCATAGTCTGATCAAATAATATTAAAATAGGACATGAACCATTTGAATATACTCATACTGGGTAAAGATACCTTCCACTGAGCTTCAGTACATTGCTCAGTGAGAAAATGAGAAAAGCTCAGTGTGTAGACAGTATGTGTGTGACAGACGTGTGTGTGTGTGTGTGTGCGCATAGCACAGCATACCTAATAAATAGTATCTTGGTTTTAGTCGGATTGAGTTCACACATGCATATACACATGTACAGTCCACAAAAAAATACAAACACTTTGTCTTTTCTAAACCACATGGCTGGAAGAGGCATGCCCCTTCCCTGAATGATAGATCACAGTACTTCTGTTGCAGTGACTGAAGTAATTTCCTTTGTATGTCATTACTGGCCTCAAGAGAGATTATCTGTTAAATTAAAGCACACTGCTCAGTGGGTGTGGACCTGTATTTTTACATTTCCTCAGCTTTTGCTGTCAGCAAATCAGAGTTTATCAGCTGGACTGTCTGGCACCCCATTAGTTGATACCGCCTGTGGACATTGCATTTTAGCCCTTCAGTATGTAAAACAAAATCTTGTAAAATGAACTGAAAGACTGTTTATTGTGATCTATCCCACAGGGGACATTACAACACTACAGTTATAATTATCATTATTAGTTATTGATATAGCCTGGAAATTGTTCAATCTGCAACTCATGTTTAAGTAAGATTTACAGTGCTGGCGATTTGTCATTGTATAATCATTAAGAACTCACTGTATACCAGCAGAAAGTATTGATTCAGTAGTTTTACTAGCTGTGTAGTAAAATTATTTTATTAAGGTTGTTTTTACGACAACAATCAATTTTTAACAAACATTTAATAATGATGGAAAGATTTAATGAATTCCAAAAGCATAAACATTTACTGTACTCCTTATTCCTCAAAAAGTCAGACGTGGAATGTTTACATTGCATGTAATGTATAATAATAGAATTCCCCTTTCTCTTATGAAAGAAAAAACAAAAAACAACAAGATACAATCTTGTTTCCATTTACCCTGTCACCTTGTGTGGTGCATATTCTTAAATACCGCGCTTTCATTGACAAAAAAAAAAAAAAACTTTCGCTGTTATGCTGCTCACCAACCACTGCAGTGGAAGAATATTCATCAAATATTTGAAGACGTGTGCCGGCAGAATCAGTCGCCTTGTCAACCACATTTAAAATACTGCTGAACAATAGCGATCTGGTTTCTGTGAACACCTCCCCTGTTTTTCTCCCGTCTGAAACCGTACGCAAAACCACAAATCGAAACTGCCACATCCAGACACAACGGGGAGCTATATCTGTGATGTACCACAGAATGGAAGAGTAACAAACACCCATAAAGCTACGGGAAATGACATATGTAAACTTACACAACAAACCAATACACTCCCTACACTAAAAAAAACAATAGTGTTAGCCTGGGCAATGCACAAATTACAGTATGTTTGTTTAATGCCATTATCACACATAAAACTCAGAACGGGTTTTGAAACAAACAGTTGTTGTAATGGAATCTTATGACATAAGCTGTTATTTACGTTTACATTTTAATGTTGTAATTCTATACCTGTTTTTGTTCCCAGTCATTGACCAGAATAAACTTGCTGGCATACTGTAATGTGAAGCAGAAAAATATCATCCACTAAGTTTGGACAATAGAGTTTAAAGTTATAAATATCTCTCCAGTGACATCTAAGTGCTAATGGTGTTGGCTGTCTAAAGTGAGTATTACTAGTGAAAACAAATCTTGGGTGAAATTGTTAATTTAAAATTATAGTGCTTGATGCTGAAAGTATCTTTTTTTTTTTTGTTTATTTATTTTCATAGGCCTTGTTCACAGACATTTTTGTCCTATTTCAGATGTCCCCAGACATTCTGAGCCCAGGGTCCACTGAACATGTTTAGGTTTCTCACACTTGACCTGGTCAATAAAAAACATTCCCTACATTTCAGGAAAAAAACTACAACCTCATCCCTGTGTTGTGAGATATGCTAGACTAATCCCAGGAAGTAGATCTCTCCCTCTTTTCTCTCTGGCGTGTTGGGGTTGGGTGGGGTTGAGGACTTCCTCTGAGGTCCAGTCTGTCCTGATGACTTGTGATTTTACAATAGGGATTGGGGTGATCATTCCTGAAAGGTAGATAGACTAAACATGAATACTCTCGCCATACATGAATAATGTATCAAGCTGATTACACTGTTAAATCACCTCACTTGGTTTCTCAGGTCTGAAGTGGTTGAGGTGGCTTCCAAAACCCAGCACACACTCTGGCTCTCCAGCACCTGGAGTGAGGAGCACAAGGCACAGGACAGACTGGAACTGGATACTAAGCAAATACTATTTCCGTGACCCACCCCTTATGAAAACGTAACCAAACATATTTAAACACACATCTGACTAAAAAGTGTTCCATTTGACTGATGTGATTACACATGTGTATGCTATTTACAGCATATTATTTCTCTCTTACAGTCGACCATCCCAGTCAGTTTGCAGAAGAAGGGCCTGACCCATATTTTCACAGCCACTGCTTCATTAAAGTGAGACAAAAAGGAGCACTGCTAGGTACCTTCAAGTGAAAAGAAATACTGAAGGTGCTCTTTTCAAAAGGTCTGTTCAATTAAAAAATCCATTTAAAATATCAGCAAAGCCTTACTCCTTTGTCAAAGGCTTAAGCATGCCCTCATTGATTTTGCTAAATCAGTAAATTATTTCAAAACCTTTTTTCAATATAACAGAGCGAGTTTTCTATTTTATTTGTATCATCTGGTCAACCCATAGCATTCATGAACATTTTATACATCTCAAACTGAATACAAGGGAAAGGGATGTTAGCAAGTACTAGCTATGTACTTGATCCCCAGGTGGTCAGGAAGACTATGAGCAACAGACCCCCTGAGACACAGAAATTACCTAGAAAAGTACCTAGCCAGAGATACACACACCATATCTTCATTTACCTCAACATATGAAAGATACAGATGACCATGACCGACACTTACATTTCACTAATAATAAAACTTACAGTGAACTATGTCTACACATCTATTCACTTTTTTACTACTCAGCATTCAAGGGAAATCAGCAGACCAAAGCAATCTTTGGATGAAGTTCCACAGTACTAAAACCGATAACAGGATGCTTTTTTAAACAGTGAGTGCAGAAAATTACTGCAAACAGGTGTCATGAGTAACACTAAGAATGCCTTTCTGGAATGCCTTCATTCTGGTAGACTTGTATGACATGTTAGATACAGACCACTCTGGAATTTGGGGCCAATGTGTCATCGGTATCAACAGAGAATAATGATCCCATTGATAACAGTTTAATAAATGTTATTTGGCCATTTGTATTTTTTTAATGCAACTGAACTTACATATAGAGTACCACAACCAGCCATTAAGGATTAGATCACTCCTGCAGTATACATTTTATAAGACTGGCCCATTTAAGTTATGTGAGGTATATTAAAGATATTGCCATAAAACCTGTGTCTTTAATGCAGTGAGAACAGACATCCTCTCAAGCTGCTGTTGACTTGAGTGCAAATAGAGACCTTTAAATTTGGAGGTGTTCTTCTGGGAATGGCCGATTAAAATACAATCAAGAATACTAAAAAAAAATCCTTCATCATAAAGGAAATCTTTTCCAGATGCTAACTTCCCCCACCTCCCTACCAAGTGACTGTAGTTGTTATGCATTAAGCAATGAACAAGAAACATTCACATAAAGAATGCAATTTCAACAGATTCATTTTAATAATCCAAACTCATGGCAGTGACGTCAGCATAGAATATACTGAGTAATTGCTTCCGAGTTTATTTCATATTTATGTGGCATCAATTTGACATGAGTAAAATGCAACAGTTATGCGGATGCAATGGCTGGATTACAGACTGCTAGCAAAAGACCTTTGCCCTGACACAGATATAATACAAATGTGGGTTGTCAAAGGAACGATGCACCAGTTATTCCGTATCATTATGATGTGGTCTTTTTTTTATATCATCGTGCCACAATTTTGGACTGTCAAAACAGAGCTCCAAGTGTTTCACTTGAAACAAAAGTACATTTAATCTCATAAAGGTCTGAGCTTCTCTCCAGCAGTTTTCCATTAGATGCAAGCAGATACAGAGCAGACATATTCTGATCCATATCAGCGAAATGGACTGACGCCATCACACCTGAGTGAGTTTGTAATTCCCCATAATCCTCCTGGGCATGTACCCAAACTGCTGCTTCTAACATTTAAAAGGCTAAAATGACTAGCAGTGAATTTTAAAGTTATTAGGAATCCAAGTGTTACAAAGAGAAGTTACAAAGTGATTTACCTTATAACGTGCGCACATCAGACTGCATATTCTAATTACTGATTAAATCTCATCTCTTTAGTTTTCTTAATAATTAAAAAAACTTGTTCTCTCTTTGTGACTCACTTTCAGGTGCTTTTCCTTCCCACAGTTCTGCAGTCCCTGTCACACACTTGCTGAGGTTACCTCGTGGCGCGTTAGTGAGGGCTGAATTTCGACACCATGCAGCGATCACATAACTACAGTCCATCACAGAATACATGAGGCTGAGCAGATCCTCCCCCACAACCCCCCTCTAGCTTCCACCAAGACAGCATGTCCAATTCCAGAGACTGCTTATTCCAGAGACGCAGAGGGAAACTCGACCCCAGGTCAGGTTGATACAGGAGAGTGTTTCAGAAAACAAAAACCTTTATTTTAATATTTACAGAAATTGACAACAACTGTTCTTTCTCCAGTATAAAATTTTAATCACTATATAATTTTGTGATTGTAATCCTATTTCCAAACTTTGGGATGACCATATTACATATGCCTGACAATTTCTTATTTTTATTTGAATTTTATACTTGCACATATCACTTGTAAATCTATCTATCTATTTATATTTTATTATTCAAATTGACTGTTGTAATGAAATGTGAAGTAGCATATGTAGGTTTTGTGCAACTATTACTACTATCAAAACAGATAATAAATAAATACAAAATAAAGATCCTACACTCACTTACTCCTCTTACTCAGCTGAGAAACCCAAAACCCCTGACCAGTGTGCAGGAACGCTGATCTAAACTGGATTCTGTGCCTGCTGGTTTTCTGCTCCAACCATCAGTTTCTGATAATGCTAATGCTAATTGGGAATTCGGTGTTACATTCTTGTGCCAAATAAATGTATTCTTGTGCCATATATTAGTCTAATTGGTTGGTCTCGTAACGTTCTCACAATTAGAGCAGTCAAGGGCCTGGCAAAGATTTGGCGACCCCAGAATAAGAAAAAAATGACAGATAAATGATGGTACGCTATGAGAAATACTGATTGAGGAACTGGGCTTTCAACCAGTGGGATGCTGGTTTGAATCCCAAGTGGACCACTGGAGCAGTTCTAATTCTCAGTGGTCAGGCAGGTGAACAGACTTATGGAACAGTAGGGACAGCCAGGGAGATGGGTAGCTGGGCCGTGGGTACCAAGACTAAAGAAAAAAATGGCAGAAAATAGACATGTCCTGAACAAAAAAATGAACGTTATCAGTAAGGAGCACCAGTGGGTCCCATCCTGTGCACATGCAAGCTCATAGTTTCACTACCGTATTACTTCCAGCTGCATGAACAGGTAAAAACAAAAATGTAAGCTGTTTAAGTCATCCACTTTTTGTACATTGACAGCATTCATTCTACGAAACTCAGAATAAATTCTGGTTTACAAACATTCATTAATATTATTAACCCTTAGTTATTAATATAGGTAGGATTACATTATGATCCAATATGGTATTGCTCTGGGCGTTTGCACATTTATTTTATTTGTTTTATTTAGAAAATGATTTACTCTGCTGTAAAGGCAATGCTTGCATAAATATGATTTAGGCATGCGCAGCGCAGATCATGACAGCATAACCCGGTACGCTTTAAGGAATGTAACTTAAGCCTCATCTTGAAAGACTGAAATTACACAATCCTACAAAAACGTACATTTAAAGTGGAGTAATTTAGGAAGCAAAAACCTGGTAAATGTAGTACTTTTGGCTTTCTGATTCGTTGGCGGGGATATAAAGAAAGACTACATATCCCAAGATGCTTTAGAAGCCACTGTTTCTGGTGGTTTGTCAGTGCGATCTTGACAGCCACCTCTGGGGAGGTAAATGTAACCGAATGGTGTGGGGTATAGCCAGAGAAATAAATCTCCAAAGATAAGCAACAGAAAATCAACGTTGCGCTTCACCGTCGTACGCCAGTCTTACGAACCTCCGTGAAAATGGGAAACGGAATTAATAAGGTAAAATGCATCTCAAATGTCGCTTGTCAACGCGCTGAAATATTGCCCCTTGTTAAGTTTCTGAATTCTAGATTACTTTACTTGGTATGGACGGAGTTACCGGAAAAAATGTGAAGAAAACAAAAAATTACATGCTATTTTTCACAGCGTTCCTTCTGTAAAAGTTATGCATTGTTTTTACTTGAAACATATCTGTAGCTACGCAAAACAAGTAACGAAATGGCATTGATGCTGTCTGGAGGTATCTCGGTTGTTTGGGCGTATCGTATTATCGTTGTCAAATACAATATTGTTTAATAGCAATCTCTTTGCATATGTCTGCAAATGTAATTAAGTCGTGCGTTTGTATGTGAAAGTGTACACACAGTCTAACGATGGGAAATCAGATACTTTTGGATAACTAATTCCTCTTCATTCGTGCTATATGTCCAACTAATATACGCTTATCGCATTGATTAGATAAGTGTTGGAATCAGATGTTTTGCTAATTTTGCATGGTTAATGAGGTACTTTGAAACTGAAAGTGAACATCCCGAACAGAGAACAACAAACAAGAGAGAAAGCGGATTTGATGTGCGCTGAAAAGGAAATGACATTTATGTTTCCTAAATGCTCTTCTCCAGCCTAAGTGTAAAATAGTGCACGATGTGTCAAACTAATTGAACCGTTCTGTTTAACTCAAGACTGGCAGAGAAAAATAGTGCCAACATCATTACAACGACAACATCAGAAGCTCATTGATCAATGTCTTCAGAAAAAAAATGATACTGAATTTCTTAAAGTAATTGTACAAGTTCTGGCGGATGACGTTGTTATATGGATTCTTATAATGTGCCATTTTACAATAATGGGAAGTCTGTTACCCAGCCGATTGACATAATAACCAGTGAGGTCACTGTTCTAATGAAAGTGTTGAAAGTACTGTGCACTAAAATGTCACGCTTTATAAATATATATGGCATAAGATTTATAGAGGTACCGAAATCGTGGGTAGTTTTTAATTTCCTTTTTCATGTCCGCCTGTCTCGAGATCTTTGTAAAATAGTTACAGCATTAAGAATACTTTTTATTATGTAAGAAAACAATGAAAGGATTAGAATTGTAGTTCACTCGTTCCTGCTCTCTGGTTGGCCCAAGGGGCCTCGGGGTTTCGTACCCATGCTCTGTGGAGCCCAAGTCACTGCTGTGTATTGTTTGTGGTCACGGTACTCATTCTTATATAGGACCTCGCACGTTCTGGTACGAAATGCACAGTCCAGTTGCCCCAGTCACGTGTACCGTCAGATTAAGTCTGAGCGCGCACATTCTCCCAGGGTTTTATCGCACAGGACAGGGGGGCGTTCCCAGTGTGTTTTTAAAAGAGTGCCAGGGCTAGATAAGAGGAATTAATGTAGAGACCCCTCTCCCCTTTTTAAGTGAGCTTCTTAAGTTCAAGGTCATTTACAAACCCAGCTTTCATGGCAGTGATTGACAATCCCATGGGAAGTAACTCTGTGGCTAAGGCTGTGGAGAAACACATTGACTAGTTGGGTGTCTGATTCTGTGCTTGGTGTTAATACCCCCACTCTTCTTACACATAGTGCTGTCTCGCTTGATCACAGCATGGTTGTGTCATTTGTCGGTGCACACTTTTAGCTCCAGGACACCATGCCATCTGTCCATGGGGTTAAATATAACAACTCCCTCTGTGTGGGTCTGTATTGTTGCAAGACATTGTGGGCATTCATGTATTAAATTATGCTCAGATTTAATTATGAGCTTTTATCCATTATCAAAGTGCATCAGCCATACAAACTGAAGACTTGCGAGAACAAAACCAAAATGCCTTTTCCAATGTAATATTGAGGTGATTATGCACTGACTATTTCTTTTGTATATGCTTGTATTTTTAAATGGTTTCATGTAGCGGAATTATGTGAAATCTTGGAATTTTGTTTGAATGATGTTGATGTCATGGAGGGTAATTAATTATTAAACAGAATAACCACTGGTTGAAAATGAGGACGTTTTCAAACACTTGGATAATGTTCAAGTACTGAAAATAACGAAATGCAGAATATGTATGTAACTAGGCCTTAAGATGGAAAAAAATTGATTAAGGCCTACATCAATTAAAGCTTTTTTGTTTGTTGTAGGTCCTGCCAGATTTATACCTGGGGAACTTCAAAGGTAAGCCTCTCTCCTTCACATCCTTGCACAGGGACAGACGACGTGCTGCAGTATGGTTAGACAATAAGTTTAATGATGGGTGATAAAAGTTGATATATGTGTTTCAGTTCCCCTCTGAAGTGTGCTCTTGGTGAAACGCAGGGCTGCCCCCAGTTTCAATAGGCCTGTTGGTTGACATGGATCAGCAGGCGGGCGTTGTGTTGCCCCGCTGGCCTGGAGATGATGACAGAGCCTCCTCCTTGCAGCTCTCAGTCCTGCTCACTGGGTCGGGCATGGCACCATAGAAATACATAGATCAATAGATAGAGGAAAAGAGAAGAGAGAGAGAGAGAGAGGGAATATCAACATGCAAAGTGATATTGTGAGAGGAAGACAGAGATGAGTGGTAACTGAGAGCGGTATGTTCAGAGCATTTTTCGTTCTTACTTTCCGGGAGCCTTGCAACCAGGAAGGGTGGGGGGGAGACAGAAAGAGAGGGAAGCGGAGAGAGGGAAACGTTGCTTCGAAATGCAAAGCCGTTATCCTGAATAGTCTCGAAATGAATTTCAGTCCTGCTTTGGCAATCATGTAATGAGGGAAAAAACCAAATGTATTGGGTTGTCACCAATTACTGATTTTAGTTTTTGTCACCCCAGCGATGGCAGAGGAACTTCGATAGCTGGTTTCGTCAAACCTCGTGGTCATTTTCCGACAGGAACGACAACGCCCAGAACAGGGCATGCTTCACTGCCCACTGTGTCACAGGCCTGACTCCACCTGTAATATAACACTGCAATGTGTTATATGTGTCAGTCCCATTGCAAACACTAAACGAGGACGAGGAAAATCCCAGACGGACGGGGATGACGGTGGATGTACTGGCTTGAGTCAGTCGGCGTTCGGTGGCACTGACTGAGGAGGGAGGAACAGAGGTGCAAAGACTTGGTGTGAACGAGTTTGAAAACCACAGTGCGGCGCTCTCTGCTCTCTGTATGTGTAAGTGCATAAGGGGGATGGCCAACCTCGCACCATAACCGCCCCCCCACCCCTCCCGGAATGTCCCATGAGACAGCATTAAGCAGGGAGACTAGGGTTCGATGGTCACAGGATAGCTGCACGTTTCACTCCTCTGTCTCAGCCAGCTCATCTGAGACCTCTCTTCAGCAGCTGACAAGTCTGCGCTCGTTTCTTGCGTTGTTTGGTGGAATTTTAACATTTGAACATATCTTTTCCCAGCACCGTCATTAATCATGTCACCAATTTCCTCTACCATTTTGCTACTAAATGAAAAACTTGTGATATTCAATTTAGATGTGAAAACCAAGACATCAGAAATGCACATGCTAGATGCGCTCATTAGCTGTGTGCAACTAACATTTTTAGACTTGGCTTAGGAAATAATTCACATTACATCTTATATTTGATAATTCAGACATTATTCATTTGTTGGTAACTCATCAGTTTGTTAACATTTATGTAGACATAAATTAATAGTTGGTTAATGTTGGGAAGACTAATTATTAAAAGTTCATCCCAGAGAATGCATTGCGGTATGGTTCTAGAAGAGTAAAACATTCTTGATTAAAGAAAACAACTGAGCTTATTTACTGCTCAAGTTAGAGCTTTGACAGTAAAGACTAGATTTATGGACATGTCACTGGGCATGCATCTTTCCCCTTTGTGGTACCCTGCAATTTCACATTTGTAATACATAGTGAGTATCATTTTTTGAATTGTAATTGTTAGTTACCCAAACCAAAGACATTGATGCCCCTAACTGTGATTTAACACACTGTATTTATGATCAGATATTACTTTGAGGAACAGAAATCTTCTGCTTGTTGAAAAAGTGACCTGAAACCAGGTTGGGTTTTGATCTTGGAACACAATTTAGTGCCTGTGTGGCAACATAGCTTGGCTGGTTGCTAAGCTGTTTCTTAACAATACGCATTAAACTTTTTGGCATAGCATTTTTGTACTAATAGTTCCTAAACTAATCTGACAGCCCTAGAGATGATAATAACCAATAAAATGGGTGGAAAACTACAACAAGTCATCCATGTATTGTGAAATAACTGTCCTGAATCATAACTAGTTGCAGCCTAATGATATAGTGGCTAATAAGGACAGTAATGACAAAAACACCAATTATAACAACAACAGAAGTAGTTAATAATAACTACTAATAATTGTAATGTATCTTTTGTTTACATCATCAGTTATTATATGTGCCTCTATTAGAAAATCTAGAAGGTACAGGATGTACTGAGAACTTCCTCTTGTTAATACTTGTTGATTGGATAGTTTGCATCAACATGACATAAAGATTGAATATGTGCCAGTGATTTTTAGTTTATCTCATAGTATTATTTTCATTTTTAATCTATTGTGGCTCTATTGATTTTCACATAATGCAGTACATAAAACAGTTTGATTCCATAGCATATATCATGCTGTATAGGACAAGAGGTAAGTAATATCATCTAATTTATGGCACGTTTAGATCAGGCAAAAAACATCAAACTTATTCCACTTTTTTATTTTATCAGTACTCTTTATCTTCTTATTCTCTCTCACACACACAAAAGTAATTTATCATAATGTCCTGAAGCAGGCAGTGTAAGTCAAATATGAGTGTGATTTCAACCAGAAACAAGCTACAGGACCCAAGGGGTGTAGTCTACAGATGTAAGACTATTACTGCTCCTCAAATTGAAAAGTGTCTGATGGTTTTAAATTACATTCCATTAAATCTCACATAAAGTGTTAATGCAGAGTGCATAGTCTGCCTCATACACCATGCCTTTGCGAAGACCACCTGGAGGGCTTACATTATTTTTAAGGAAAAGAAAGGTTTGGAAGAAATCATATATGAACTCTGAAAATTCCTAAATTGTTTAGTGGTTATGGTTTTGTAGCACAGAGTTATTAAGTTTATGATTTTCACACCTACAGTGACAGCCTATCTGTCCATTCCTGAGCAAGCTGCAGCTTTACATTGCAGGTGGAGGTATTTTGTGTGCTGAGTATGTTGATGCTCATGCATGGTCTTTTTCTTCTTCTTCCTCTAGGTTAACAGTGATAATTGGAATTAAACTTTTGCCAGGAATTAATTTAAATTGCACAAATGACTTCTGATCATACTGTATATATGAATTCACCCCCTAATCAGATGGTTGCAGAGGAGCCTGAGAAAAACATCCACAAATACATCTGTACAAAGCAGAAAACCTTTGGCTTCCTTTTAAAGAACAAAATTTGATTAGAACATTTGCTGTTTGGTGCTTTTGAGCCAAGGTGTTGGACTGTTTTAGAAACATTGGCTTTCCGGTTTTTCTTTCAGTTCAAAATGAGAAAAGCTGTTTCTCTGGTCCAGGGCTGGGGAGCTGAGGAGCTGCAGGCCTGCAAGTCGGACGGAAAAAAATTGTGTTTGTCTCTCGGATGCGAGAGTTCGTTCTGATTGGTGGGTTAAGGTGTGATTTTGTTTATTTCTCCCCTTTTGCCCCCTCCCCCATCACAGATGCAAGGGACAGAGAACAGCTGGCGAGGAACAACATCACCCATATTCTCTCCATCCATGACAGCGCTGCCCCTCTGTTGCAGGTATGACACCTTTGGCTTGACCTCATCACCTGGTCCAAAGATGGTGGCACAGAAAGCCTGTATCAAAATGGTTTCAGTAGAGTACCATACTGTCCATTCTTACTTTGCTAAAATGGTAAAATGGTAAACCATGATCCCAAGGTACAGTAAAGTCACTGTGCATGTATCCTAGGGGAAGTAGGTGAATGACTAATCTGAGGTAAGCTTTGCATCTTCCTTCTTGACAGTTGAGGTAAGGATTAGGGTAGGATAGCTGGCCCTGGACCAGTGATCAAGGCTGACTTCTATCACATGCACCCAGGAGCACAAGTTCCGTACCCATTCTGAATCCAAGATGAGTCCTCAGTTAACCTGGGAACCTGACTAGTGTACATTAATTAGTGTACATGCCCTCTTTAAAGAGAGATGGTTTTAGATGAAGCCAGTTTCTCTCAGGTACTTAGCGATCTGTTAAATAAAAAAAACATATAAATGGAAATGTATTGAATTGAATTTCTTTTATTTATAACCCCCACAACTGAACTGATTAATCTCACTCATAGAGTGTTTAATATCCAGAGGACAGTGGAAGTTGCACTATGCAGGGGCAGCTTGATGGCACATCCTGTTAAAGCACCCTTTCAACGGTTTGGTATCAAATCCGCATCTTGCCTGTGTCAAATATGACTAGTATCCCCACAAGGTGACTAATAATTTGCCCTAGCATTGCCCAGTGAGGGAGAGATACAGCTGACAGGTATCTATGTCTTGTCACTCACTAGCTACACCTGCTCGTCATTCAGGGACCCAAATCTACTTGCACCAAACTGCATTGAAGGTGTAGAAGGTGTCTGTCTTCAAGTCATGTCTGTAGACTTGTGGACACTTTTGTGAGAAGTGAATGGCAGACATCACATATTTTTTAGAAGAATGTGTGTATGTCTATAGTATCAAATTATAGAAGCAACAATGAGCACAGACAGCAAATGTCACTGGAGATTCTAAATTGGGGGGAAGAAGGTGAACATTTTGACACAAATTTAAAAATAAGACTTCCTGGTGAAGTAAAGGTTAATAAAGATGTGTCTATATTTTACATAGCAAAATGTTATTTTGCATAGTTGTAGAGAAATTATGGTTTATAACTTAAAAACAGCATAATTTATCGACAGGCAAATCTGCAAATTTCAAAGAGCATTCATTACGCTAGTCAGGTTCCATGCTGCAAACTAGAGAGCTAGCTTTGAAAGTGTGACTGAGTTGCAAAGAAAGTGTTAAAGCACATCTAGTCTCACTAGTAATGGTTAGAGTTTTCACTCTGGGTTATGCAATAGGAGAAAAACAACTGTACTAAACCTTCTCTGGACTGTATGTTCACTCATCACCCATGGGTTTCCATATGCCTTAACTTGCACTCGGTCCTGGCCTTATTTACTCTGTGATCAAACGTGAATAGGACCTGCCAGTGTTTTGATATTGAAGGTTAATATTTGAGGATATAACATGAATACTTACATATATGCATTTATAAATAAATAAATAAATATACTTTCAGTGTGTTGAAAGTAAAACTTTCTAAAAGAGTTGGTCGGATTTCTCGGGTGGTGCTGCTTTTAGAGCTCAGATGTGTGAGAGAGAACTCATACTGAAAACGCCAAAAGTAGACGGTGTGGTTTGCTCTCCTGCGTCAGGCACCTGATTTCAGCTGTTTCGGTTGCTGCGCTTTTCAGAACCAGCAAACAACCGGTTCTCGGCGGTGACCAGGGACCTTTTGCATTCCTCGCCTGTCACGTTGCCTCAGTGAGAGTTACTGAAATTGCTCCAAAAGGAGATTTTTGTCAGTGATAAGCCAAAGTTATTGCAGCATGTTTCTTATGTAACACTCTGCAATGTAGTTTTACCTGAAGGCATCAAAATTAAGGCACAGTATTGTGCTGGAGTCAATTGTTTGAGTGCTAATGTAGAAGGACCAATACATGTCTGTATTATAATTTGTTTCAGTGGTGCTGTAATTCTAACCATAAGTACATAGGTTGTATTTTCACTATAGCAAGTGTTTCACCAAAGTGCAGTACCAAAGCCAAACCTTACCAGTCCGGCTGTCTGTGTTGCTTCAGTTTACATTGTCTCTACCTAGACTGACTGTACATAATTCAGTGTTTATAATTGAAGAATTCTGGTTCTCCCCTGAGGAAAACCAGTCTGTCAAGGTGCCACACCCACAAGCACTGGCCTTCCTGACAAGCAGAATGCACTCTCTCACCCGTTTGTGCACATTTGACAGGACTGGAGCTCCAGTCAGACTCCCTCAATTCTTTTGATTGACCATATCATCTTGTAGCAGAAGGGGTTTCAAGCACCCATCTGTCCAACTGTGACACATGCATTTGTCATTAACCTATAATTATTAAGTATAACACAAGTGAGGTGCACCATTTTTCCCTTATAGCCAGTGTGAAGAACCTGCTTTTAATGAATGTGATGAATTCACACTATGTGTGTGTGTTTGTGTGTGTGTATATATAGTTTCCCTGGGGCTCAGCTGGGGGCATGTCCCAGCTTTTCCTGAATAACCTGCTCCTTCCACTGAGGTGTAGAATTATGGAAGTGTTGCCATGGAGACATCTTTTTATCTCACTGTTCCAAAAATTCCATCTCTGCTCTTTATGAGATAAAAAGTGCTGTTCAGATTCACTTTTTTATCATGAGTTATCAGTGGGTGTGGTCATAGATGAAACCTCCGCAGCCAGCACTCAGTGGCCTTCTGATGACATATTTGAACCACCCTATCCCACATGGATCCTAGACTGGGAAGCACTAAAATTAGAATACATCTAATATTCTGTTAACTGTTCTGTACTCATAATAGACTAGCTGGCATCTTTGTGAACCTCAAAGACAGCACTCTACGGTTTTACTAGTCAATATTTATAATTTGACTTTATGTCTGATTATACCAATCAATCAATGCTGTTACTTCATGGGTGGTAATGACATGCCAAAAAATTTGAAGGGATAAAGTTAAAAGTTTAGGACATTTAATATGATATATTAGCCTGTCAGTTGTATTTGGTTGCATGCGCTGTGATGTCTAGAGAAACACTTTCTTGGCCAGAGGTGAGCCCAGCAAGCGCCCCCACTCTCGTTAGCACTTTCCCATCGCAGCGGATGGTGATATTTCAGTGTCCTGGGCACATGCAGCCTTTCTCATGACTTTCTTCTCTTTCGCATGGAGAACAAAACTGAAAACCACTCTGAAAGCCAAGCCCTATCTCAACAAGGCTGGTTGAGGACAGGAACACATAATATCTACAGTCACTGTGTGTTTTCACTACTTCCTAGCTGGGTGATGGGTTTGGCGAACACAGCGCTGGTATTTAGCTCGTCCTCCCGTTTTGAGCTGTACTGTTTGCTGTACTGCCCTGTACGTCTATGATATGTCGATGGAAACAGTGCCGCGTCATGGTGGCCGAATTGTAAATTCACCGGGGTGCCGTGGATGGAGAAAAATATTGATATTCTGTGTGTTTGTGTGCGTGTGCATGCGTGTGTGAGTGAGAGAGAGAGACACACACAGCACAAAATTGACGAGCAGAATGAAATTGTCAGGTGTGTAATTGCTGAAGCCACAATACTGCAATCTCATAGTGTGCCCTGAATCAGCACCATTACAATGGAGTAAAATTTTAGTTCTGTTTTGTGTCAGAAGTGAATTAGTAAATTGATAGCGATATTTATGTGAATAAGACTGTACAACATGTATACCGCTTGAAAATGTTAAATATGGTAGGTAGATGTAGTATGGTAGAATACAGTGCTATGGTTTAAGATTTGAATCCTACAAAATAAAGAGCCTCAGAACTCTTTAATTTCACCCATCAGTGCCTGTAGCCTTTCCAAAAAACTGTAAAAATTGTATGCTGCACTGTTCACTCTGGGGGTATACTCAACTTTTCTTCAGTTTCTCTGTTTAACAAAACATATTACTATTGCACTTAGTGACATATCTATTCACATGAAGCTCCTCTTGAATTCATGGAAAAATGTCATATTATTTATGTTTATATTTGACTTTGATGGCCACTTGGTGGTAGAAAATATCAGCAGTGTAAGAGTTAAAATATGGACATACTGGGTTTGTAAAGATATTTTATTTGTTTCTGGATTGTGTGACTCTGCATTTTCATAGGACAGCAATATGTGGTGATGAACCAGCAGACCTTTCTGTACAACTGAGAAACGAAAAGCCACTGCCAAGATTTACATCTAGCAACATTGTGCAAAAAGGGTATTTTCAGTGTCCAGTGGGTATGACTCTGCAGTTTAGTTTTTTTTTTTTTTTTTTTTTTTTGGTTAGAATGACACAAGAAGCCAGGTGTCTGGGGTTTGAATATTTGCATACCTGACTGTCAGCCCTGACACCGATTTCTTGGAAGACAGATGGAGGGGTTGGTTCAACCACCCACAAAATCTGAGCCCTAACAGAACCTGAAACAGCCAACCAAGGGACTCAGGCAAGTCTGCTTCACCACACTATTTTAAAATAAATTGTGCTGATTCATTTGTTCTGGTTTATCCTCAGTAGCCGCTACCAAGCTCTTCCTGAGGTCTACATAAGGTGTCAAAGCTGAAAACACATTAAAATATATTTAGGACATTACGGAAAAAGAAAAATAATAATAATAATAAATAGAAATAATAATAATAATAATAAATTAGAAGGAGAAGACGAGAATGGTAAAAGGGGAAGACGACAAAAAATAGCAGAAAAAACAATAAAAACAGAAAAGGCGCTCATAGTAATATAAGAAATGAGTAGAAACAGAGTAGATATACATTTCTCATAGACACATTCTCGACTGATCAGCAGTTGATTGAACTATTTACAAAATTCATTAATTTACTACTATGCTGTTAGTGTAACCTAGTTCAAAATTTCATTTCACATGTCCTTTCACTGTCCTCTTGTAAATCAAATGTGTCCTTGACTCACAAACATTGGCCATAAAAACGTAAACTAGTGTAATCAGGTTATATTTTTGCTTTTCAAAACCTGACCTGTATTTATGAATAGCTTTTTATCAAACTTCACATTATTTTTTTGTGTTTTCAGAAAACTTGTCACAGCGATGCCAAAATTGAGTCATTGGTACCCTTGAGTGTTTCGGTTTTTGGTCCAACCATAATTACTGAACTATTTAAATATATTAAGTGTTTTTAATTTGTCCATTTAAATGTGAAGGGATAGTTTAACATTTTTATGCTGCAATATTTCAGAAAGCAATATCCAAAATTACATTGAATGAATATTGCATATTCATTTAAGGATTTTTAATTAGTCAGATCAGTTTTCAGACAACTGCAAAAGTGGTAGTTCAAAGACAAAGCAAGTGGTAAACATAAAGACAACAATTTGTCACTTCCTTAATTAATCAAAGAGATTAGTTTGAATGACAACCAGATTACACAGGGGTCCCTCAGGACCAGGTGTAGGAACCGCTTAATTTTTAGCAATGCATTTAGTTTAGGTAACACGTACAGTTACTAAGCATTTTGACACAAATAAAAAAATTGTGACTCATTGCTCTGTATTTGACTACCCCCCCAGAGACACACTGTGGCTGGTGCATGTGAAGGAGCTGCAGGGTGTGTCATAGTTTGAGCACACTCTGAGGCTCTGTGAGTGGATTATCATTCATCTGTGACAGGAGAGGGCTACTCCATTCCTGGAGGGACAGAGTGCATGCACCATTTTAGTTGCTGTTTCTACCAGTTACTCTGGCTCAATTAGCTATTAGCGTATATTGATGTTGGGTCTTATGGACTAAAATACCAAAAAACATTTCATATGGGGGTGAAAGAATTACCTTCAGTTGATATTTATCTCTGTAGAAGTAAGACATTTTGTAAAAATGTTCCTTAATATGAATGAATGACATCATGTGTAGCTATGAATGTGCATTAGCCTTTGACATTGATACAAGATGCTAATAAGCATGTCCTGCTAGTAAAATTTCTGGTAACTTTTTCTAGCACAGGGTTATGTAAAATTTTAAGTAAAGTGAAATTTGTATAGTAAAATTTGTCACAGCATGCTAATCGTTGCTTTCAGTAGTTCAAATGCTTTGAAGTGCTTCAGGAATAAATGGGCTGTTGTAGTTGTTTTTTATTTTAACTTTTTTTAATGCCGAGTGAAAATATTATCCTTCTAGCACCTCAGTGTAAAAATAGCCTTTTCAAATAATTTGGCTGCAAACATGAAAATAGAAAAAAATTAAAAGTGTTGGAAAAATTATAAGTAGTTTTGTTGCAGTTGTCATACTCGTGTTATGTATGGTACATATTTATACAATACCACAGAATTTTCTGTTGCTCCATGACTTAAAATTCCATGTCCATGTTTTAAAGAAGTGCTGTGCAAAGTATATGTTGTAGCAAACCCCATGCAGGCAATCCTGTTTCTTTTAATGTTGCTGTCATTTAGCTGCACAGTGCAGGCAGACTGCAGACACCTGATTGGCCAGAGGGGGCACTGTTGTGCATTTAGCATAGCCAGCTGATCAAAAATGTTGCTAGCTGGGATGGTTGTCAAGCCACAGCCATCTCACTGCTACATCGTAAAACAGAAAGATTCTGTTTGGTTATTCCAGTGATTTAACCTGAAAACATAGAGACCCTAATGCAGCAGTTTCAAAATCCTGGGGCACCACTTTCAAGTGATGCAGCATAGGGCTGAGTGGGTCTGTACTGTCTGAAATACGAGAGAGCCGTGTTACTCAGTTAATGAAGTTTCTGTCCTGTATTGTCTTTTGGCCAAGTCTTGTGGTGAGGGCCTTGGTCTTTGTTTCCAGTCTCAGTAATGATTTTCAATTAATTGTCTCTGTAGTTCCATTAACAAAGAACTAGTGCTTTACAGTAGTCAGTTTCAATGAATTGTTATTAATTTACTATTACTTTAAATAAAAAACACTAGCACACATATTTTTTTAAAAAAAATTTGTTTTGAGAAGAGATTTCAAATATAGAGCAGAACATTTTCTGGTGAAGAATTGCAATTTTCTAATTGAGAGGGTGCGATCACCTTTTACTTTAAAACAAGGGACAGTCAGAAAACTCTTGTATGATGATCTCTTTCATTGGAGATTAAAAGTTATTGTAGGTTATTAGGTGCTAGACCATACAATACTTCAACAACAATAACATTTTATCACCGGTGCTATAGCGCGCTGCCAGTTCTCAGTCTATCAAGATGGATTACGGTATCAAGGTTGAATGTGTTAAACACTTTTTCAACAGACGTTTGAGCTTCTTTCGCTTGGAAAACCAACACTAATTTATTACATAGCCAAATGATAGGTCAGGTGTAAAACAAAGAAGTTAAGTACCAATTGACAGCTCAATCTCTGGTACATTGTGTATATAAATGTAGGCTAAGCTTGAAAGCCAGTATTTTGTTTTTCAACTAGTGACGGTCATTATATCAGCTAATATATTTGCCTTAATCATTTAGATGTAAATGATTACACCAGTCAGCAATGTCATCATTGACAAAATTAGGCGTTCATTCACAACTCATGTTTCTGTTGAGTTACTCCATAAAAGAGCGTGTGTTCTTTCACCAAGAAAGCAGGCAACCTGTTGAAGACAGCTTGCTCTCGTAAACAATGCAATCCCATCTTGATGCTGCTTGCATCTCAACACATTTCGGCTAGCTAGAGGCTAGCTCCTATTCAGGGCCATTGGAATCAGCGCTTCTTGCGACTAGGTATGGGCAATCACAATACACTTGCAGAGAACTGTTTGAAATGAATATGTTTTTGGGACTTTTTACTTAAATGAATGTCAGTAATAACAAAACATAAAATGAAATAAAATGCACTAAATCTCCTTGTTGCGCATTAAATCGATGACAACAACGCCACTGCTTCGCTACCCAAACCAATTTCTCTGTTGGTTTTTTGAGCTACGGACAGTCAAGTAAAACCATATGTATACATAACAATATGTTGCAACTTGGATTTTTTCAACATAATTATGAAAATGAAGTGTCAATTTTGTTTTTTTTCTTTTCAAAATTCACTTGCAAGGTAAGTACCTACCTCAATACAATGTAATGTGTAATTGTTATTACACATGTAAATTGACCATTAATTACATGTAAGATTAATCCCCAAACCCCCACCCCCTCCCCCTCGCACATACCCAGCGTTCCGTGTCACCGCACATCACTGGCTTAGATGTACATCTCAATATCAAAACTGCAATGGAGCAATTCAATTTTTATGTATACTTAACTTTACAGTCACTAACAACAATTTATATCTTTTATATTCATGTATAGACATATATCGGGGGTGATTTAATAACTTAATGTGTAATATGTGTAACCAGAGAGTGTCCCCCGAGTTGTATTTTCTCTCAGAATCACCCTTGGGACTTTGTGAAGCATCGCCATTGGTGGGCGTTTGCTTGGCCGGGCGGCTCAGCTGCACATCCCTAGAAGGAGAAGCAGTTTGTGCGGAATCAGTCATACAGCGAAAAGAACGTTTCTGAGCGAGCGGGCGCTCGTTTTTGGTTTATCGTAATCGCCTGCCAGGTGCAGATTGGCTGTGATCGTGGCAGTATAACCGCCTCGTCATGGGACGTCCTGTATCTTTCACTTGCTGCATTTTTGTTGCATGTCCAGGCAATTTTATGTTGGATTGGTTAAAAAAAACCCCACTGAGAAAGGCTTTTTGAATGGCTTTTAGTTGAGAAAAGAGATATCTCGACTTACTGACCCCCACTTGTTCCTATTAGAATGTGTCATTCACATTTCATTGTTATTTTGCATCAGCTCTTGCTAGCTACATTTTTGTTACGTGTACAGGAAAATAAACATTAGCTTGGTAAGAACTCATGGAGAAATTTTGAATATCTTTGTGTTGGGAAAAGAGGCGAAAATGAGCCCCCACTTTTTCCTGTCAGCAATGAATCAGTCATTCACATGTGATATTGCTTTTTTTAATGCTTACAAGGTGCGTGGTAGGTTTTCTGGGGATTTTTTTCTTTTTCCCTTTGCATCAGTGTCCAAGCAGACAAGCTATTTCACATAACCAAACTTGTAAACACTCTGAGATTTAGTTGAGGTGCCAAGATTTGAATGATTACATTAAAATTACATTAAATTGAATTTAAATTTATTGAAATCTTCAAAACTTTTAAAATGGACAATTCATGTGTTGGGTACACAAAATGTTTCCAAATGGCTTGAGAAAAAAAAAAAAACATTCTAAAGCTGTGTAAATGCACACTAAAGTCTTAATTCTTAAATACAATACTACAGTAGAAAAAGAAGGAACTGCTTTATTGTGTCACATTATAAATTGTGACCCACACCAAGAGTACAGTCCTTTTCATTTCATGTACAGTAATACATGAATAATGGTTCTTAGTTAGCTGGGCATTTCATTGATTGATTTAATGTGGGTAGCTTTTAGATGTACTGCGAAGTAGAACTCAAACCTCAAACTGGCAGCCCTCAGTCCTACGGTCCATGGGGCTTGTTAGCACTCCACACTGGTGTCCATAACTGTGTGTGAAAGGTTTTTGGGCTGGAGGTATGTTGAGAGTAATGTAATGCAGATCACCTGATACCCCCTGATACCATGCTCGTGTCAGCTATGCACTGCTGTTTAGCTGCTGGGCCTCGGCCAGCTGTCCCTGTCGGGTTCCTTTCCTCAGGAAGCACGGCTACAGGCCTGCAGTAAATGTCACACCACTTAGGAAACAAGCGGTCCTCTAACCCCACCTCACCCAACCCCCTCCCAAAAACCCCTCCCAGGGTCCCCACTTTTATTTAATTTTTTTTTTTACAGTCCTTTTGAGTTTGCCCACAAGCTGTTATTTATGTTCGATGTGAGACTCATCTCTTGCTCACATACCCAACATCCCGTGCAGTTTTTTTATAGCTTAATTTTATGTATTATGTAGCACATTTCATATATATTCATCTCCCGTGCTTTGCATTTGAAATGTGTATGCTGAATTGATGTAAAATTTGGTTGGTTCCTACAACCCCTCCTTCCCCCCAACCCTGGGAAACATTCCTTTTGAAATCACACAGTGACAAAACAGGGAAGTCACACTTCACTCTCTATTCTCACAGAAGGGGAGGAGTCATATGCCAGTCATGGAGTGGGAAACACCCCCCGACTACCATGGAATGTGAAACAAAAAACCCAGAGAAAATCTCCCACTAGTGTGAAAGCCATGTGCACTCTGCACACTCTGTCTTTCTTCTTGATCGTTCGTGAGCCTTTACACTCAATTCAACCTGATCTGATTACAGAATCCCTTGCATTCTTTACCAATTGTCACTCCCTAGATCACATCACTGGCACCAATTAGAACCAATCCATCAGCTATATATTGATGAAATAAAGGCAGAATGAAAATGAACAGTTTTCCAAGGCCATGCGCTGGATTTTGTTTTTGCTGCAGTTCTATCCAAGGTATAATCATTGAGTCTGACAGGCCAGTATGGTCACTGAGTCAGAAAGAGATGGAGGGATGGAGGGAGGGAGAGAGGGAGAGAAGGAGCGAGGGAGGGAGGATAGAGAACATTGCCCAACCTAACGTGGCAGTGTGGCGCCAGCCAGCCCCAGTTACGGTGCGCTCCCTGTGACTTCACTTGCTTATCTGTTCACACAAGATTGAGCGCACAGTCAACTCTAAAAAACCACACGGCCATATCACAGGTCCCAGACAGGGCCTGCAGCATGGGGGTGATCTCCTCTGGGACAGTCATCAGCATCAGCACAGCCAGATAATGACACACAAGAGATGGACAGAGGTGACAGGAATAAAGGTGTCATTTTTTTTTTATGTGCACTCTATGGGTGGTCACATGTAAGACTAAAGCCTGAGAAAATGTTTTAGCTGGACATAGCAAGTATATATAAATTAGCCTTTATTAAGCTGTTGATGCTGTGTGTGTGTGTGTGTGTGTGTGTGTGTGTGTGTGTGTGTGTGTGTGTGTGTGTGTGTGTGTGTGTGTGTGTGTGTGTGTGTGTGCACATATATATATAAATATATGCATACATGTGAGGGTGTGTGAATGCCTCCATGTGTTCATATGAATTTATGTGAGTGTGTGTACATGTGTCTGAAATGAGGTTTGAATACTTGCACTGCACCTCCACTCAACATGCAATTCATTTTCAAGCTCAAGGTCTTTTAACCCCCCCCCCCCAAAAAAAAGGAAATCTGTACTCTTTTCATTAATTTTTTCATTAATTTTTTATTAATGGCAAATGTCATTTTTATGACATTTTTGTACATTTATTTTTTCGTGACAGATTCTGATGTGTGCCGTACATTTCTGAAGTCTGTGCCAGTCAGTTACTCACTGTTTGCAACTGAGTGTGTGTGTTTTGTGCCGGGGCCCTCACCCCCAAAAGGTTTCTGTGCGGTCAGGGCAGATGTTGAACATCGAAAAGGACAGGTGTGCCCTTGCATGTGTCCTCTTGAGCACATGATCTCCTTCCCTGTCCTTAATGTTCCACTCTCTACTTTCTGTGGGGTTTTTTCCCTCTTATTAAACTGAGGCACCTCACAGGGTGGTACTCTGTACGCCTGAGTGCTCTGGCTCAGGGGAAGAGGGAGCTCTTCCCCAGCCTGGCCACCCATGCATATCTAACTGCAAGGGGGTCTACACACCCAGGAGTTCCCAGGTTCCGTGTTCTTTTGGTACTGCCGAAGAAAGTTTCCACTGCTAGTGTCACTTGATCATTTTGTAATTCCTATGCACAGGTTTTCTTTTTGCATGAGAAAAATCAGATTTTTCTCAGCTCTCAGATTAAAGAAAGTAGTGAATACATTTACATTACAGATTGAAGTGGTGTGTATCGAAGATATGATTTGCTTAGATACACCGTGTATTAACTGTGTAAGTAAAATTATATGTAGACACACGCATAGGTGTGTCATAATGTAAGTTAACCAGCTGTTAAGCCTGAATCAGAGAGTGAAGTGTTGTCATACATTGTTTGAAAGTAATGTATTTATATCTGTGGTTACCTCTATTGAGCATGGGACATTGTTGCAACCCTGACCTATGTGACATGATTGTACATTGGACAGACACCAGGCATCATAAAAAATAACAGTAAAACTTTGTGAAAACAATCTCTGGAGTAAACATTGTAATAAGATACTTGATAGGCTGATATTTTTGGTTATATTTTTGTGAAAATTAAATTTCCCCATGATTAAAATACTAATTACATTACATAGCTATTTAGCAGATGTTTCTTCCAGGGTGACTTAGAATGCAAAGTGCATGAATCAGGAACAATACTTCCAAAAACAGAGGGAAGTAAAGTCCCCAGTGCCAGTAATAATCTGTAGAATAATGAATAATGTGAATAATGTTGAGGAAATAAAACAATTACAACAGCAATCCTAACACAAGTAAGACAGAGTTATCAAGGGATAGAGGTACGTACAGCAAAACTTCCCAAATGTAATAGTTATACGCTGCTGTATCAAATTTCAATACTTACATAATCACAGCACTGTCATATTATAGGCATATTATAGGTATGTATAGGCATGTCATATTGTTGGGTCCCTGGCAGTTCCTACCTCTAACAGCAGTAGCTAACACTGCAGGGATGGTGTATGACACTGTGGTGAGTATTCAGGTGTAGCATAACGGATACAGGGCCTACGCTGGCCAGCTGCCCAGCACCAGAAGAGGTAAAATCACCTCACCAAGAAAAAGACCTCAGGGTAGTGCGAACTAACCATATTCTTATTGAAACTCTCGAACTCCAATGTCACTTTCTGTTGCGGGCGTTCACGTGCCCCTGAACTAATCTGCATTCAGAGGACGGTTCAGAGGAGGCATACTGTAGTGGACTCCACTGTCTCTGCTCTCTTCCCACAGGAGATGACGTACCTTTGCATTCCGGCCGCAGACCTTCCCACACAAAACCTGTAAGTATGTGTCCCAACTAACAGCACATTTAATCATGCAAAGAGGAATGATTTTCCCCTCTCTTTGACCTGAAAAAGTGTGGGAGTCAGATCTAGCACGCTTAAATAGTACGGCAGTAAAAATCTGAATGTGAATTCGATACTCATCACTGTGCCACCTGCACGCCCATGTAAGAGGTGTTGTAGCTGGAGCTATTGCTCCCTTTCAGTCTCCTCAGCAGTGAAAGACTGTTTTCACACATCAGTCTTTGAAAAGACAAGATGTATCACTCACAGAATACAGCTAGTAATCACTGTTTAATTGAGTCCCAGGTTAAATATTATTTTATAACATTTCTGGTCATTTTGGGAGTACATGTCCCTCCTCCAGGGTATTGTTGCACTCCAGCCCCATTCTATGCTTTTGCTGATGCACTGTGAGCTACTCTGGAGTTAATGTGATGACTGTAATGTGATATAGAAGTGTAACAGAATGTAATGGTGAGATGTGGGTGACCTGTCACAGTATGGGAGGAGCTAACACCATAGTAATCAATGAAACCCTGGCCCTCTTACATCCTCCCTAACTCTGCAATTAATCAATTAACCCTTTTAACCAAAGTCAGTAAATAGTACTCTGTGTTATAGGTTTAGCAAATGTCATTTCTAGGCTACAGGGCCCAGCCTGCAGACTCAGCTTGTATATTTGTAGACTGAACCAATCGGAGAGCCAAGATTTCTTTCTCTTCCAGTAGTTACATAATCACTTTGCAACAGTGGTTTGAAACGCAGCGGTAAAGTCAATAGTTGTAAGTAGTATCTTTTCTCGTATGCATTTTGTTGTTTGCTGGCTGGGAGAGCTTTGCGATTGACACTTGAGAAATGAAAACGGACCAATCTTGTGGTGACCCATGGAGTCTTTCAGCAGTGTTGTTTTTTTTTGTTTTTGTTTTTTTTTTTGGTGCAGGTGAAGCAGCTGCTCGTTTGCCTTTTGGTTTTAAAAGTGAATTAATTGCAACTGAAAATGAGATTAGCAAGTTACAAGAATTTCCCATCGATGGCTGTTTCGCTACTGGCCTGGCAGAGAGCTACTGCCAGTCCCAGCCAACTTGAAAACTCAAAGCGTCCTTGGGCCCTCTGTCTCCTTGGACCCCTTGGGCCATCTCTGTCCCCTTTGCTCTGGAGATGTTCTGTACAGGCTGGTGTGATAAAACTTCCTGTCTGTGTCTTGTCTCTGCAGACCGTGGGTGGAAGTGCATTCTTTGTCAGAGGTCACCGTTACAGCTTGTGCTTCACTGGCAGAGCATAAAGAGTGTAGATCTGAAGAACTGAAACAGTGTTTAATAATGAATTGAGCATGCATATATGGCACATGCATGTATGAAATGATCATTCATTTCTGTTATAAGCTGGACCTCCATTCAACCAGCATCAGTCCTTAACTTTGACTCATAATCAAATCCAAATATCCCTTTGTTTCTTCATAAACACAGGTTGACAAGTTCAGTAATTATCAGATTAACATGTGCTTGTGAGTGTAAGTCATCTCTCCCGTATGTTTGTAAATCAAAGTTAAGAATGAAAGGTGATGGACTCCAGACCTCGGCAATAGCAGAGTGTTTGTATATATAAAAATTGCAATATTTCCCTTTGCCATTTTTGTCTGAAAAGTTTTTAAACAGTTCATAGAATTCAGATGCTAGGGTGAGTTGTTGCTAAAGTGCACTCAGGTGTTGAGCTTTCACTAAGCTGGCTGTGGTGCTCTCACCTAGCTGTTGTTTGTATCTTGTGCCCTGGAACACACACTCAGAAAGCACACATTAGACTCAGGCATGCACACACAGACATGCACATCTACACACTCACCAAACAATCAACTCCAGACTCACAAGTTTGCATATTTGCACACATTTTAATGCATGGACATTCAGGTAAGCACATGAACTCATGTGAGCACTCATACAAATACACACATTAACACAGATGCATACATACATGTAGACATGCACATACACATGTATAGATACACATTCTGTCTCTCTCCCTCTTTCTCTCTCACATTCACACACACGCACACACACACACACACACATGCCTTCCTGTTGAGAGACTGCAGTCAAGCAGGCCTGGGCCCCTACTAGAGGAAGGAAGCCCTCATCTCTGGTCTGTGACTTCACCTCAGGTTCTTCTCTCCCAAACTATTTTTACACCCCTCCGCCCCTGGCCTCCCACAGCCTGCAGCCTGGGCTCTGAAACCTGGCTGTGAAATGTGAAACTGGTCTTCCTGACCAGCACCAACACACCAATGGGTTTCCGGGCCTTCCTCTGGCCTCACCTCCCCAGGCCTAGTCAGAGACAGACATCCCTGTAGCAGTCCTACAGGGTCATGCACTGTGCCCAAAGGGTCAGTGACAGGTGGTTGCTGGTTAAAATCTGCAGTGTATCCTGTGGTAAGCCAGATGGTTTGCTTTTAGTAGACTCAGGGAATAATACAAAAAGCTGTGTAAACTTCAGTTCAGATGCGTGCATCTGTTAAACGGAGAATGAATGTTACATTCTGACACAATTTGGTGATTAAAACAATGCTATGAAGTTGAATCATTAGTCACATACACTTTTGAAGTAGACCCTAACTCTAACCCCAGAACCCCAAATCCTAACCCTAGAAACACTAACCCTAACTGTAGAAACCTAATCCTAGGGTTAGGGTTTCTAGGATTAGGGTTTTTAGGGTTAGGGTTTATAGGTTTGAAAAAAAATCTCTCTTTCCAAGGTTTTCTTCTATGAAGGCTGTCTGGGAAAGAAAAACATGCACTTACTGGAGGCTTTGAGTTGGCAGAATTTAGTCCCTCTTGTGTGGAATTCCTGTGTGCATTTGGTTAATCTTCCCAGGGGTTGGTTGTAGGGGTTAGGGTTGGGGTTAGGGTTCCTGTGGTTACATTTTGGGATTATGGTTAGGTTTAGGGTTGAAGTTAGGGTTTCCTGATCCAATGTTTTTCCATTCTCCGTCTGCCGCGCTGTGTTCAGGTAGTATTTGTCTGAAGGCCCGATATTTCCAATTTCTCAAGTCTATGGTGAAGGAAATGAGCAACTAAAATATGTGTCAGGGTCTCTGTGATTCTTAATGTTATATATGTGCTGTGCTAGTCTTGTTCTGATTGTGTTGTGTGTCTCTCTTACAAGTTGTATGTCACAGTGTTTACACCGTATCACATTTATGCAGTTTGTTGTATTGACCGTAAGTTTCTGTTTGATTAGGCATGTGATGTTTGTTGTGTTGTTTTTAACTGTAGTGGCTTGTTTGAAGAATTCAACCGGGTCTCATGTGGGTATGGCGTTGATTTCTGGAAGTATGCTACTAAGTCGATGTCTTTAAGATTCCGGTTTATTTTATAGGCAGAGATGATCTTGTAGTCCCTCAGCAGTTGTGTGTTGTTCAGGGTCCTTGTCAGATTTTGCTTGATTCTCCTGTTTGCTGTTTGGCTGATTTTTCCCCCGTCCTGTTGTTTTTGGGTTAAGAAGTTTTTCTGGACTTTTCTGAGGAAGGTTCTGGAATACCCCCTTGGTTTTAATGCCTTGAAGAGGGTTTTGGTGGACTCTTCAAAATCAGTTTTTTTTTTTTTTTTTGTGTGCAGATTCTGTCGTAGCATTTGAGATTTGATTAGGCCTTTAAAAGTATTTTTTGAGTGGAGACTGCTTTTGTGTAGAAGTGTGTGTGTGTGTGTGTGTGTGTCCTTGAAAAAGACTTTGGTGTCTGGATTAGGGTTTCTAAGGTTAGGGTTTCTAGGATTAGGTTTAGTGTTTCTAAAGTTAGGGTTTCTAGGATTAGGTTTAGTGTTTGTAAGGTTAGGGTTTCTAGAATTGTGGTTTCAATGGTTAGAGTTGGGGTTTCTAGGGTTCGGTTTTCTAGGGTTATGGTTTCAGTAGTTAGGGTTGGGCTTCTAGGGTCAAGGTTTCTTCTTTAAGGTTAGGGTTACTACAATGAGGGGTATGATTTCTAGGGTTAGGGTTTCTAGAATTAGGGTCAGGGTTTCTAGGAATATGTTTTCTAAAATTGTATTTAGGGTTTCTAGGGTTAGGGTTTGTGGAATTAGGGTTTGGATTTCTATGGTTAGGGATAGGGTTTCTCAATTTAGGGTTAGGTTTTCTAGGATTAGGGTTTCTAAAATTGTGTTTAGGATTCTAGGGTTAGGGTTTTTAGGGTTAGGGGTTCTAAAATTAGGGTTTCCAGGATTAGGGTTTGTGGGTTTTTGGTTTCTAGGGTTAGGGTTTGTACAATTAGGGTTTGGATTTCTAGGGTTAGGGTTCCTAAAATTAGGGTTAGGGTTGCTGTAGGGTGAGGGTTTGAAGAATTGGGGTTAGGGTTTCTCGGGTTAGGATTGCTAAAATTAGGGTTAGGGTTTCTAGATTTAGGGTTTCCAGGGTTAGGGTTTGCAGAATTGTGGTTAGGGCTCTAGGGTTAGGGTTTCTAGAAAGAGGGTTGGGGTTTCTCGGGGTAGGGTTAGGGTTTCTAGGGTTACAGTTTCTAAAATCAGGATTATAGTTTCTCTTGGATAAGGGTTAGGGTTTCTAGGGTTGGGGTTTCGAAAATTAGGGTTAGGGTTTCGCGGGCTAGGGTTAGGGTTTCTAAAATTAGGGTTAGCGTTTCTAGATTTAGGGTTTGGGTTTCAAAAATTAGGGTTAGGTTTTCTAGGGTTTGGGCTAGGGTTTGTAGAATTAGGGTTAAGGTTTCTAAAATTGAGGTTAGGTTTTCTAATTAGGATTAGGGTTTCTCTAGAGTTAGGGTGTCCAGAAATGGGGTTAGGGTTTCTAGGGTGAGGGTTAGGGTTTGTACAATCGGGGTTAGTGTTTCTTGGGGTAGGGTTTCTAAAATTAGGGTTAGGGTTGCTAGAGTTGGGGTTTCTAAAATTAGGATTAGGGTTTCTCTAGGATTAGGTTTTGGAATTGAAGAATTAGGGTAAAGGTTTTGAGGGTTAGGGTTTCAGAAATTAGGGTTAGGGTTTCTAGGGTTAGGGTTTCAAAATTAGGTTAGGGTTTCTAGGGTTAGGGTTTCTAAAATTAGGGTTTCTAGGGTTCTGAGGGTTATTTGGGTTTTTCTGAAAGTAGGGTTAGGGTTTTTAGGGTTAGGGTTTCTTTAGGGTTAGGGTGTCTTTAGGGTTAGGGCTTCTAGGGTTCGGGTTTCAAATATTATGGTTAGGGTTTCTTTGATTAGGGTTGGGGTTTGTAGAATTTGGGTTAGGGTTTCTAGGGTTAGGGTAAGAGTGTCTAAAATCATGATTAGGGTTTCTCTGGGGTTAGGGTTAGGGTTTCAAGGATTCTAAAATTAGGATTTCAAGGGTTAGGGTGTCTAAAATTAGGGTCAGGGTTTCTAGGGTTAGGGATAGGGTTTCTAGAATCAGGGTTAGGGTTTCTAAAATTAGGGTTAGGGTTCTAGAATTAGGGTTAGGGTTTCTAGGGTTAGGGTTTCTAAAATTAGGTTAGGGTTTCTAGGGTTAGGGTTTCTGAAATTAGGGTTAGGGTTTCTGGGGTTAGGGTTTCTAAAATTAGGGGTTTCTAGGGTTAGGGTTTCTAGGGTTAGGGTTTCTAGGGTTAGGGTTTCTAAAATTAGGGTTAGGGTTTCTAGGGTTAGGGTTTCTAAAATTAGGGTTAGGGTTTCTAGGGTTAGGGTTTCTAAAATTAGGGTTAGGGTTTCTAGGGTTAGGGTTTCTAAATTAGGTTTCTAGGGTTAGGGTTTAAAATTAGGGTTAGGGTTTTGGGGTTAGGGTTTCTAAAATTAGGGTTAGGGTTTCTAGGGTTAGGGTTTCTGAATGTTAGGGTTTTAGGTTAGGGTTTCTGAAATTAGGGTTAGGGTTTCTAGGGTTAGGGTTTCTAAAATTAGGGTTAGGGTTTCTAGGGTTTGGGTTAGGGTTTCTGAAATTAGGGTTAGGGTTTCTAGGGTTAGGGTTTCTAAAATTTCTAAAATTAGGGTTAGGGTTTCTAGGGTTAGGGTTTGTGAATTAGGGTTTCTATTTCTTAGGGTTTCTGGGGTTAGGGTTTCTAAAATTTAGGGTTAAATTAGGGTTAGGTTTCTAGGGTTAGGGTTTCTAAAATTAGGATTCGGGTTTTTAGAATTAGGGTTAGGGTTTTGGGTTAGGGTTTCTAAAATTAGGGTTAGGGTTTCTAGGGTTAGGGTTTCTGAAATTAGAGGTTTTTCTAGGTTGAAAATTAGGGTTTGGTTTCTAGGGTTATTTGTTCTAGGTTTCTAAAATTAGGGTTAGGGTTTCTGGGGGGTTAGGGTTTCTAAAATTAGGGTTAGGGTTTCTTTAGGGGTTAGGGTTTTAAAATTAGGGTTAGGGTTTTTTTCTGGGGTTAGGGTTTCTAAAATTTCTAGGGTTAGGGTTTTTTTGAAAATTAGGGTTTCTAAAATTAGGGTTAGGGTTTCTAGGGTTAGGGTTTCTGAAATTAGGGTTAGGGTTTCTTAGGGTTAGGGTTTCTAAAATTAGGGTTAGGGTTTCTTGAATTAGGGTTAGGGTTTCTAGGGTTAGGGTTTTCAAAATTAGGGTTAGGGTTTCTAGGGTTAGGGTTTCTTAAATTAGGGTTAGGTTTCTTAGGGTTTCTAGGGTTTTTCTAAAATTAGGGTTAGGGTTTTGGGTTTCTAAAATTAGGGTTAGGGTTTCTAGGGTTAGTTAGGGTTTCTAAAATTAGGGTTAGGGTTTCTCCAGTTAGGGTTAGGGTTTCTAAAATTAGGGTTAGGGTTTCTAGGGTTAGGGTTTCTAAAATTAGGGTTAGGGTTTCTAAATGGGGTTAGGGTTTCTAAAAGTTTAGGGTTTCTAGGGTTAGGGTTTCTAAAATTAGGGTTAGGGTTTCTAGGGTTAGGGTTTCTAGGGTTAGGGTTTCTAAAATTAGGGTTAGGGTTTCTGAAATTAGGGTTTCTGGGGTTAGGGTTTCTAAAATTAGGGTTAGGGTTTCTAGGGTTAGGGTTTTTAAAATTAGGGTTAGGGTTTCTGGGGTTAGGGTTTAAATTAGGGTTAGGGTTTCTGGGGTTAGGGTTTCTAAAATTAGGGTTAGGGTTTCTAGGGTTAGGGTTTTAAAATTAGGGTTAGGGTTTCTGATATTAGGGTTAGGGTTTCTAAAATTAGGGTTAGGGTTTCTAGGGTTAGGGTTTCTAAAATTAGGGTTAGGGTTTCTAGGGTTAGGGTTTCTGAAATTAGGGTTAGGGTTTCTAGGGTTAGGGTTAGGGTTTCTGAAATTAGGGTTAGGGTTTCTAGGGTTAGGGTTTCTAAAATTAGGGTTAGGGTTTCTTGAGGGTTAGTTTCTGAAATTTCTAAAATTAGGGTTAGGGTTTCTTTGAAATTAGGTTAGGGTTTCTAAGGGTTTTAAAAAATTAGGGTTAAATTAGGGTTAGGGTTTCTAGGGTTAGGGTTTCTAAAATTAGGGTTAGGGTTTCTAGGGTTAGGGTTTCTAAAATTAGGGTTAGGGTTAGGGTTTCTAGGGGTTAGGGTTTCTAAAATTAGGGTTAGGGTTTCTAGGGTTAGGGTTTCTGTTAGGGTTAGGGTTTCTAAAATTAGGGGTTAGGGTTTTTGAAATTAGGGTTAGGGTTTCTAGGGTTAGGGTTTCTAAAATTAGGGTTAGGGTTTCTAGGGTTAGGGTTTCTAAAATTAGGGTTAGGGTTTCTGGGGTTAGGGTTTCTAAAATTAGGGTTAGGGTTTCTAGGGTTAGGGTTTCTGAAATTAGGGTTAGGGTTTTTCTAGGGTTAGGGTTTCTGAAATTAGGGTTAGGGTTTCTAGGGTTAGGGTTTCTGAAATTAGGGTTAGGGTTTCTGGGGTTAGGGTTTCTAAAATTAGGGTTAGGGTTTCTAGGGTTAGGGTTTCTAAAATTAGGGGTTTCTAGGGTTAGGGTTTCTAAAATTAGGGTTAGGGTTTCTGGGGTTAGGGTTTCTAAAATTAGGGTTAGGGTTTCTAGGGTTAGGGTTTCTGAAAAATTAGGGGGTTTCTAGGGGGTTTCTAAAATTAGGGTTAGGGTTAGGGTTTCTGATATTAGGGTTAGGGTTTCTAGGGTTAGGGTTTCTAAAATTAGGGGGGTTAGGGTTTCTGGGGGTTTCTAGGGGGTTTCTAAAATTTTCTGGGGTTAGGGTTTCTTAGGGTTTCTAGGGTTAGGTTTCTAAAATTAGGGTTAGGGTTTCTTTGGGGTTTGGGTTTCTAAAATGAGGGTTAGGGTTTCTGAAATTAGAATTAGGGTTTGTTGAATTTGGATTAGGGTTTCAAGGGTTAGGATTTCTAAAATTAGGGTTACAGTTTCTAGGGTTAGGGTTTCTTGAATTAGGGATTTTAGGTTTCATGAACGAGGGTTAGGGCTTCTAAGGTAAGGGTTTCTAATGTTAGGGATTCGAATTTAGGCTGAAGTTTAACGTTAGTCTTGAGTTTAAAATTATTCTCACATTCCTACGTTAGGGTTTTAGAGTATGTGCGTAGGGTTAGTGTTTCGAGTTTAGGCTCGAGTTTAAAGTTAGTCTTGAGTTTCAATTTGAAGCTTTCAACCCTACATGCAAAGGAGTAGGTTTCAAATTTAAACTCTAAGACTAACTTTAAACTTGAGACTAACTAAACTCGAAACTAACTTTAAACTTGAGACTAACATTAAACGTGAGACTAACTTTAAACTCGAGACTAACTTTAAACCTGAGACTAACTTTAAACTCGAGACTAACTAAACTCAAGACTAACTTTAAACCTGAGACTAACTTTAAACTCAGGACTAACTAAACTCGAGACTAACTTTAAACTACAGATTAACTTTAAACTCGAGACTAACCTCGAAACCCTAATCCTACAAACACCTAACATAGAAACTTAAAACCCTAAGTCAAAGTCAAGAAACCCTAACCCTAGAAACTGTAACCCTAATTTTAGAAACCTTAACCCTAGAAACCCTAACCCTAATTTTAGAAACCCTAACCCTAATCCTAGAAACCCTAACTCTAATTTCAGAAACCCTAACTCTAATTCAACAAACCTTAACCCCAGAAACCCTAACCCTAATTTCAGAAACCCTAACTCTCGAAACCCTAACCTTAATTCTTGAAACCCTAACCCTAATTCTACAAACCCTAACCCTAGAAACCCTAACCCTAATTTTAGAAACCCTAACCCTAGATATGCTAACCCTAATTCAAGAAACCCTAACCATAATTTTAGAAACCCTAACCCTAGAAACCCTAACCCTAATTCTACAAACCCTAACCCTCATTTTAGAAACCCTAACCCAAAAAACCCTAACCCTAATTTGGAAAACCCTAACCCTAATTCTACAAACCTTAACCCTCATTTTAGAAACCCTAATCCTACAAACCCTAACCCTAAGTTAGAAACCCTAACCCTGGAAACCCTAACCCTATTTCAACAAACCTTAACCCTAGAAATCGTAACCCTAATTTTAGAAACCCTAACCCAAGAAACCCTATCCCTAAATTAGAATCCCTAACCCTGGAAACTCTAACCCTAATTCAACAAACCCTAACCCAAGAAACCCTATCCCTAATATTAGAAACCCTAACCCTAAAAACCCTCACCCTATTTCTACAAACCCTAACCCTAATTTTAGGAACCCTATTTCAAGAAACCCTAGCCTTAATTCTTTAACCCCTAACCCTAACTCTGCAAACCCTAACCCTAATTCTTGAAAGTCTAACCCCAGAAACCCTAACTCTAATTCTACATACCCTAACCCTAATTTTAGAAACCCTAACCCTAATTGTACTAACCCTAACCCTAAGAACCCTAACCCGAATTGTACTAACCCTAACCCTAAGAACCCCAACCGTAATTTTAGAAACCCTGCCCCAAGAAACCCTAACCCTAATTTTAGAAACCCTAACCCTAGAAATGCTAACCCTAATTCAAGAAACCCTAACCCTCATTTTAGAAACCCTAACCCTAATTTTAGAAACCCTAACCCTAGAAATGCTAACCCTAACCCAAAAAACCCTAACCCTGATTTGGAAAAACCATAACCCTAATTCTACAAACCTTAACCCTCATTTTAGAAACCCTATTCCTACAAACCCTAACCCTAGAAACCGTAACCCTAATTTTAGAAACCCTAACCCAAGAAACCCTAACCCTAATTCAACAAACCCTAACCCTAATTCAACAAACCCTAACCCTAGAAACCCTATCCCTAATATTAGAAACCCTAACCCTAAAAATTCCTCACCCTAATTCTACAAACCCTAACCCTAATTTTAGGAACCCTATTTCAAGAAACCCTAGCCTTAATTCTTGAACCCCTAACCCTAATTCTGCAAACCCTAACCCTAATTCTTGAAAGTCTAACCCTAGAAACCCTAACCCTAATTGTACTAACCCTAACCCTAAGAACCCTAACCCTAATTGTACTAACCCTAACCCTAAGAACCCAAACCCTAATTTTAGAAACCCTAACCCTAGAAACCCTAATTCTACAAACCGTAACCCTAATTCTACAAACCTTATCCCTATTCCTAGAAACCTTAACCCTAATTTTGAAAACCCTAATCCTAGAAACCTTTACCCTAATTCAAGAAACCCTAACCCTAATTCTAGAAACTCTAAACATAGAAACCCTAACCCTTAACACCCAAGAAACCCTAACCCTTACCCTAGATACCCTAAACTCACAAACCCTAACCCTAGAAACCGTAAACCTAATCCTAGAAATTGTAACCCTAACCCTAAAACCATAACCCTAATAACCCTAACCCAAATCCAAGAAACCCTCACCCTGATTTTAGAAACCCTGCCCCTAGAAACCGTAAACCTAATCCTAGAAATAGAACATTCAACCTAGAAACTCTAACCCTAATTTTAGATACCCAAACCCTAGAAACCCTAATTTTAGAAACCCTAACCCTAATTGTAGAAACGCGAACCCTAGAAACCCTAACCCTGACCATCAGAAATGTAACAGTAGAAACAGTAACCCTAATTTTAGAAATCCTAACCTTTGAAACCCAAACCCAAATTCTAGAAACCCTAACCCTTGAAACCCTAATCCCAATTTTTGAAACCCTATCCCTCCAAAAATTAACCCTATTTCTAGAAACTCTACCCCTAGAAACCCTGATCCTAATTCTGGAAACCCTAACCCAAATTTTAGACATCCTAATTCCAGAAACCCTAACCCTAATTCTAGAAACCCTAATCCTAATTCCAAAAACTTGAACCATAGAAACCCTAACCCTAATTCTGGAAACCCCAACCTTAGAAACCCTACCTAATTTGAGAAACCCTTACCCTAACCCTAGAGACCCTAACCCAGATTTTAGAAACCATAATCCTCATTTTAACACCAGGGGACAGATGGAGAGTGTGAAAAAAAATGGATTTTGAAACTCAACACCAAGTTCCTGGGAGCATTAAATAAACACACATAAAATTCAACACAAGAGGGATCAAATTCCTACTGAAAGGCTCCAGTACACTGAATGGACAGTGCAAATGATTCTTTTCCAGTGGGCCCTCACAAGGGGCAACTTTGGAAAAAAAAAAGATTTTTCCTAACCTAACCCTAGAAACCCTAACCCTAATTTTATAAACCCTTTCCTTTGAAAGCCTAAACCTAATTCTACAAACCCTAACACTAGAAACCCTAACCATAATTCTAGATACCCTAACTCTAGAAATCCTAATCCTAATTCTACAAACCCTAACCCTAGAAACCCTAACCCTATTTCTAGAAACCCTAACACAAGAAATCCAAACCATAATTTTAGAAACCCTAACCTCAATTCTAGAAACTTTAACGCTAATTCTACAAACCATAATCCTAAAGAAACCCAAATTGTAATTTTAGAAACCCTAACCCTAGAAACCCTAATGATAATTGTGGAAACTCTTACCCTGATTCTTCAAACCCTAACCCTTGAAACCCTAATGATAATTCTAGAAACTCTTACCCTAATTCTTCAAACCCTAACCCTTGAAACCCTAACCCCAATTATTCAAACCCTGACCCTAACCCTAGAGAAACCCTAATCCTAATTTTAGAAACCCTAACCCTACCTCAAGAAACCTAACCCTAACCCTAGTTCTTCAAACCCTAACCATAATTTTTGAAATCCTAACCCTAGAAACCCTAATCCTATTTCTGGACACCCAACTCTTGGGAACCCTGACCCTATTTTGAGAAACTCTAACCCTAATATTAGAATCCCTAATCCTAGAAACCCTAATCCTAATTATGCAAGTCCTAACTCTAGAAACGTTAGCACTACTTTAAGAAACCTTAACCCTTATCTTAGAAACCCTAACCCTAATTATATAAATCCTAATCTTAATTCTAAAAATCGTAATCCTGACGCTAGAATATATAACCCTAATTCTGGAACCCCTACCCTAGAAACCCTGATCCTAATTCTAGAAACCCTAACCCTAGAAACCCTCACCCTAATCCTAGAAACCCTAGCTCCAGCCCTTGAAACTCTAACCCTAACCATAGAAACTCTAACCCTATTCATAGTAACCCTAACCCTAGAAACCCTACCCCTGTTCCTAGAAACCCTAACACTAACCCTAGATGCCCTAGCCCTAATAACCCTAGAAACCCTAATCCTAATTTTAGATACCCTAATCCTAATGAATTTAACCTTCAAAACCCTAATACTGTCCATAATCTTCGAAACAATAACCTCAGAAACCCTAACCCACACTTGTCTTTGTGGTAAATGTCCACACCTGATAGAATCAACTGAAGATGAAGTGGTTGATTCTAGATGCTGCTCTGTCATTGTAAATTTATGGTCTGGTCTTTTGTCTGCATTCTCAGGATCCAGCACTTTAAGGACAGCATCTCATTCATGCATGAGTCCAGGCTCAAAGGGGAGGGCTGCCTCGTTCACTGGTGAGTGGAGTCACAGATTGTCACCCCTGCTTAGTATCTGTTTCTGTATTCACAGTAAATACATTGTGGATGTAGGCCACTCTTCCACTGTTTTTTTGCTTCAGTATTCACACACTGTGCATGTGACATGCTTTACCTGTGGCTGTTCACTGCCAGCAGCTGCTCTCCTTTTAAAAAGATGTTTTTGTGTGCAAATGCATGTACATGTTGTATTTTTATGAGTTTGTGTGTGTGTGTGTGTGTGTGTGTGTGTGTGTGTGTGTGTGTGTGTGTGTGTGTGTGTGTGTGCAAATTTGTGTGTGTATTTGTTTGTGTGTATGTTTTTGTGTTTTTGGGGATGGGGAGGTATAGGAAGGCTACACAGGGTGACTGTTCCCTCCCTCTCCTCTGGGCCCACAAACCTCATGGTGGTCAAATTTCTGTGTAACAAACTAAAAACAAACAGGCATGCTATTTAGATCAGGGATGCCTTAGGGAAATTGGTGAAGGTGAGTGCAACTCTGTGTAAGAGCAGATAGTTAGGTGCTAAAGGAAGCCTATTCTTGAACTCCCCAAACATCTTCTTAACACTTGATAACACTGGACACACAGCACCTCAGGGTCTCCAGGGAGCCCCAGGAACAGACAGACAACTATCAGGTTGCATCTCTCGGGCTCTGTGATAGTGTTTCTCCCCTGCAAAAGTATACAACACATTTCAGTGTCATTCTTATTCTGCACTGTGTTTTTGTGTAACCATCCACCATCTTTACACCCTGGCTGAAAGTCAGACTCAAAGCCATTTTACCTTGGTGTCTTCTCCACTTTGCTGTTTCCTTATATAGTGTAGTAGAGTAAAGTGTGAGTTTCAGTCTGCATAGGTAGTCAGATACATGAGTTACCTATGTGAGAGTGCAGCCATCCATCAATATTTCTCTGTTTTTTTTCTTATCAAATTAGAATGTTGCAGAGAAATACTGTTTCTTAGTCACTTAGTCATATCAGGAGTACATGTTAAACCTGAAGGAGAGACCCTTTTGACCAGGCCTCACACAGTTGTAGGCAGTTAGTATCTTAGTCAGGGAGCTGGGCTTTTATATCAGTGGTTGCAAGTTCAATCCTCAGGTAGAGCACTGCCTTTATACCGTTGCGTAAGGTGCTTCCTTTGCATTAATAATTAATCAAAGAAGATGCACTTCAGAGGTAGGACTTATTTGATGGATTGATTGATTAATTGGTTGATGGCCCACAGCCTGGCGGGCGTGTCCCGTAGTGTCACCCTGGTGGTGGCCTACATCATGACGGTGACAGAGCTGGGCTGGCAGGATGCCTTGGCGGCGGTGAGAGCGGCCCGGCCCTGTGCTGGCCCTAACATTGGCTTCCTGCGCCAGCTGGAGGAATTCCAGAACACCCAGGCTGCCCAGGTGAGTCCTCAAAACAGCCCAAACACCTTAAACACCCATAGGCAATTTAATATTTTAACTTTTTTAATGCTTGAAAATACTTGATGACACTCTTGCCAGTCACGTCAAATAAAAATAAAAATTGTCAAACAAAATTAAACACAACCATGAATCACAGGAAATCAACATTTTATTAAAGTATTTAGCTGCTAATCTGTTAAAAGATGAACAAGTGTGTGAGTGTAAGTGTGAGTGTGTATATAAATATATATATTTTTTTTTTTTTGACCTTGATGTCTGCCCATCCCCTTCTCCCTCAGACCCATGGTTGGGTTTCACCACATTCCCATCGAGGTTTATAATGCCCAAGGCTGCAGCTGACTCCATCCTAGCCTGGGATGCCGTGTAAACATGGGGACTGGTCCTTAAGTCTTTGTCTGACACGAGAGCCCAATCATTTGGTTTTCTTGGTTTCCATCAGTACAGTTTGTGGGTTGGCTCAGAGTGAACCTCAAACAGGCGGCTATGATAGCATTGTTTTTTTTTTCTTTCTGTTGGTCTGTTTCCAGAGGGGAAAAGGAGAGAGTTCAGAAAACAGGTAGATTTTTTTTTATTTGTGTGCATGGTTTCACCTTTCTCATGAACACTGCCATTGATGTTTTGGTGGGGAAAATGAAAGCTGTTGCTTTGACTTTGAGCCAAAAGTATCATTCTCGTGTTTGATTTAGCATTGAGCAGTCTCTCATCTGATATTGTCCTGCACTTATGATCTGGGGCAAACCAAAAGTCTGTGGCTGTGAAGAACCTAAAATCTGCTGATTGAATTTAAAGTGGGAAGTCTAGTCTCAAAGATTGAGTCATGTTGTCTTTTAGCTGTAATTCTTTGATATACTTTCTTTTGTGAGATTTTGTAATTGTGAAAACATGTATACTGCATTTGTAGAAACAATGGGAGAATTGGAATATGTTGACACATATCATTGCTGTTGATTTGGAATTGAGTGACAGTACAGATTTGACAAACGTTTATTACCGCTGCTTCATTAAAGTCAGGAGTGTGGGTATTTGCTAAGGATTTTGTAGATGTTTTTACTGAAGTTTGACTGAATTTTGGTGTTTAATTGAAATCAAATGTGAAAAGATAGATTTAACAAATGTGTTTCAGCTCTGTGTTTTTAGGACCCCTTGACAAACGGAATTTTCATATAGTTTGTTGAAATACTACTACATACCCCAGAAAATACCAAAGTTCTTCTCTCATATTATTGTCCTTTTTGGATGACAGGATTTGCAGGAAATTTCCTGCTGGAGTGTACAATTTAGTGATTTTCACAAAGCTAACACACAATTTAAGTATTACCACCCTTTGATTTGTGTGTTAGCTTTGTTAAATTCGCTAAATTGACAAAAACACAAAAGTATTAGCGAATCACATGCTCTATGTTTGGGCTTTCATTTTGGGATGATTTTCGCAGAAAAACTAGGTTGTATTTCATAGATGTGACTGGTATTCTTTGTTGTCTCTGTCCCCAGTATAGACAGTGGCTGAAAGAGAAGTACAAAGAGAACCCATTTAACGATGAGGAGGAGATCAGGATCCTTCTGGCCAAAAACCCCAAAGCCTGTGCAGAGACCACAACACCAGCGATGAGAGACACCTGACAGCTGTTGCCACGGTGACTGTCCATGCTACCGCATCCACTCCTCTCACCTGGGCACACCGCATCAGGAGCGAAAGCTCCTTGTCCATCACCTTTTCCTTATGTTTAACCGTTGGACTGAGCTGTGTGCATGTGTGAGAGTGTGAGAGTGAGTGTGACTTGGTGAGTATGTTGTGCATTTGTTGGGCCTTTCCTTTTGTAGAGGATCGGCAAGGAAAGCAAAATCTGTGAAGGTTTTGTTAGTTATGCGCATTGGAATTTGTGTTGTTTTGTTTGATCACTACTGCTCAAAACCACTTTTTAATCTATGTAAATACATACAGGATATATATTGTTCACATTGTTTTTTTAAGCCAAATAAATACCATTTTATTGTACTTTATGTAAAATCTGAATTTGTTAAACAAAGCGAAATTGTGTTGGAAAGCAGTAGACAGTATATGTCCTAAATATCACAGTGAATAAAAATGTTTTGAAGCACTGTCCAGAACACATACAGCAGTGGCAACATTAATCTGAATTTCTTCCAGAATGTAAGACGTTGTAAACTGTGTGTTTGACTGTTGTATTAGACCGTTTGTGTTCTTGAATAACGGTAAACATGGTACACTGTCTGAAATAGTGGAAAACCTGTGTGGTATTTACGATGCCAGTGAAAACTGCCACACTGCTACACTCTACTCATTTTGGTAACATATTTTGTATTATATTATTATAAACTAAATAACAATAAAAACCAAAAATAGCAAAACATAGTTTAGAAAACAGCAGTTAGAAGCCTCTAAAATAAATGAAACAGAAAATAGTTTATTTGTGGTCTATGGCAAAAAGCCATAGCACCTGACCAACCATTGCAAGTAACTTTTCAAAATTGACTTGTAGATCTTGTAATAGGAAATGACAATTGCCAATAAAATATGTCTTTTGTAAGTTTCATTGAATGTGGATGTCACCCCGGCCCCAAAAAAGGATGAGTCCAACAAATATGGGTAAACCCACACCTTGTCATTGCAGCCATCCCTTGCCAACCTGAGCCTGTTGTGACAACTCATTTTAGGGACCCATGGTCCTTCGTTAATATCGGCATTTGGTTCCATAAAAACTTAGCCCAGTGTCTTTCACTCTGCATGTTGTACAGGTGTGGACACCATCTGCCCGAGGCTCCTATAACTAAATTTATTCCATTCACCACCACCCACCATCTGCATGGAATCACATGAAAGTTCACGACTTTTCGGTGCATATAACCCCCATATAGGGGGCCTGGTTCTCAGTGGATCCTGAAGAGGGGATTTTTGTTCAGTTGATTTCATTTTGCTTCAGAGGGACTGAGGTGAAACCGGTCATGCTTCATTAACCTCCACTGGAATAAAACACACACAGACACGCTCGCTCACATACACGCGTATGCACCATGCCCGGCTGCACAAACGCACATACTCATACTCACTCATACACACATAATCCAGCGCAGTTGCATGTATTGTTGGAAAGTTATTTTCATGCATAGCTGGCTGACAGTACTAGACTAATTCAACATAGAAGCTAAGTGCTGCATGATTTTTTCTGTTACTGCTTGAAATGGCATGAAATAATAGTGTGGTACAGACACTTTTTATGGGAATGTTAAAATCAAAGAAGGCAATTCCTTCAGGAGTCCTTTTTTCAATATGAGCAATGTCAAGCTAATAGCTGTGCTACTACCCTGTTAGCTTGATTACCATTTTACTCCCTCATCATTACTTCAGTTAAGCCTAAAATGCCCTTTTGTCCAGTAAGGGACTATTAGAAATTATCTTAAGCAAGTTGACTCAAATAAAAGCATGTGCAATAACAAACATTACAATAAGAAAGAAATACAATGCAGTAATATCATCGAGTACAGTACATGCTTACACACTATTTTCACATGGGCTTCTTATGGTACTTTTTACATGAGGTTGAACTCCACTTTAAAGTGCATTATATTTCACTGGTCCAAAGCTGTGGTGCAATTGGCAAAATTGAGTATTACCTTGAGCAAATACTGCTGTTCAACATTTTGTTGTATATTTCAAGCAAGTAGAATGCAATAGTGATGTGGCTGCAATATTTGCATTTCAGGATACTATAAAATGATTTTTTACTATGAAATGATTCTGACACAGATATCACAAAAATCTGGCTGGTCAATCAATTCATGCACTGATTTTTCAGTTATATACTGCCTTGTTCATCGTTTCACCATGGATTTGAGCTGTCTAAACAGAAGCCCAGAGAACAACCTGGCACTGAATTAGAGAGTGTTTAGACCCGATAGAAAAGGTTAATTTGCAGCTGCATGTCTTGTTTTGACTTTGAACTGAAAACCAGCGATGAAGCTCAGAACAGCTGACTGCTCTTCATTTGGCTTCATTTACAACCTTCATGGGTCCACAAGAAATGGCGAGGAGGTAGTATGTTGTTTATTACTTGTGTTCAAAACAAACAAGTCTGGCTGAGAATTGTATTGTAAGAGAGGCCTGGAAAGAAGGTAGCAGTACAAGAACTAGTGAATGCAAATTCATGCATCGCAAATGCATCAGTTAAATTCCACAAATCTACTGACAGGCATCATAAATATGGTCATCCACAGAATTATGATCTCTTGTGTATTGAAGATTGTTTGATGTCAGTAGCTTGTCTAAACCAAGTTCTGTCTCTAGATCATTCCATGACCACGGAGCACATTGATCATGATTTTTGGCCCTTATTAGCCCTGACCCTGTCAAGTAACTAATTTAACTAATTTGTAAATCTAAAATAAGCAGTTTCTATTGAATATTGAATCGCTTTTAATCAAATGATTTGCTGACTTGTTTTTTGTTTGTTTTTTCAAACGCCATGAAGTGAGGGGATGTGAACCAGGATAATTTTTCTTCTTTTATCTTTTAATTTTACACCGCTTGGCTGAAGTTCTTCTGTATTGTATTCTCTGTACCCTGTGTGTGTGCAATGCCTTCAAATCAGGAAGTGAGTTTTAGTAACTACGTATAATGCATTATCGCTATTTTTTGTCTGTAGTGTATTTTTCAAAGTGGATTTTATGTATTATCCTTCTTAAATATGTTTTAACTATTTTGACATCAAATCCAACTGCTTAACTGAACACAACTAAGAATATTGCTGGCTCACTCCTTAATCATTCTTGTGAATTATTCTCTCTGTTGCGCTATTGGTCTCAACAACAGATAACATCATTCTGTGACTGATGCTTCGGCAGAATGTGGCAGTTAGGAGTTTTAGTATTGGTCACCTATATGCAAACTAACGGTGGTAACTGTTGCAACATTTTGCCAATGCTCAAAGAACACGGGTGGGGTGGGGGGGTGGGGGTCCCATTTATGGTTTATTGTGTTTGGCAGGTGTCTATATTTGAATATGCTGACTAAGTACTTTCTCAATGAATGGTAGAAATTCAAATTCAGCTGCCCTGTGTAGCTCTTTGTAAATACAAATGACACGTCCAATTCTCACGCCTCAGACTAATATGTGGATTGCCAGTAGACTTTATCACCAAATGGTGCTTTTTAATGTTATTCTGATGCGAAAGAGATAAGCAGATCTCAGTCACACCTTCACACTTGATCGATCTTAGAGCCGTGTAAAGACAAAAAGAAGATGTGAGCTTTTGAAGCGGTAATAGGGAATCGGGTCACTTTATGCCTTGTAATCGAGGCCGCAGTGCAAAAATATTATGCACAAGTAATGTGTGTGAGCCTGCTATCACTGACCTGCTATGACATACGAGGCCAACAAGAGGTGTTGCCGGGAAACTCCACCTTTGAGAGAAGTGTTGAGAGCTCTTACTGAGCAGAATGGAAAAATTACAGTACTTGTTCTTTGCATCAGGTTTTCAGAAACGGCATATGAACATCTTCAAAAAACAATAGTGACCATGTAAATAACATTTCTGTGTCAAAGATCACTTGAATTTGGAGCTGTTTAAAAATGGTAGCTGGACATTTTTCTATATCGTGAATTTTTACAACTTTGTATCATGTTGTAATAACATGTCTATGAATTTAACTAAAAACTTGAGTATCTGGACATCTCTGGTATTCTCAGGTGAGGTGTAGTATAGGAGCCCATACAATGAATTCTGGATCCCCTTTTGTTCCCATTGAAATGCTCTTGAGTTAACCTATCTAGCTGCTGTGAGCTGCTTTCCTGCCTTCCAGGGCACTGCAGGTTTCACTCTGTACTCAAAGGCTATAAGCATTGTGAGGTATTTCCATCATAACATGGCCATTGCAGGTGAGTCACAAATGTTGAATTTACAGTGAGAACAATGAGAATAGAATACAAGTGCTGTGAATGGATAGTCCACTAATCTGTGGAATTTAAAGTGTTAGTGATGAGAGTGAAGGGGATTACATTGTCAGATCAGTGGGCATGTCAAAATCAGTCTCTCCAAATCTGAGCAGTCTACCTTCCAGCTCCATCCTGCCCCTTTGCAATTTTTTACATTACCCTAGACCTCCCAAAGCATTAAGAATCTTGGTGTAGTTCTGAATAATAGATAGTCTTTCATTGAAAACATTGCAGCTGTAACCTGGATCTGTGCCTTCTTTCTCTGCAACATCTGTATAATCCTCACATTCCCCACACATTATGTTATCCACACGACTCATTCCCTCCTGACCGAAGTGCTGAGAGCAGCTCTCTCCTTTGCTATGGTCCTCTCAGCCAAAGTACATGTACGTCACACCTCTCCTCCACTTCCTTCACTGGTAACCAGTTTTGACCTATAGAAAATACAAATATGTGGTCCTTGCAAGGGAAAATGCTTCTTCTCAATTAGTCGACAAACTTTTAGCTATAAAGCTTCACACCATATCCTAAAAAGACGCTAAAGGGTTGCTAAAAGGGTGTCAATTTAATTCTGTTATAGCTGGAATATTGCAGACGCTTTGATGAATACACTACTGCCAAATGTTACATCATACGTTCATTATATATATGCTGAACTCTAGATGCTCCCCACTACAAGACAACAAATACACCTGGGACCTTAAACTCCTTTGAGAACAGCTGATGCGCGACTAAGGTTTTTAATGTTCAATAGCTGTATCTTGTGCCTCTCAAAAGATGTTCTTATTCAAATGGGTCGTGTAAAATTACATGTAACATATACTAATATAAAATACGGTACATGATACCCTATCACAATTGGACAACTCCTTTCATGGACAACAAGCAAAGCAACACCCCCCCCCCCCCCGCCCCGCACCCCGAACCAACAAATCAACGACGATGTGCTTTGAAACAATTTCGCAACGAGAGAGGAACATTTCGTGTATTTCACGTTTGAGTCTGTCTTTCGGTGTCTCCACAGAAGCAACCCATTCCTGTGCTGTTTTCTCTGGCCGCCGACACTCGGTCTCTTTCCTGTTGCTGTGACATACAAGAGTGGTCAAGCTTGAAAGTTTAAAAAACATACATCATAAGCCTTGTCTCAAATAAGTAGAATGCTCCAACTAAAAAAACAACAATAGAGACTGGTATAAACAGCATTGCCAGCTGCACATACTTTAACTGTCAATTGAATGTTTACTTAAACACAACTGCACTCCACTGTTGTTCCTTCTCATTGTTCTGTGGGTGTAATTTTCATTCATCGCTTTTAACTCGTACAGCAACGAATGTACACGACCTACAGGTAAGCACATGAACTGAATTGCCAATAAGTTTTCGATAAAGTGCGCAGTAACATTTCATCTGTGTTGTTTTTGAGGCCACTACGTAACAATAACGTGAGCAATGAAGAAAATACACATGTTCCTACAGTGGTCCATATCTTTGGGAAATACTCTTTCCAAAAATACTTTCATATCTTTCATAGGCTACAGGGACAGACAAAAATACAAAACTGCTTTGTCATTAATATCATCGCTTTAAATATAGTAGCATTACAATATAAATACAATACAGATGTAAATAAAAAAATGAATTACTTTAAGATGGGGTTTATTGATCCCAAGTTATTAATGAATTTGTAATCAAATATACATTTATAAGGTTGAAATTGTTGTTGTTGTTGTTTTTTTTGTTTTTTATCCACTGGATACTTGTGAAGGATTACTAATATTATTACACTGGCTTCGTGGGTAATATTTCATTAACTGTACGTAAACTTTAAAACACGGCATAAAAAAGTTCATTGGTTTACATTCCATGATGTCATGAACTAAATACAAATGAATTTAAAACATACCACGGTAAAGTTCTTTATTTAAAAGTATTAGCGGAACGTAAAGTTACTTAAAAGTTTGGTGAGTAAATATTTTTTTCAGCGATATGGAAACCCATCGGTGCCTGTGATATGTTTGGTGCAGAAGGCGAAAACGGAACAATTTGTAGTAATTGGGCTTTTCCTTCAACCACACGCAGTTGACGCCGACAGATCGTAACAGATAAGGAAAAAAAAAGAATCAATAACAACTGTCTATCAAATTTCCCAGAACGTGAGCAAGTAGCTATTTTTGTAAGTACTTACATAATATTTTACGAACAGTCTGTGAAAATATATATGTTGTAACACGTTATAACCAGATGCGTGACTGCTGTCGCCATAATGTATGTGTGTAGCGTTTGTAACCAGGGGATATCTATGTTATCTCTTCTTTTCTAGCTCGATGTCTTGTAAGTATAATCATACTTATATTAGGGATTTAATTTGACAAAGTGTTACGCATACTGTCTTTTATCTTCGGAAATGTACCTTTTGAATCACACAGTGTAGTTACTGTAAATGACCAGATGATGGCATGCTCGTACGTGTGGCTCTTCATTCTGACAGTAGCCAAGAGACTGCTGTTGCTCTCATATCCCACTCCAGCATTCCAAGTCAATATCAACACTAGTTCGATCTGTCTTTCACCTGTCTTTGTTTTTATCTCACTTCTGTCAATTTTGATTTTTCTTCTTTATTTATTTATTTATTGATTTATTTATTTATTTTACACACTTCCACTTTTGTGTTGTTTTCTGTGTACGATTGTACATTATTATATTTTTAGTGTTTTTAAAGCAAATTTGACATCACAACAGTGTATTAAATGTAATTAAATATTTTGTTTAAATGTATTCAGTGGTCTAGTCTATATGCGCTTGCCTTGGATTTAAAATGTGGGATTTCCCGTGTGTTTACGGTACGTTCATTCTTGATAAGGTTCAGAGAACTCTCGCGTGGCACAGTGCTCTGCCCCTGTGCCGGTTCAGTTCCAAAGAAGCTCCTCCCATCGCGACGCCCCTAAAACAAGAATATTTAAGAAAAATCGCCTCTGTGTAGTGCTGGTCTGTTCAGAGTGATTGATTTCAGAACTTACAGGGTTTCAAGTTCGAAAGGTAAGAAAGCGCGCTGGTTTTGCAGATACTTGATGGGATACTAACTGATAAATTAGACAATTCCTACGTTATGCCGATGTTAAAATCAAGACTACTGATGCTCATTATATCAATTATACTTATATACAATATTTTTACGGTATTTTGTCTCGTCCGAAAATTGTAGTTTTTTGTAAAAAGCAAGTTATTTTAGGTGGTTTAATTTCATGACTATAAGATGGTTTATCAATCGCTTTTGAATATATCTGTTGTAAGCATTTGTCGGATGCTTATTCATTTTTGAGGGAAAATAATAAATCAATATTTGTATTACTTCTACTAGATGTTTTAATAAACGTACTGCCCTAATGTTAGATGTAAACGTTTTTATTTTCGGGTTTTGGTGTCTGAGAGTGAGCATGTGTTTTGTCACCCCCAGCCTCACTAATGAGTTGATTAACTGACAGATATCTATCGATGTCTTGCATTGAAGAATTGCATGTCATTTCTTTGCATGGTATCTTAAACGCTAATCATATTTCATCTCCCGCACGCATTTTTTTTCACTGTTTGACTTTCGTGTCTGGCATCACCTGTCTGCTATAGTGCTGTGTTCTGCAAGTATGTCATCAACCATCCCCGTGTAACCCCATTCTGTTGCATGCATTTTGACAGAGATGAACTTAGAAAATGACTGCAGCATGACAGTCAGTTGTGGCAATGGGAAACTTAGACAATGGCTGATTGATCAGGTTGACAACGGAAAGTACCCCGGATTGGTTTGGGAGAATGATGAGAAAACCATTTTCAGGATCCCCTGGAAGCATGCGGGGAAACAGGATTATAACAGAGAGGAGGACGCCGCGCTCTTCAAGGTAACCTGCAGAAAGGGTTGCACGCTCGCGCGTTCTCTCCTCGCGCCAGTTGAAGAGAGGACTCCGAGCACTCCCATACACACGCGTGTGTTACAGAGCAGCTCTGCACAAACAACCCTTTTATGTACTCAAAGTAACTCACAAACTTGTAACCAACATTACATTTAACTACATATATGTTATTTTCCTTCAATTAATTCAACATGTTTTTAACGGGCTATAATCGACCAAGCCATCACATTTGCTCACATTTACCTGTGAACGGTTATGTGAAAATACATCGAACTTACTTATCTGACTTTCTTTTTGTCGCTTAATTATGTAATGTTGCAGTAGTTCTGTCGCGCCTTCTACAGGGCGAACTCGCTCTCATTGAAACCAAGTGGTGTAGACTATCACCGTGAACAGACAATATATTCCATATGAATGAGTGAAATCGAAAGTTCTTGGGAAGAGACTGTTGATATTACTCTTATTCCAATGTAATGAACTATATTCTGTGTAATTAAAATAGCAATACTAAGAATACCCATGTAATGTCTGTTATTAATGGGAGCAGTAGTCCACTTGTAAAGATGATGATGATGATGATGGTGATGGTGTTGTTATGATTCCAGGCGTGGGCTTTGTTCAAAGGAAAATACAGAGAGGGTATCGATAAACCAGACCCTCCAACATGGAAGACCCGTTTGAGATGTGCACTGAACAAAAGCAATGACTTTGAGGAGCTGGTAGACCGGAGCCAGTTGGACATTTCAGATCCGTACAAAGTTTACAGAATCATCCCCGAGGGTGCAAAGAAAGGTAAGTCTTTCATACGCAATGCATGTCTGTCTTCCTTCCGTGATAGCCAACTGCCTTTTGTCTCAACCCAGTGAAAGGTTGGCTTTGATCACACCAAACGCTTTGAAAAAAGTCAAACCCGAGGCAACCCTAGCAGAGTTTCTTGTGCACATGCACACCCCTCCCCTACAGAAGACCTGACAGGTCAAGCGTTGCCCTTGTTTGCTCGGGGACCTTCTGCATGACATTCAGATGGGCTTGATAGTGTAATCAGCACTTTAAAATGCAGTGCAAATCACACTTGGCCTTTAATTCGAGGCTAAAAATTATCGACGCTCAATTTTGATCACACTCGGTGAAGCAGGAAACGCTAAGGAAGCTGACGCATGTGCTAAATGCCTGAATGGTTTTTTGATGAGGGCTTCAGTGACTTCAGTGCAAAGTGTTAAAACACATGGCCCGGCCCTCCTTGCTGTTTGTGGGGGACAATGAAAAACACTGCCACTTTTTCAATCTGAACAAAACACACTTCATTCCTTTTGTTTTAATAAAAAAATGAAATTCCAATATGTCTTGATAAAGAGGAATTGAAATTCAAATTGCACAACACAAGTGGTGTATTCCAGAACTATTTGACCAGCAGCCCAGGGGTTAATTATAACTTGTCACAGGTATTCTCATGGTTCACACCTGCGTCCTCCCAGTGTCAGCATGCCTCCCACTTTTACACAAAATGTAGTAGCGGTGAATATTTTAAGGACGATTCTTGTCAACCTACGTACATGCACTGTAGAATATTGTGTACGTTGTTATAAAAGTAGTACAGTTTGGTCTGTACGCACCATGTTTCAAGGACAATCTGGCATCTAGAGAAGAAGTAATTTTAAAGAACTCTGCTGCTGTCACTCTGTAATGACCTGTGAAGTGGTGCTTGCAAAGGAAAAAGGGGTACCACATGGTTGAACAAGCATTTGCAAACGGCTTCTCTGTGACTTTGAAAGGTGCTGTGATGTGAGTTGGGTTCTTTATTCCCTTGTGACAGGAGGTAAGCAGATGAGCATGGAGGAACCTACAGCGCACATGAACACACTGAGCTACTCCATGCACCCTCCCTTCCCCCCACTGCAGACACAGGTACCATTACTCTGTTCCCTCTCCACAGCCCCTTAGTGTGGCTCTAGACTTCTGTGCCATCCTGAGTCTGTGTTAACTGTCTGTGTAAACCTGGATTATAATGCTTCACCAAGGAAGAGTTTTATTTTATTGTTATTTAAGAGGTATATCAACTGAGAACTCAATTCTCAGTTGAGTTCTCAGTTGTATAGTGAATGTATAGTGAATGTAAGGAATCAGATAAAATATGCATAGATAAATTAAACGTATTATTATTATTATTATTATTATTCTTACTCTTCTTCTTCTTCTTCTTATTATTATTATTATGTTGTGCACCTGTGTGTGTTTATGCTGCATATGGGACCTGTCCCAGGTCTGAGAGGTGCAGCCCATCCATGTCTGGACGATGTTCCTGATTGACACTCACGACCCGCCTCGTCCTGTTCTCTGCAGGTACCCAACTACATGGTGCCTCATGAAAGGAACTGGAGAGACTACACCCCTGAGCAGCCCCCCCACCCCGATCTGCAGTACAGCCAGTGCCCCTACCCGCCCCGAAACCTGCCATGGCAGGGCCCGCCGGGTGAGAACGGTACGAGCTCCCAGAACCAGGCTATATCAGGGGTCTCGAACCTCACCCAAAAAAGAGCTGTGTGTCAGCAGGGCTTTTGTTCTACCCCAGCATTAAAACATGCCATTCAAATAGTCAAGATCTTTACAGTAGAACATGGTCACTCAATTGATTAATTGCATCAAGTAATTTAGCCCTGGCCTAGAACACACCAGCCCATCTTAGATAGGGTTAGTGACCTGTGTAAAAAGAACAAAAAACATGCAGAGAAGGTAGAGCATCCAGCAGAAGGGGTTTGGACTTGTAAAAATCAGCTAGCAGGTTCAGCTCCCATATTTGAAAACACACAACCTGAATTGGTTTGGTAAAATGCTCAGTTACATAGATTGTTTTTCTTTTTTTAAAAAAAAAGGAAGCTGTGTAAGTCACTCTGGATAACATCACCTGTGAAATGCCTGAATGAGATGGTAAAGGTGCAGGTGATTCTGGAGACAAGCTCCATCTGTATCAGTTACGGGCAACAGCCACCTCTTCTCCAAACATTGAGGGTTTTATTTAATGAGTGGCAAGTTCCTGCTGAAAGATGAAAGGCCTTCATTCAGCCTCAGACCGTGCGGTGGTAACAGCGCCCTGCACCGTGAAGGCCCAGGGTGTAAATTTGGTAATTAAGGAACTCGGTGCAGATACGGTGCACAGCTAATTTATCAATGACTCGCTCTGTTTCTGTTAAAACGATCCATGTGTGGTGGGAAGGGGGTTTTGGGCCAACCTGTAATTGCCTTTTAGAAAGAAACCATCTTTGCACGAGAGCATATTAAAAAAAAGGTCGATGACTTCCTCTTCTGCATTTGAAATGAGTTTGGGCATGAGGTCTTACCAGCCCTGTGCAGAACAGAGAGAGGTTAAAAATGGCACGCTGAAAAAAAAAAAAAAACTGATCTCTGTCCCAGAACCCAGGGGAGAACTCTGAATGCCAACCTTGACCGTATTCCGTCTTTGACAGTTTCTTCTCGTTGATTTTTGCAGGGTACCAGATAACCGGTTCCTTTTATGCTTGTTCACCCACGGACTCCCAGCCCACGGCATTCTCATTGGATCCCGGCATGAGATCGGCAGAGGCGATGGCGCTGTCTGGTAAACAAAAAAATAAAACTCAATTTTTTTGACCACAGTCATGCTTTCACAAATGCATACATGCAGACATTAACACCATTCTGACTTGCATGGACACAATCATATACATACTCAGATATTTCACCCAAAGGCAGTCACCTCTCCTGTAAGGTCAGACTAATTCCTGGGAAATATTATTCTTATTGTGCTCATTAATGATTTATCCTTGCTTCCAGCTGCATGGCACAATGGTGCATATTGTTGCCTGTTGGTAGTATGGGTAGGATAGATAGATGATTGTTTCTGACTCAGGACAACAGTGTTGCTTTGTACAAAGACTTCCTCATTTCTTATGAATTTTATCTTCAATCAGTCTGAGGTTTATAATCCAGCAATAATATCAGTTATTTGTGTTTTGGGAAAGGTAGTTGCAGTGTAAAAGTTGTTTGTGGTGCCACTCAGACAGGTTTGGTGTAATGGAGGATTGAAAGCTTTCTCCCATCATGGGAATGAATGTAAATAAATCCTTATCTGATGTAGTCTGTTTGAAATTATATGTGTCTAGATTTTTAAATAACAAAGGCTACATTATTGTAAATTTCTACAGTTTTTTTTGGTATTTTTTTACATTAGAAGATACTAAATATCACCTGGGTTGTTCAGAAGATAAGTCTAATGTGAATAATCCCCTTCTTGTTATCTTGGCCAATATCTTACCCAAAACAGATAACAGTCTGAACTGTACTCATGCTGAGCCGCTTGACATTTAGCCTAATCTGACTGTCACTGCTCAGTGATCATACATTACCCATGTTACACTGCTGACTAATGGCCACCCTTTCAGATTGCCGCCTACACATTTCCCTCTTCTATCGAGAGTCTCTGGTGAAAGAGGTGACCACCACAAGCCCGGAGGGCTGCCGGATTTCCTCCTGCCTGGATGACAAGCCCTATGGCAGCATGGACCATGTGCTCTTCCCCTTCCCTTACCCACAATCCCAGAGGAAAGGGGCGGAGAAGCTGCCCAACGCGCTGGAGAGGGGCGTGCTCTTGTGGATGACCCCTGACGGACTCTACGGCAAGCGTCTGTGCCAGAGCCGGATCTTCTGGGAGGGGCCCTTGGCCCCATACGCCGACAAGCCCAACAAGCTGGAGAAGGAGCAGACCTGCAAGCTGTTCGACACGCAGCAGTTCCTTACCGGTAAGAAGCCACATCGTCTACCTGCATCTGTCTATCTCTGAACTGTGTTATGGTTTAGTTGCACTACCTGTCTACCTGTGCTACCTGTAACTGGGATTCTGTCTACCTGCACCATCTGTCTGTTCCACCCTCTAATTGTACTACTACTTGTGCAACTTTGTACCTGTGCTACCATCTGTGCTATTGTCTTCCACTTTTTAACTGTCTTATTGTGTACCTGTTCAACTGTCTACCTTCGCTACACTCTAACTGTGCTAAAGTCTACAGTGTACACTCATCTACAGATAAAAAGCCAGTATCTTTCCTGAGAAAATCTGGGAGATTAAATTTGAAATTACATGTTAGTAGGGAAAAACTGAACACCTTCAGCTCTTCTGTAAAATTATCTTTACCACTGTCCTAAAGACACCTGGTACATCAATGTCCCCAATATGCTGCTGCCTACGGTGGCTGAGACATGCCAAGCAACGCAACATTATCACAACACAAATGCAATTCGGAAAGCAACTGCAAATTGCGAAAACACAACGACATTGCAGAACCACGCTGCAAATTCAGTGAGAAACTGCAAACTGCGAAAACACTTCAACATTTATAGAAATGCACTGCATTTTGCAAAAATGACAACAGAAGTGTTTCCCTATGACTCTTTGTAAGGAAAAAACAGGTTTACTGTAACTTGTAGCTTCTTGAATAGCCCATGTATTTTTCCCTTTTTTTCCCATCTGAGTAAGCAAATTTGGGTGAAGAGTAGGCAGATGCAAGCCTGCTCTCTCTAAAGCGCAAAGGGTTGGTTTCTCCTGCAGTGCCTCTCTGAGACACACAGCTGCCAATGATGGGCCACATACAGGGTCTCCATTCACACACCATTCATACAGCAGCCTGTCTGAGTAATCATCATGTGACCTGTGGCTCATCAATGAGGTCTCCCAGCAACAGTCCCCACCCACCTGGCTACCTCAGCTGGAGCTGTCTACATCTCACCAAGTGTCTGGTGGCTAATTACCCTCATTTGCATATGCGTTGAGGACTTTCCAGCGAAGCTTGATACGCACCACTTCACAGAAAGTCATTAGGTATCATTTCTTTGTCACGAAACCCACCTCAGCTACAGCACCCCTGTCCTGTTTCCAGCCCTTAGCTGATTAGCTAAGCCTAACTGGCACTGTCTGGGTTTGTTATCAGCAGGAGGGAAATGTACATGACAGGCACAGAGAAGCATTTTCTCACATGCTGTTCCCCCTCTTTTCCTCAGAACTCCAAGGGTACGTGCACCACGGACGTCCCATGCCAAGGTTCCAGGTGGTTCTGTGCTTCGGAGATGAGTACCCAGATCCCCAGAGACCCAGAAAGATGATCACAGCCCAGGTACTTTCCTCCAATCATGTGTCTCATCCCCATTCAAAGTCCCCCACCTTCGTCATCCTCCAGAATATTGCTTCATTCGGAGTTTTTGCTGAAAAACTGATCACTGAGTCTAGTTGGTGAGTTTGTGATGTTGAAGAAAGCAGAAAAAAAACTCCTGTTTTCTTACCATTTCCACCACCATTTACTGGCAGGATCAGAACAACAGAGTTTAAATCACTAGGGTAATGCTTTTGTGCGCAAACATTTAAATTACTTAAATTTCTTCATTTACCTCTACCTCTACTCTAATCTAAATACTTGACGGTATGCCACATTTTAGCATGATTTTGAAAATACTGACATTCTTTATAATGGCTGGAATATTTAATGAGACTCAGTGCCTCTGACAGGGTATAGGGGAGATCTGTAAATCAGAAAGGCTGCTGTGAATGTGCTGCCGTTCCATGGGGGTCACTTTTCGGACCCTGACCCCCCGTGGTGCCCCATGGCTGGCTGAGCACCCATCTGGACTCACTCACTCATTCAGTCTGACTCATTGTCCCTTCAGCAACGTCAACAACATGAGTTAGTCATGTGTCTCATGTTCTCAATGCATCAGTTATCATCACTGGTGCTTATGTGATACATACAAAATATACGACATACTTAGATAGCTAATTATATATTGGAAAAAAATATGTTTCATTTTGTATCAGTTTTAATTACTTATTGAATATATTTTAAAATTGCTCAACTACTCATCTCAACTTGGAGTCCAACTGACTCATGATCATGATTAGGTAGTGACCGCTGGTTTATTAGCAAAGAGCATTCACATAGTTAGACAGCATTATGGAACAATGGAGATAGCAGTTTCTCAGACTGACAGATAGACATGATCCTGACAGGTGAGGCTAGTTAAATATAAATTCTCAACTGATATTAAGTTGTATTTTACTTGCGCAGAAAGTTATGAATGCATTGATAATTGGTCATATAGTGTCTGCAGCAGATCTTGGTGACATTCCATGACACAGTGCTTGACACTCTTTTTAGCCTGTAGGTGAATGATGAGCTTGGATGGGCAGAACGGCCTGTCTCTGCCATTTTGGAACCTTTTCGGTTATGTTATGAAAGCTCTTGGGCAAGACTTTGAAAAAAAAAAATGGACTTTCTCTGTTTAGTTTCTTTGTTAAATCTTTCATCTTTTTCTTTGGTTCTCCAGATAGAGCCCATGTTCGCCAAACAGCTCTTCTACTTCACCCAGCAAACCAGCAGCCATTACGTGCGGGGCTATGACTTTCCTGAGCACGCCGTGGTTTCCCCTACAGAAGACTACCAGAGGATCCTCCACCACACCACCCTGCAGGAGTGACCAATCGAACCCCTGGGGGTCGTTTCCAGGGACAAAAGGACTGAGCTGTGCGAACATTACTGGTTTTGGGGGGAGGGGTCATCCCGTCACTAAAGCGAAGGTCTCCAAAAACTGTGAGGAGGAACTGAACTGAGCCAATGTGCCTTAACTTCAGAAAGAGCCTGGACAAACTCCCTCTTCTATGGTGAATGTAGAGTAGATGAACTGATCGCTCTGTTGCTCTTTCACAGTTTGATTTGTTGTGTCTCTTTTTCCCTCACTCAATCACTCTCTCTTTCTCCTTAGCAACACTTCAGTTACATTGTTGCAGCAGGTTCACCTTTGAGTAGCTAAAAAGAATTGCTTTTACTTTTGCAGCAAAATACCCAGTGACAGGTGTTTCAGAATAGCTTTTTTTGTCTAGAAAAGTGGTATCAAAAATGTCCCACAGGCAATGGATTATGAATTAAATGTGAGGACTATTCATTTCTTTTATGTAGTCAAAGCGCAGAGTATTGTAAAAAAATTGCAATTATCTTTATTTGCCTTGATACACATTTAAACACAGTTATTCTGCATTTCCCAGGCTGTTAACTGTTGGCAAAAGAAGTCTAGCATTCTTACAGAGTCTCTCCTTTCAGAAACTTTTCAGAAATTTTTACATGCACACTTCTGGTTCCCAGTAAGTGATTTACACAATGTTGAGAATCAGCATCATAAAAATTCAGGGATTCACATTATCAGACATGTAGCCTCGCTCTCTGTTTGCAGCGTACTGTAGAATTAAAAAAAAACTCTATCCATCTCTTGTCCCTGCCTCTTTTAACAGCAGCCAGTCAGAGGAAGCTAAAGAGGGAAGTTGCGTATCCTCAGGTTTAATGGGCATTTGTGGTCATTTTTTTCCATGTCAGTTTTGTGTGTGTTATTGTTTCTGAATGTGGCCCTCAGGGTCAGCCCTTTGGTCTCAATCTGTAAATAGTGAACCTGAGAACCTCTGCCTGAAACTGGCTGCAATCATGAGTCAAGACTGACATAAAGAGTGCTTAGTTGTTTTATATATATATATATGAACAAACAACGACAAACTGTTGTACAAACCATTTATTTTTAATGAATAAATTTCTCAAAAAAAAAGTTCTCGAGTGTCTGGGGTCCAGATCTGTGTAGGTGCAAGACATCGTGAAGGTGGGGATGTTGTCAAGATAACCTGTAGACTTACTGTCACTGACAGTTTGCGATCAACCCACAGGAAAGATATGCAGATATAAACATGCAGTGATGTGCTGGACGTGTGTGAATGAATGTGCTCAACATGTAGGGGTGTGACTGGAGGGTTCCCCAGTGACGGGCCAGCATTTGCGTTGTTCTGACGATAGCTGTGGCTGTGGTGGTTTTGGAGAGGTGGGCTGAGTTCTTGCCCCTGTCCTGTGGAGCTACAGAGAGAGAGAGGCTGGCCCAAAATGCACTGTGATACCAGCTCCACAACCCTGAGGGGAGAGGGAGGGAAAGTACCTGTTGAAGGAGACAGGAAAGTGCTCTCTCTCTCTCTCTTACTCTCACAGTATGTCCTCTCTTTGTCTCTCTCCATCTCTTTCCCACTAGATATCTTTACCTCCCTTTCACTTTCTCTCTTCCTTGGTCACAGTTGCCCCCTGTCTTTCTCTACCACATTCTTTGCCTTTTTCCTCTTACTTTCTCTCCCTGTATTTCTCCTCCATGCACTTGTGTGTGTGTGTGTGTGTGTGTGTGTGTGTGTGTGTGTGTCAGACAGCATGCAGTGTTTACAAACAAACAGCCTAAACAACACTTTCATCATAGTACAGAGCCAATAGGCTTTCCCTCATCAAAGCCAGGAGAGTACTCATCACCACATAAATGACATGGGGCACTACATTGCTCAAAGAATACCTCTGCACACTTTCAAAATCAAGCAGGGTATCTGCTGCAAGTTTGATGTTCTTATGCTTGATGCTATATGAGCATTGTTATAGTTTCATGTGTTTGTATGCTGACTGCAGATGATATATGACCACTGTAAAAGGCTGAAGTTATGCCTATAATTGTTATACTTTCTCATGTGGCTATTATACATGAGCACCATGAGTGTTTAGGTCCACGACATACACATACATGCACAGCATGACAAATGAAGTACTCTTGCTCTGATAGTACCATACAAACAGGCTCCATTAAATGCTAACTACGCACTCTCCATTCAAATCTGTGCCACACAAACTAAACAGAGAAACACATTCATCCCGCAAAATCAAATGATTTCAGAGGAGATTCTTCCACATACCTCAAGTATTTTACACTGAGATTTGATTGTCTTTTGGGGACTATTGAGAACCGACGGGATGGTGGGAGAGCACCCTGGGGATAGATTTGTGATAGATTAATTTAAGCTCATTTTTCACATTGAATCTCTCCTTCAATATTATGCCTCTTAAGTACATGGTGCACTACCTATAGATTTCAAACCAGACAAGAAAACAGAATATGCCTCCTCCAACATGCACACACACACACACACACACACACACACACACACACATGTATATACACACACACAGACACACAAATACAAAAACATGGACAGAAACACACACGCACGCACGCACGCACGCACACACACACACACACACACACGCATGCACACATCCAACACACATACATTCCCTCCATACACACACAGTTTGAGAGACTGGCCCAATGAATCACTCAGACAGACAGAATGGCCTCTGTTCTGACACACAGTGACAGAGCAGGAGCTGTGGAGGGGGTATCGTACGACATCTGAAGACGTGAAACAGGAAGCATGTCACAGATGCACAGGAAGGCAACCCACAAGAACAAGAAGAAAAAAAAACAACTATGCATATAAATAATGCACAGCATCCCTTGGAAACTCAAAGAGTTGGCTCATTTCTGCTCCCAGTTCAGCTCCCCTACTGCATCCTAACATCTACAATTCTGCAGCCCCTTGCTTACAGTATATCACATATGAACATCAGGCTTACCTTCTGCCAGCATGGTTTTACAGCACCAAAACCTGCTGCAGATCAAAACGTGACTGACGTTTACGTCATGAACTGTTTATTTCGACTTCTCGCTCAGCTCTCTTTTTGTATGCAACTATGCCTGATGGAGATTTGCCAAAAATTTGAAACTGAAGATTATACTCAGACATTTTGAGTTAGATCTGAATACAAACAGTTGAACAGAGTAAAAGTGATGGATACAGATACAGACTGAAAACAGCCCCCTAAAGACTGTTGGATGAAAATCGAAGTGATAGGCGTCATAAGGTGACAAGAACAGACCTCATTGTTCAAAAGAGGTGAAAATATCTGAGTGCATGTTTTTGGCTAAATCATTGGAGTTAGACTGTGCTGCGTTAATTTCACATGATGATCTGGCAATATGAGCCATTATATGAGTAATTACACAATTTGTAATTACTATTGTAAGTAAGAGGTGAGCGTGCAAAGTGTAGAGCTACACTAGCAGAAAGAGCAGCCAAGAAATGAAACAATTAAGGAACTTGACAGGTAACTCAGAAGTTGCCAATATGGTACTTACTTGATAAATTAACATCCAGCTGTATAAATAGATTGCGTGTTTAAAAAAAAAAAAAAGTAAGTGGCATAAATTTTTCAGGAAATAGAATCTACTGAATGCCAACATCTAGTGGCATATTGATGTGTAGAGTTATTCTGGGGTAAAGGTGTAGGTGTGCAGGGTTTTACTTATCTGAGATAAAGATGGAGTGTAGATTTGTGTGACTCTAGATGTTAATGTGCAGGTTTGTAGGACTACTTGGTGCCAGCCAGAAGCAGATGGGCTTCCCCTCTGAGCTGGGTTCTGCTCAAGGCTTCCTCCTGTTACTTTTGCCGCTGTTGCTCTAGGCTTGCTCTGAGAGGGGTCTTACGGTATGCAAAGGCTGGTTTCTGACAATGCTTTTGTAAATAGTGCTACACAAATTAAACTGACTTGACTTGTTAATCACAGGTGAGGAAGATGGTAGGCAAGTAGTGATTGGAGATTGATAACCAAAATGGGAGCAGTTACCAGTAATAACCTGATTTCAAAGAGTCAGTCTGTTTTGTTGTAGAAAGCAAAACCTTTTGATTGGTTGACTACCAGTTAGCTCCACCCATTTTTAGTGTCATGATACCTCATTCAGCCATCTCTAGTGTACAGGTATGTGTTTACATCAGGAAAAAAGCTGAAGTAGCATTGTGCTGCTCATAAGATTAATGATATAGGCAGTTAGAATTGTGTATACATGGGATGAAGATGCCTTTGCGTGACTGTGTTTATATGGTACAACGATGTTGGTGTGTAGCACTGTGTTTATTTGAAGTGGAGTTTTCGGTGGGGTTGTTTCTTGTGTAAGCACAGGAAACTGCGCTCTGAGACAGGATGGTGATGGTTAAAAAGGAAAAAAAAGGCAGTGCTGAGCGACAGGAGACGCAGCGTGAAAGGGTAGTAACAGGGGATGCCGTAACAAACAGCATGTCACTGAAGCAGAGGAACAGGAAGTGCTTACACTTTCCACTGGGCAATGGAAACCCGCTGTGTTTTCTCTGCTTTTCAAACTCCGAGGAGCTCAGTTTACCCCAAACCCGCTCTCATTTCTCTTCAGGGCTCTTTTTAAAATTTCCACCGAAAAATGAAAAACATCCTCATTAGAAAACAAATAATTGTTTACCTTCATTCACTGTTCCGACCATCGAAATCGTAAGAAATGGCTAAAACTGCTGTGGTTTGCACTTTGAAGTTTCCTGGAATCCCCTTTTGTGTTTAATGTTAAGTCAAATGCTCACAAACAAGTGTTTTGGGTTATGGTAGAAGTTATAGATGAGTGCATTAAAATTGCCACAGTGATTAAGTGTTTATTGAACTCTTACTCATCTTCTAGGAAGTAGTTTAGAGCTGACTGGCAAAAAGCTGACCAATAATTAAATTTTATTTCATTTCTATCCCTGGCTGGGCGGCTGAATTATCATTAAGTCAATGAGATATACACATATCATGAAAAGACAACAAACCAAGCCTACGGTTATTTAAAATTGTGACAACTATCTCTTACTCTTACATTTCAAACTATAACTGAGTAACCAATCACATACTGCCAGATGCTGTTATTGGAACATGAACTCAACAAGAAGTCATCTTGCAGGTTCCCAGCCAGCCAGGAGACGCTATTGGGGAGTAATGAGACTGAAGACCCCAGCCGGCTGAATCCCAGCTGGCCTTACCGATGGTAATAATCTGGGCCGGGACATGAGAGACCAGCTATGACACACACAACTACAGAAAAACCACCCACTTGCAGCTGTAATTCTTTGCATTGCATATTGCCTTCTAAGCTATTTGTGAGCAGTAGCTACACGACGCAAACTAAACTTTGACAAAAAATTCAAGCGCATACTTCAATACATGTTTATGTCTTATGTACACATTTGATTTCACATTTGAAAATGTCCCCATGCATCTTGTGTAAGAGCTATGAGGTCCAAGTAATATCAGACCCCCCAACCCCCCACCCATAACACAACTTCATGCTGTCAAAGCAGAAAATGAATACCTGGAAGTGCACTTCAGCACTCTTTCAGAGAAGGGCAGGACCTCCATGGAATCTGATTGCGAGTCGGGCCTATGTATGAGCGGGTGTACAGGGCTGAATGGAGATCCTGGTCTGATACTGCAGAAGATACCCACGCTTTACTCTTCCCCTCCTCGGTGGAGAGAGAACATCACCATGCATTTTGGCTGCAGTCATCTTTATCACCTCCATCATTACCAGTAAATCATCCATCAGACAATTCTCTATTTATTCTAGGGTGCCTTCACAGAGACGTGAGGTTATATCTCTTGTGGCCACAATTCCAATATCAGACTACAGCTAGAGTAAAGAAACACACTTTAATAAGAATCTAACAAAAAGTTAAAGCGGGGATGCCATGCTCATTGTGATTGCTCAAGTCATTAAAATAGTCGTTAAAGAGATGAAGGGTTCACAAACCTTGCTTCCAGGGCCAAAAATGTCTGTTGATTGACAGGAAACCACAGCAACCTGCAGACATTGAGGTCCTCCAGGATGAGTCTTCCATATACTAGATATGCAGTGCACTGGAAAAATAAAATAGATGGTAACACACAAACCTAAATCTAGATGAAACCAAACATCTTTTAAAATATTTGGTATAGAAGTACTAATGAAATAAGAAAAAGTATGGATACTGGGTGTTTATAGCCTCACCATGGTGACTGATGGTTTGGTCTCAAGAGGTTTTAATTTAGAATCTACTTAACCAGGTAGGACCAATGACAAACACTTACAAAGAGAGAACTGTTACATGATAAACGTACGGTTCTTGGAACCAAACGCTATGATTTGCATTTATACAAACAATACATTACAGTGCTGTTAATTGTTGTTGGTGAAATTTTTCAGTAGGTTTTTCCAAACAGTAGGTTTTTCCAAACACGTACACACATGCTTTCTCAGGAGGAGCAGGTCAAACCAAGGGTACCAACTTACCTTGATTTGAAATTTCATTTAATTAAAAGGGACAGTCCACTTGCTACTCTTTGTAAACCTCAACACTGCAAGCCATCACTGTTTTTTTCAGCAGGAAATCATTACAAATTGCGTCACATATTTGAGTGGGTAGATTGTAGGGAAAGGTCAAACTTCTTGTTTGGAACTGAGATTCGTCACTTGGACAACTTCATTAGGTCATGTTCTGAAGTTACATAAAGATATGAGAAAGTTAGCAATAGAATAAGGCTGATGAATGACGTATGCAGAAATTAATCCGGAAAACAATGCAGATCTTCTGAGAATTATGTTTAGGTTTGCCAAATCAGGACAATTTATCCTAAATCTTGTAAGTCCTGGAAAGTTGAGGGTTTACTTGAGGAAGAAAAGGTTTGGGGCTTTTAGAACAATTTTGAGTTGACAAACACATTTCTTTATATTTGGGAAGAGTTTAGGATAAGGTGACACTATAGATCTGCCACCCTCAATCAAGAGACTTACAATGAAACCAGTAGGAAGTACACATGGTTTGAGTGCAGGCTTTTTAAAAAATTCTTTCTTTTTTTAAAAATTTCAATCCATACAATAAAGATATATCAACAAATAAGTATATTATGTGTTAAATGACTGTTATGTCAAAATAAATAATTTTGTTTGATATTAGAATACATCAAACACAAAATAAAGCAATTATCTGTGGGTCAATACTGTTACTACAAAATGGAAAATAGAAGTGCTTAAAAAATCCCTACTTTACATTTGGTTACAGTATTTGTAATCATTTTAAAGTTTTTGTTTTTGTCTTCAGAAAAGAGAATTCCTTTGAACCTACCCTTTTCTGAATGAAAACCGTGGGTGCTGAGGATTCTAATTTTAGCATGAAACTTTCTCGTTTCATGAATGTGAAAAACAACCAAAGGGTATGGTTTCCTTTTGTTTTCAGCACGGGTCAGGAAAGAGTTGTTCTGTACATTTTATGCGAAGCAGCATTATGCAGTTCAAAGGCTTTCATCTACATATATTACTTTGAATTAACCTACAGAAGAAATGCACATCGTATCCCCCCTCATTTTCAGTAGCTTAACTGGATGCTGTATGAAATATCAGCAAAAGAACATTTCGAATTCACACATAAATCCTTCTTTCGTGATTTAACTTTAAAAGTAAATGCTCTGCTGTAGTGATGTCCTTATTTGGGCAGTGACTTTAAAATTTCATTTTATTTATTTTATTAAGCTCCTGTTTGGTGAAATCGACAATGGTTTCCGTATCAAATGCAATTGGATGAGGAGCATCTGTCAAATAAATGATGCTTACACACTAAATACAAATATCTTCCCGTAAGCGTCCTGAATGCTAAACTGGCAAAAAACTTACTCTAGAGATTGAAACAAATTGGTTACACCCAAACCCAACCAAGGACACAACAAACTAAACTCAGAGACTATTATTACCGAGGCATACGATACGAATTAATATGTTACTGACCCGTGGGAATTACAACGAAAACCAACCTATCAACCTTTCGCTTTCAGGACTGAAATCCTAACCAATTCGAGGTGGTCTAGCGGTCTAATTTTGCTCAACAGAAACAAAGTATGGATTAACAGTTATGTTCCCGACGATGTTTTTCTTTTGCCTTGATCATTTAACTCACTGTGACTCAGCTTCTTCTTCAAAATTACTCATAGCAGATGCTAAAATGCGATTATTTTCTACAGCTTTTGCAGTTTACACCGTCTGCCGCCCGACCATCATCGGAAGCGATAGACTTATTCCACACCTGGGTGTATGAACTATATGTGCTACATCTGAAGGGTGTGGCAGCTGAGGAGTCACATCCCTGATACAGGGCTAGACATCGGGGCTAGACTCCAGACCGCGCTCACCACCAGACTTCTGATATTGATACCTCGCTACATTTTACACTCGCACTTCGTCCTGTCATCCTGCCGAGTCCTTCGCCCGTTTCTCTGGACACGCCCGTCACTTTGGGGACGTGTCTAACCGTTTGTTTCAGGGATGAAACAGGCGCGTAAACTTGCGGCGGTTTTGTTTCAGTGCCAGCCCCTCCAAGCCGTTTCTAAGGCTTGTATAGCGGACTCAGTCTCACAGTCAAAATCGTCATTCTGAAGTCCAGCCATGTTTGAATAATCTTAAGTATACAATAGTAATAATTATAACGCAGTACACACAGAAAAGACATAAATAGGCTAATTTGATTTTCAAAAGATTCCCAAATCCTAATTATGTTTGATTTTAAACGCCTTAACTGTAACTTTAAAACAATTTATTTTAGCAGTATTTTTTTTTGTACGACGTGTCCTTAGATGCCCTCCGCTTTTCTATTATGAACCTGGACCTTAAAGGAAATTGTGCATGTACGCAAGATATCATCTCGAATACCATTCTAGAATGATGCATTCCATGAAAAGTGTAGCGTTGTGATTTATCAGTTGAACCACCTCCAGAGAGTTTTAATGCCGTTTTAATTTGTTGAATTGGGGCAATATTTAATCAAACAGATCAAATAAATGTCTGAGTATTACTCGGGACTGTGCAAGGATGTTAAGATGCTGGGTGTGCGTTAACTGTAATTCTGAATTTCCCCCCAGAATAAACAGTAATTTTGTGCACAATGCTTCAGTGGTTTATTTGGGGGGGAGGGGGAGGGGAATTCGTACTTGGCCTGTATTATTTTACAGAAGAGGAGAGCACTTGTTCTGTGTCACTGTGCCACACAACTCATGTGGTAATTCATAAATCATTGTGGAATGACTATCGTATCATCTCACTCCACCGCTATTTTAAGTTCTACATTGTAAAAAGTGTTTTGGAAAACCGTTGTTTATCAACAGTTAGCACTCTTTTGTCTGCTGTTACTATTCCGACCTCTTTTTCAAGGTTTGGGGGGAAACTTCCAAGTCATTTTCAGAACAAATACTCATAACTGGACACACTTGGTTTGCTGTTTTAAAAGGAGAGTCAGATTATGCAAACTGCTGATGGGAAAAATGTAGTATGTGCCACTTTAACTGTGAACATCTCAAGAGTAAACCCACAAAGGACACAGACAAGAGCGGTGGCCATCTCGTCTGCAGTACCACTACAGATAATGAGTTTGATATGGGGCCCTGAAAAATATACAGCATAATGATTAATAGAAGCATGTTATGTGCCTCACTTCAAAAAGGCACACAACACACAGAAATAATATTGACTCCTGTAGTACTTTGATAAATAGTTACTTATTTAGAGTTTGCAAAAACATTTTAGAATTTATTACACCATATCATCAGACCTCAAGCAAGAAATGGTTGCTTTGCAACACAAAATGTTGCTCTGCAAAGCTAACCTATCTCAATGAAAAGAGTGATAAGACATTATTTTAACATGCCAATTACTTTTAACCATCAGGTCTTCTAACCCTTTCCAATCAAAATCATTTTAGCTAATATTATTTACCAGACTATGATTATTTCAGACTGTTATTTTTTCTTTCAGGCTGTTATGGTTAGCTGGTAAAATAGCTCCTTCAATGATCACTAAGACTGAAATACTTGATACACACACTCTCCAGTTTATGCAGCTTTACACGTCAGGAAATGTTTGCTGCCTGTTACCCATCATTTGAGCTGGGACTGTGATTAGCACATACAGCCTTTATTTACAGTAGATGCATGAAATGCTTTCTAAATAGAATTAGCCATTACTATACTGACCACATACCACAGCTTGTCAGGCCTTACTGCTTTACAGGAGAGGAAAAAGGTTAAATGAAAAAAGGAAATAAGCAAATGAATGCCCTGAACACATGATGCTCTCATCTTAGGTGAGATGAGCAGAAGTGAGCGAGTACAGCGCTTTGGTGTCGTGGTCAAAAAAAAGTGTTACTTGTGAGGATGAAAGATAAAACCCAAGGTGAGACACCCACAAGCAAGGCCTTTGGCATGAACTGCTTCAGTAAATATCCAGCCACATAAATTATGTAAAAAAAAATAAAAAACATTAACCCTGTCCAAGGAAACACATTGCAATGTTCAGTGAAGGTACTTACACAGCAAATGCCATACTCATTTCATAGCCATTCAACAGCGAGATGTATAATGAAATGTGATTTACCTCCACAATCTCATAGAAGACCTTTTCAAAGCAGGGCCTTTAAGGAAGTTTCATAATTTAGTTATAAATGGAATGTCAAACTTTAACATCCATTATGTGGCAGATGAGACTCGGAGAAGAACTTCCTCCTAACTACTTTCATTATAAATACCCGTTAGCCCACTGGTCCTCACAGCACACCCATACATTTGTTTCCTATGAAAACGCAAGGCGGCTCTCTCTGGCTTCTGTCCAGTACAGCCCTGAACATGCGTGCAGACTGTATCTGATCCCTATCGCCTATGAGCTTGTCAAAGCTATTGATCAACATAGCGGGAGAGACATTTGGATTTCAAGATGACTGCGGTTATATATCTGACCGCTTTGCAGTAGACCTGACTAAGTTACTTATTGTCGGTTATCTAACAGCAACTTAAATTGTGTTTCTGAAGAACGAGGAAAGACAGCAGCATAGGAACATGCTGACTTCTTGCTAAAAAGTTAACTCAGACATACCATTAAGGGAAAAAACACTAATAGTTTTCACTGTTTCACAGAAAACAAAATACAAACTTTTGTACAGAGGATGCCTCATTACATGAACAATACGAAGCAAGGGCAAATTATTCCTGTACGTATGCAATTGATGGTATCAGCTGTTCGGTGGTGTAGGAAAGGAAGCGGTGCTTGTACATTGTTTCCTCCTGATTCTGGATGAAAACACCAAGCTCACCTACGATGACGAGATGCGTTTCCACGTAGCGAGAGAAAAAAAAATTACCACAGCCGTCTGAAGTCTTCTGACTGCGCAGCTGGAAGAGGTTGCTGTCACAGTGACTGTAGGAAATACTGATCTGGTCTCTGGTTGATGAGTACATTTTGACAGAGCAGGACAAAAACAAAACTGGACTGACCCCCACAGCTTTGCAGGCAGCAGCTGTCAGGTGGATTTCTGTAAAATGATTCAGAGGTATTTTGAAGCTGACATTTTAGGCTCAATGGTTCAACTGGAAAAGTCACTGCTTTTTGATGATGAAACTTTCAGGTCCCCACAAGGCAAAAATATACTCTGGATGATGATGATGCCCATACATACTGTGTGTCAGAACAAAAAAAGTCAGTGCATAGAACCAACGGACCCAACCGCCTGTTCGGAAGACCGCAACATCTGCAGGCATTTGCTGTGGTCATCAAGTGCATCACCAACTTTCACTAATTAGCTCAACTCCTAAGCCAAGGATTAACTTGTCTGTCAAACTGGGTGGAGCGATGGTTGGTTGAAACAACCATCTGCAGACACTGCTGCCCTCATGAGTGGGAGTTTAGTACCCTTGAGATAGCGTATGTGCTAAACCTCAGTGAATAACACTCAATGTCACAATGCAGCTGGATATTGACTGAGGCAAAAAGGATTTCAAAAGCATCATGCATCATGAGATCTCTGACCAACATCGATATCTGAACCAGCACCTGCCAGATCTCAAGTTCCAGAACCTAAATTCCGGGGTTCCGCAATGGGGACATTGAGCCATCTTATCAATCCAAAACAACATACGTAAGTGAAAGAATCTCAAAATATCACCCATGCAGCACAGATGCCGGGGAATCCTTTGAGACCTAATAACCATATTGCATGGGTAGATGCTCTGATTCCAAACTGGATATATGGACACGTATCTTAATACCAGGTGTAAATGCATGAAGCATTACAGTTGACAAAATCAGTATACAGATAAACTTTAGATACAAGTTGCATTAAATGGCAGGTGTGAATGAGCTCTGTTATTCACAGTGATTGCACAAGGCTACACATACCCTGGCTTCACAGGTAGTGACTTATAAGGACTACTGTTCAGAGCTCTGTAAAGAACACACACAGCACAGCATGCAGGTGTTTCACACCCTGAACCTCAAGAGGGCTTGAATTTCCTCACTTCCTCTTTCTTCTCCATGTCTGTCAAGAAGGAGCGGGGGAGACAGAAAGAGAGAGGGGCGAAGACCTCTGACTGCCATTCCTGTAGGGTTTTTTTAGTGCTGGTATGCCTCAAAGACTGCCAGCCATCCATTCGCTATTGGCTCACCTCACTAATTAATTATAACTCCTCTCCTGTCCTCTCATTTGCTGACCACAAAACCAGCTCAGCTCTACAAATATATTTAACGCCAGTGACAATGCTAAGGCCCAGTGCCTTAACCATTACTCTACACTGCTACTACCTACCACTACAGTATGTGTAGCAAAAGACTAGAAAACTAATAGTATTACTTGAATACTACACACACTTCCAGTATCATAATATTATTCTACAAAGGACAACAGACATAACAGAATGCAGTTTCAGAGTCCTTTTTTCTCTAAGTACTTTCATTGAGGTCTCTGTTTCCCTGAAAATGAATTTGCTACACACAGTTCTGAATCACCCTTTCCTAAACAGGTCCCGTAGGTGGTTAAAAACCTTTGAGAAAATTCACCACATGTGCTGAATGAACATCTCAGCTTAAAAAAAAAAACTCAAGCACCACATTCAATTCAATATTCTGTCACATACCTATATAGAGGTTATGTGTTAAAGTAGGTTAAAACCGTGGTTACAACCGCTCAACACAGAGGAGATGCCATCAACAAGGTACTGTTTCATTACGAATGACTTCATTTTACACTCAGGATGAAACAATACCAACATTCCAATCCTTTCCTGTATATTTTCGACTTAAAGCTTAAAAAAAATGAAAACTGTTGACTTGCGCCTCTGAGAATCAGCCACCAAATAATTTAAAGCACGTAATACAATTAGCCAGTGGATAATCTAAGATCTTAATTTAGGTTCTACTCATGAAAGACGAGCATATTGAGCACACTAAGTTCACACCATAAGTTTTATTTTTTTACTCACTCTTAACGAAGGCAGTAAAGCAACATAATTACCAATGTAGAGGCATTTTCAAACATAATGAGAGTATTAAAAAAATCTGGAAATCCCAACCAAATGGGATAGGCAATGAACAATTTAACTACAATGTTCATTTTGTAATGCTGGACGTGACCTACTTAACTGCATTTTTGTTTTACAAATGTTGCTATTTTAAAGTGCAGATGGATTGCTATTCTGTGGTGTAAAGGGTGACATGAAGAGAGGAAAAAAAAAAAAAAAAAAAAACAAGAAAATTGATATTCAAGGAATCCAAGTCTCATCAAATTTTTTTTACATTATTTCTGACGAGAAAAAATTTAGTTAGTAGTCATATTCATAATGTCTTGTTTCAGTCACGTGATGCTGTCAGATACATATACAGATACAAATTATTAAAATGTATATAGTGTATACATTGTGTGACAGTGATATCTGGTTAAGCCAAAAGAAGTTAAAGAGCACAATATCCAAAGGTAGCGGAGAGAGTAGTAGGACGATATTGGCACTGTAAGAGCATGCTAGGGGGGAGCGTCCTCATCTCTTGACCGGCAGCACAGAGGAAGGCTGGAAGCAGGCCAGCTGTAAGTGCATGCTGCTCTTAAACTTGTTCAGGAGCTCCTCCAGCAGCCTGCGCAGAGGGGGACAAAAAAGGGGAACAAGAGTCAGGAACCGAGCGGTGTCGTCCTGCAGGGCTGTGGGTTACTGGTCACTGTTCAGGTGAGGCTGCAGGGAAAGGAGAAGAGCCTTACTTTTTATCTGCTCCACTGTGCAGCTGCGGCAGGGCTTCCAGGGCCTGTTTGAAACTCGTGCTGAAACGCAAGGACAGAACACAGGACACAGGACACAGGACTCATTAGTATGGCGCGAGACACAATACCACCAATCTACCATCACTGCATTACCATCATTGAAAAGAAATCAAGAATTAAAATTCTTTTTATAATTGTTTTTTTTTTTTTAAAAACCAACACAACATTCCTGAATTACAGCTCATAGACAATGTAGTTCTCTACATTTTGCTGAGTCCAGGTTGCTAAAAAAAAAAATGCATAAATGGCAAAAATTATAATTTTTTTGGCAAATAAATGTAATGTTTTGTTACAATTATCATATGTTACCTGAAGTTGTTTTCCATGTTATGCATTTGCACATAATTGTAATTCAGAATGTGTACAGTTATTTATTTAAAATAAGGATTTACATAAACTAAGAAGTGAACAGAATTTGAAACTGGGATTATGTCCCATACAAAATGTTCACCTCAGAATTTAAAGGTGAACAGAGCAGTAAACTGAATTAAATAATTAAACAAATAAAAAAATACTTGGTTCTATTCACATTTAATTATGTGATGAGAATCTTAAATTGAGCTCTCCTTATAACTGATTAAGTGAACACCATTTTAACGCTGGTTTTGCTCAGAGTAATAAGGCCAACAGAAGAGTGAAAAGGTAATTAATTAAGATGAGTTGAGTTCAGTTAGTTATGAGGTGCTGTTCTGCAGTGGAAGACGTGGTTTCGCTTCCCGTTGTCAAGCCACCAGGTATCATGTGAGCGTGTCGGGAGACAGGGGAAGAGGCTAACCTCAGAGCACGACCCAACCCGTCAGACGCAGTCAGACCCACCCTGACCGGTTCTCACCACAGCCCTTATGTCACAGCCTCCCTGGCTCATTCTGACACTAATGTACTTTACCATCAATCTGTCAACTGCCACACCCTGTCAACCTTTTTATAAAGTACTTCACTTAAAAAAAAAAAAAAAAAAAAAAAAAACCTTGTGCAAGACAAGGACAGACAGACAGGCCATGTACCTTCTCATAGGAATACCCTGTACTGATTTTCAATGGATAACTACAGTTTATAGTGGAAAACCTGTGATTTAGATTGATGCTGGGAGGGGACTGTCCTGAGTTCTCAGATAAAAAGTATCACAGATATGGTGGAGAGAAATGTCTAAGGTATCTTGAATCTGCTGTTATTGATGCATGTTCAAACTGAGGTCATCTTCGAAGTGTGAGTCAAAAACGTGTCTGACGTGTGTTAATAGAAGTTCATAGAAATCTGCAGATGTTCTGTATTGGAGTGGTGTACTGTGTTACAGTGTCCAGTATGTGTGAGTAAAATGGCAGCCATAAGCTCTTACTTGCTCTCAGCTGTCAGGTAACAGGCTATGGCATCTCTGAGGGCACAGATCTCTAGGCGAGCCTGGTGTGAGAGAGAGAGAGAGAGAGAGAGAGAAGAAAAGAGAAATGAGACAAGAAAAGAGAACAAAGCTGGATTCGACACCCCTGTTTAACAGTCGTTTTTTAAGTTCACACACAGTATTAATCTCCAAAAAAACTTGTTAGTTTAGTTTATTTGGCAATGTTCAAACACAGACACGGACATTTTTTTCTTATACCAAGAAAATGTCTATCAATCATGTAGAATAGCTTGATATCTTAATATCCAACTGATTATCATTGTGCTACCAAGCTGATGATATTTAGATGAGACGGCCCTGTTCTCTTGAAATTACATTCTCTTGGAAACAAAAACCTTACTTCATGGTGACACAAGATAGTTAGACACAAATTCCCCAGGGAAGTTAAAGGTAAGTATTTTTACCCACCCTTTTGACACCTTGGACGTAGTGAATTCAGTCACCCGTTGAGTGATTGAGAAACTGAATCTTACACACAATCACTGTGACCTGAAGCAGGTTGTTGAAAGCTTTCTGAATGTGAAAGCCAGACAAAACATTATGTAGCTCCACCCCCACAGACAGCTGCAGCGCTGCCCACCTTGAGTCCATTCTGAGCATGGCAACAACTGTGCCTTCTTTACATGAGGCGTACATACGATTTCTTTGCCAGAGATCACTATGCAGAGTAAACATCTGTAAATGTGTTACATGTGTGAGAGTATGTACACAGCTTCTCACTGTGACTCCACCTCCTTACCCTTTGACACCACTGCCCCTTTTACCTGTTTTCCCAGGAGGCAAGCTCCACACAGCATGAGGTGGGGTAGTGGAAGTGTGGTGTCTAAACTATGGTGCCTCCCTATCCATAATAGTGTGAGTGTGCACGCATGTGTGTGCATGAGTAATTGTGCATGTGTGTGTGTCTGCATGTGAAAGCGTGCGTGTGATTGTGAGAGGGAGAACTCACCTGCAGCGCTCCGTTCTTGCTGAAAGAGGACACACACTGCATGAGTCGGCTCATTTCCTCAGACACGGACTCGACAATGCGCGACAGGACGCGCGGGACCAGCTCCTTGGACACAGTGAAAACCTGGGAGTGTGGAGCAGAGGGACAGGCTCTCTCTCATTATGATGGACCCATTTAACGACAACTCAAAAATCCCCCACAGCCAGCTGAACCACTGAACCTGAACCTGGTTTCTAGTAACATAAATGAGTCAAATGAAACCTGAACAAACAAATGAACAAACACAAATACACCATTAAAACAGACTCAATAGGACACCATAAGAAGACATCCACACCAAAGCAAGTCTTACCTCCGCATGAACCGTAATGATGTTCACTAAAGCCTCCTTCAGGTAGTTTCTTACACCTACAAAATCATACACATTTGCACTGGTTAAAAAAAATAACATGGATAAAAATAAGAATTCTTGAGGCGGGTAATGAAAAGTAATGGAAGCAAACAAAAAAAAATAATAGTGCTACCACTACTACTAACAGTAACAAAAATAAACCTTATTTCCTGTTCCTTTTCAAAAAAGGTATTTTGAGAAAACAGAGTGGTAAAACTTAAGGGAAACAAGGCAAGAGCCAAGCAGCCCTTTCAAAGATTAATCCTGAAAAGATGAAACCCTTTAAAAACGTTTCGTTTATCAGTTCTCATTTCAGATATAAAAGACAGAGGAGAGAAGCACGGGAGAGTGTTACAGGAGCACATCTTTTGAAGAACAGTGCACAGCGCTGTCTCTGGGGCTTACAGCAAAACATCACGTTTACACACCACGGAATGCCAAGGATGCTTACTGTCTTGTACAGGCTATCATGTATTATATAGTATTATATGTATTGTTCAAGTAAAAAAAATACTGATAAATATAAATAAATAAACTGATAAATAAAAAAATAAATAAATATTTCATTACTCACATAACTGATACATTGCATTACTTATAATTATAATTAGTATAATTAGTAATGAATTTGTATAATAATCTTCTAAAATCTAAAGCAGACCAAAAGCTGAATGGGGAAAAAGCCAAAGGTAGCAAATAAGATTAAATGAACACTTGGTATCAGGGAAATAAATCATTGATTTCTTATCAGCAAAGGGTTATTTTGTGAGTTTTTAGGGTGAAACGGGAGCTGCCCAAATTTCTGGGGAAAAAAAATCAGAAATAATAAAAAATCTGAGAAAATACATAGTGCTTTGTGGTGCAGATTTTTATCTCCCCTTCCATCTGTTACCTGCTGATCACTCCTCTGCACAGTGCAGGGGAGAGGCTTTACCCCCCAGAAAATAACAGAGATTTATCAATAAGTAAAATTAATATTACGTTCAGGTAAAATACAATCTTAATGTTTTCATTATATGGTATTTTAATCTTAAGTGAAAGCACCTCAAAGAAAGCTAAAAAAAAATGCAAAGGAAAAAAACATTGACATTTTTAACACAAATTAATCCTATGCGATTTTATCACAACATGATTTTACAAAGAACTCCAAAAGTGTTGGAGAGACAAAAAAAAAAAAAAAAAAAACAAAGACCAACGAAAGTACCCACAATTTCAATCAGTTTCCTGTAGCAAAGCCTAAATGGTGAAAGTCTCATATCCTTGCACTAGTGGTTGATCTGGTCAAACGTTCCTCTTTCTTTATATGTAATACAGACCTCACAACTTAGAGCTGCACATTTAACTGTGCAGCTACTTCACAGCGCCTCTGGGTTTCACTGCCAACACTACCTGTATGGTTTGTTTCTCTTCCAAATAAAGAGGACAGACAAAAAAAAGAAGGCCTACAGATATATGAATCAAAAATCAAGAGACTCTCTTGTAACTATAAAATTAAAACCTAAAAATTGATTTAAATAAATTTGTGCATAAAACATGTAGGCTTTATGAGTAAAACTGTCACGAGACCTTGGCTTCTCAAGATGTAATATATATGTATTACAAGGGATTTCAGTGCTTACAGTGGATCCCAAAATACATTCTGCAACTCAGGGGTCAAGAGCATGTATGCATTCTGAAAGGTATTCTGTGTTTTTTTTTTTTTCTTTTCCACCTGGGTGGTCAGAGCTGGGGTTGGGGGTAGAGCTTAGAATTACATAGAGATAACAAAAAAATAAATTAAACAATTTCATATTTATGGAGGCATGCAATTAAAGACTCATGTGAAAGACTAGAGTGAATAACTCAACATGAGTACACATTCTTTTTGGGGTTTAAGTCTGAAGACGTTTTCTTGAAGTTAAGAGTGCAGGCTTTTTGGGAGACTGCATTGCACAGCTCTCAGTTGTATGGCAAAGCACTGTTCTCATTGAAGAAGAAAAAAAAACTACTCCAGTTTTGTTTTATACATGTTCAGAATTCCTGTATCTAAGGGCCCTTACGTGCAAATTACCCCTTGTTCAAAGGCAGTAAGTCTTGCTATTAATTGAAGGGCACATAAATTATTTATGAGCCCTTCAATTAATAGCAAGACTATTATTGGTTTTTTCTCTGAGCTTGAGGATTTACACAAAAGGATAGTTCTTACTTCTTTCTTTAAATTTAAACAAGGTGTCCAACCACCACATCCTTATAAACACGGTGACATTGCAGGAATTGTTCTGACTGCTATAGGTGTGGCCCACTGACCCATTGTTACATTTGGGTTCCCAAGCTTTGATATAATTGACTTGCATACACAGAAGACAAGTCATCAACAATTAAATAGCTAAATGGTGGATAACTGAAAGGTACGTTCCATTATCAGTCATTTTTGCATCATACAGTCTAGTATTATACAACAGAGACTGTTTTACATAGCTGATGAGTGTAAGCCACACATTTCATATTGTATCTGGGTCACATGGGGTTTGTGCCCCAAAGAAACTTTCATAGAACTCCAAATAAGGATTGAGCGTTATTATCCAACTAACCCTGTTTTGCAGCCTCTTGTCTTCCGCATAGCAACTAGCACCACGCAGGTTAACAAAAAAGGGGAAAACAAAACCTACCATGTAAACCTGCAGTGGAGAAGTTCTTAATATAGACAGTGAGGTCTGGAGGTGGGGCAGAGGTCCTGTTCTAATTGTCCTGACTTCTGTTCCCTGCACATAACTTCCGTTAAAGACTCGACCACAGAAGTTTCACCTTGGCCGTGAGGAGAAGTTACACACTTGTTATACAACCTGATACTACAGTGCGGTACATGAGTGTGGGGCTCCATGTCCAATCACACTGACTGTTCTGAACAGCACTCTCAGGGATGTAAGAGCAGGACAAACTTTATTAAAGAATGAGACCAACATCTGTAAAGTGTTTATAACAGATCAATAACATCCTCATTACAACCCAGTGGTGCACTGGGTATATGTCCTTCATATAGTCTGACCATTAAAAAAGGACAAGCATATTCATAGTGACAGAGGAAGGTTTTTACAGCTGTTGCTTGTAAAGCTTGCGGCTGTAAATGTGTTTGCTAGTGTTGTGTGTACATCGTTATGGGAAATAGAACCTGCGAAATGCCTCATGTAATGTAATGTAATGAAAGATATGGTTGCTGCTTGAAGCAATATGGAAAAATATGGTTACTTATTGGTGAAAAAATATTTTGTCTGCATCTGTCAGTGCATGCCGGTGCGACTTCATGCAATAGCTACCACTGTGGCAGACATTGTTTTAAGGCCATCAGGGCGTTAGTGCATTATCACACTTAAAATGTTATGGAGTATGATGCATTTGCTTACTGTAAAAAGGGTACTGTTTAAAAAGCTTGAATATAGCCATATCTGCCTCAACGTACATTGCCTGAGGACACAAGTCTTTCAATCTTGCATGACTGCAAAAATCCTAATTACAGTCACACAAGAGGTAATGTGATTCATCCAATACCTAAGATTATATCAATTCCGTTGTTCTATCGGAAAAGTGAAACATAGCTTGCAAGGAAACCTTTCATTTACAGAAACTTTTTGAGGTTTTAATACATTATGAAGGGACACAGTTCCATATGGGGCCAAAGAAAAGCCAGCCTCTCTCTCCCCAGTGTTACCCCCAGCCTCTCTCTCACCAGTTTTAGCCCCAGCCTGTCTCTCAACAGTGTTAGCCCCGGCCTCTCTCTCACCAGTGTTAGCCCCGGCCTCTCTCTCACCAGTGTTAGCCCTGGCCTCTCTCTCACCAGTGTTAGCCCCGGCCTCTCTCACACCAGTGTTAGCCTTGGCCTCTCTCTCAACCAGTGTTAGCCCCGGCCTCTCTCTCTCACCAGTGTTAGCCCCGGCCTCTCTCTCACCAGTGTTAGCCCCGGCCTCTCTCTCCCCAGTGTTAGCCTTGGCCTCCTCTCTCACCAGTGTTAGCCCCGGCCTCTCTCTCCCAGTGTTAGCCTTGGCCTCTCTCTCTCCCAGTGTTAGCCTTGGCCTCTCTCTCACCAGTGTTAGCCCCGGCCTCTCTCTCACCAGTGTTAGCCCCGGCCTCTCTCTCTCACCAGTGTTAGCCCCGGCCTCTCTCTCACCAGTGTTAGCCCTGGCCTCTCTCTCACCAGTGTTAGCCCTGGCCTCCTCTCACCAGTGTTAGCCCTGGCCTCTCTCTCACCAGTGTTAGCCTTGGCCTCTCTCTCTCACCAGTGTTAGCCCCAGCCTCTCTCTCTCACCAGTGTTAGCCCCAGCCTCTCTCTCACCAGTGTTAGCCCCGGCCTCTCTCACCAGTGTTAGCCCTGGCCTCTCTCTCTCACCAGTGTTAGCCCCAGCCTCTCTCTCACCAGTGTTAGCCCCTGGCCTCTCTCTCACCAGTGTTAGCCCTGGCCCGTCTCTCACCAGTGTTAGCCCTGGCCTCCTCTCTCTCAACCAGTGTTAGCCCCAGCCTCACTCTCACCAGTGTTAGCCTTGGCCTCTCTCTCACCAGTGTTAGCCCCAGCCTCTCTCTCACCAGTGTTAGCCCCGGCCTCTCTCACCAGTGTTAGCCCCAGCCTCTTTCTCACCAGTGTTAGCCCTGGCCCGTCTCTCACCAGTGTTAGCCTTGGCCTCTCTCTCACACCAGTGTTAGCCCTGGCCTCCCTCTCACCAGTGTTAGCCTTGGCCTCTCTCTCACAGTGTTAGCCTTGGCCTCTCTCTCTCACCAGTGTTAGCCCCAGCCTCTCTCTCTCACCAGTGTTAGCCTTGCCTCTCTCTCACCAGTGTTAGCCCCAGCCTCTCTCTCTCACCAGTGTTAGCCCCAGCCTCTCTCTCACCAGTGTTAGCCTTGGCCTCTCTCTCTCACCAGTGTTAGCCCTGGCCTCCCTCTCTCACCAGTGTTAGCCTTGGCCTCTCTCTCTCACCAGTGTTAGCCTTGGCCTCTCTCTCTCACCAGTGTTAGCCTTGGCCTCTCTCTCTCACCAGTGTTAGCCCCAGCCTCTCTCTCTCACCAGTGTTATTCCTGGCCTCTCTCTCAGGCCTCTTCGCCCTGTCTACGAGCTACACCAGGCTCAGCACCTTACCATTCTATTAAACACACAAGTCATAATGTGATGGCTGAAATACCTTAATGCTTTTAAATGCTGTTTGTTCAACTGTCTCATTGCCTTATGTTATTGTCATTTTATGGCTAAGGTCAGGTCTTCCTCATAGAAGAGATTTTGGTCTCTTCATGGTTAAACAAAGCATAAATAAAGTAAATAACGATCCTTGCTCTTAGTCAGTTTCTCTCTCTGTCTTTATCACCCACTCTGCTTCCCTCTGTCTTTGTCTGTCTCCCCGCTCTGAGCATGGGTGTGTGAACATGACGATGCTCTGTGCCATTCTGAGTACACTGACATTTGGCTGGCTGGATGGGCTGTACACACATGCGTGTAGGTTCCCCGCCCACGTCGCCTAAAAGGCGCATGTGCATGCTCATTCACACTGGGGCAGCACAACCATGGAAACCCCCAATGGGACACCCTCAGTGATAGGTCATATTAGAGACCCTGCAGACAGGCCTCATTTACAGTAACACACCATGGCCTAACACTGGCTACCTCAAACACACATACATACACAAACAGACACAAACAGGCACAAACACGCATGTGCACATACACACACATGCAAGTGCATGCATGTGTGAGCACACATAGGTAAACACAAGCATACACATGTGCTCGCACAAGTACACACACACACTCAGCAAAATACTACCCAAACAATTACCAACAATTACACTCGACATGCTAAACACAACACAATATGCATGGATGAAGCCCTTCTGTTCCTACTTGATGTGCATCACAGTTTGTAAAGCCTGAGTACAGCGCAATTAATGTATGTTATGCGATATTCACAAGGACCTGCTGTTCGAGCAGTATGGTTGACCTGTTTGGTTTTCATCAAATGTATAAGTATCTAAATGTAAGGATTTCACATGATGGATACATTATTTCTAATTCTGCAGTGAAGTGTTTTTTAGAGTGTCAACCATAAACTTGCTGTTATTGAACTCATAATGCACCTACTTTTTATCACTTCAATGAGAACAGTGAGCTTTTTCTTCAAATTTTAAAACATGAAACATACCAAACAATAAAAAAACACAAATCATACTTTCACTTTAGCACTCTCTAACTCAAACCTAAATTCTTAGTACTAGAAACAATACTAATTATTGTCTTGGTAGGAATAATAAATTAAAAAGAACGCTGTGCAATCAGAGTGGCTAAATAGTGGAGTTTCTTGAGGTTCAGGTATGGTAAGTCGATTCCAGTAAGTCTATTTTTACATCACAGTTATGAGGTGCTATTAGAGATGATAGGCAGGTTATTCCCCACTACCACACGCACACACCCCACTACTGCCGCCACCGCACCTTGCCAACCCACTAATCTGTTCTCACACACTGTCTGCGCAGCCTCTTCACCACAACATACGCATGTGGTAGAGGGTACCACCCCTTATTTTTCGATGGCTTGTACTGGTCAAGTGTGCTTTTACAGGGCGTGAAGTACAGTAATCAGACAATCTTCACCAACTGTGTGTTCATAGGCGCCAAACGGCAGAGAGAGGAAGTACGGGTGACGGTTTGCCCGAGGAAGAAGAGCCAGAGAGGCGAGATGGGCTTCCTTTTCCCACAGAAGCATTTCCTGTCTAAAAAGGCGGCGATGCTTAGCCGCTAAGTTAAGCCCCGCGTACCCTGGTTCATTGATTATTTTTCTGAAAAGAGATATGAAAGTGGTATGGGGACGTGGGTGAACACTGGGGATGTGGAGACAGATAGGGGGAAGATGTATTGGGTGATTCAATCTCAATCTAACCACATTTTCCACTTTTTGCAGTTGTTGTTTTTCAGACGTGTGAAACGTGAACGTTTATGTAAACAGGAAATGGGCACAATAAAAAAAATTAGACGGAAATGCATGACACAGCTGAAATCAACTGAAAAGACAACTTGTGGAAAAAAGGATTTTCTCAATGAAAGAGGCTACATAAATGACAATGAAAGAGGCTACATAAATGACATATTTTTGGAAAGGAACAACAAAACATTAATTTAATGTTCATATCAAAATAATTACAATGAACTCATGAAATATGCTGACATCCACCAAAATCAGTAATTATAATAAAAAAAATTATATTCAAAACAAAACAAGATATCCTAAAATGTATAGGAGCTTGATAATATCATTGTACAGCAATTTTCCTAATTTTCTTTTGCTGTACTTTTAAATTTATCAGCTGTTTCATTACAAATATATCTGTATATTTTATAGACCTTTGTACATTTTGATTAATTTCACAACTTGTTAGTTTTCTCAAGTTCAAATCAAACACCTTGAAGTTAGCAGCAGTGTCGTACAATAGAAAGGGAGCTGGCCTTGTAACTCAAGAGCTGCTGGTTCAATTCCCAGCTACGGCACCGTAATTGCACCTTTAAGCAGGGCACTTGACCTGAATCTGATCAATTCCTAAAAAGTAAATCAAGGTCCTTGGAGACATGGAGCACACATATACAGGGAATGCGTGTGAACTCTCTGACAGTTTGGCTGCAGATGAGGTCAGATGAAGGCCTCTCCTAAACCCCCAATCTCAGGTATCACAACACTCATTCAGCTTATCACCTTCAGAAGGGTCTAGCGTCTGTTAGAAACATCATTTTACAGTCAACAAAGTTCTTAAACATGACAAATATATCCCTTTTTTAAAGTTATAAAGAAGGTTAAATTTTATTCTGTCAAGAACAAAATCAACGGAATTCAATTAAAAACTGGTTTGTACCTGTAGGGGGCAAGCAGTCCTTCCAGTCAAAGTAGCCAGCATAGATGCCAGGTTCCAGTGAACCAACGATTGGGTCAGCCTTTTTTTCGATGTAAGATTCAAACAGCCTCTCGTCCAGCTCTCTCACAGACTCCACGCTGACCTGTAGAGCCAGAGCAACGGCAACTCATTACTACTGGCCCCATGACTACTTCTCATGCACCATGGACTCCTCACTGGGAGGGGCAAAGCCAATAGGACCATTTAAATTCACAGGGTATTTAAGCACCATATTATCATCTATAAATTAATGACATCATTTTGATCGGGAGCACACACACACATTATGACCTGCTTTTTTGACATCTGACATATGGTTGCAGGGCATGAATGAGGGGGGGTTTTGTACAATATAACACAGTTATCCATGATGTATAAATATGCTGCAGAATTATAAACAGTGTGGGAAAAGATAAATAAACTTGTTTTACTAATATCCTCAAATTGTTTAAAATTATTTTAACATATTATTAACATGTTTCTAATCACAAGGTTAATATATTAAAAAAATATATAGCCGCAAGCAGCGATCAACAGGGTCCAAGCAGTCCAGCACGGCAGAGTCACCATGGCAACTTGATCTGATTATTTTAAAAGTGTGGCTGTAAGCACTGATAGGAATCTTATGCCATAAGAATCACATCTATTGGGCGAACCCCAAACAGTTCAAGACTTATAGACAAAAACACATTATGGTTTGCTATAGCGCCACCATCAGGCCAATCAGAGTAATTTTCATATTGACTGCTTTTTGACACATCCTTAATTAATCTTATAAAGTTTCATGATGATAGATGATAGTTATGTGAGTATAATGGATGCTGAAATTTGATTGGCTGATGTCGGACATTCTGTTTGAGCAATCACCGTGAACTTACAGATATCCATAGATGTCTTGACCAACATGCAAAATTCCAAGTTGATCAGACAGTTGGTTTAGGAGTTATGACCATTAGTTTGCTATAGCACCACCTATGGATTGATTTACACCAAATTCAGTAAGCTTGACTTCAATGGCCTGTAGATGAGGCACCTCATGTTTAGTGGTAATTGGACATTGCATTCACGAGATATGACCTCATTTCCTGTTTGCCAGCTTCACTGCCAATTCTATTGGCTGTAACAGACAAATGGTTTAGAAAATCAAAAATCCATCTGATAACTTTCGTGAGGCTTGGTCTGATGATTATCTGCACCAGTTTTGGGGAAGACTGGACAAAATTTGTGGCCTGTGAAAAATGTTTAAACTTTTTCATAGAATTCAAAATGGCAGAAAATCTGTTACGTTGCATCATTTTGGTCCAAGAGGCATTTTTGTTCAGCATGAGCCAGGGAATCAGGGGGAAAAGAATATTGATTCTAGCCCAAATGATTCAAGAGTTATAGCCCAAAACGCATTGTGGCTCACTATAGCGCCACCATCTGGCCAATCGGGGTAATTTCCTTAACCTGAGTAGTGGGTGAATATAGAAACCTATTCACAAATTTGGTAGCTCTAGTTGCTGTGCAAACACTTTTAAGGAAGAAAAAAAAAATCAGAACAAGCATGATAGGGTTCCAGCAGCTTTGCTGCTTGGACCCCTAAAAACATTTAGAAACAGTGTAAAATATTTACATAGCACAATATTATAAAGGATGGCATGTATTTACAAGTTATTCCACAACTTCAGATTTTACTTCTTTGTGGAGGGGATTGCTCTCAAGCTTCAGAAAACAGATCTCAGCTTAATATACATTTTATACCTAATATTAATGATCATGTCATTTTACCACTTATTTGATTTATTTTACAAATTTGGCTGATACACTCCTAAGAAAAAACAACAAATTCCAGTGGAAGTTTTTTGTCTTGTCAAATAGAAACAAATAAAAAAAATAGAAATAAAGTGGCCATCCAGGCGTGACGTGCTGCCCCTCTCCCCCTGGTTAGCTTTCGAGAATCAGCTGTAGAGGAAAGCCCCAGGCTGCACGGCTGGCTCCTTCTCATGTCACATGTATCACACACTTAGCATCTACACACATCACTTCAGCTTTTACATGACTATTTGAGATGGACAAATACACTGCAAACCAAAAAGGGCTCATCTAAATATCAAACCAGAAACTGCTGAATCAATATCAGTTACTTCAGCCTCATAACAAGCTGAAATTCACAGCCACCATTCAAAAGAAGAAGGTAGAGCTTATTCTGACATGGAAACCTGTCAGCTAACTAGATAGCTATCAAACAATATCTGCCTGTTAAGTACTTCTAATGGTAATTTTGCATCAGTAATTAATGGATTGTAATTGAGGAACATTAAATAAATATGCAAGTCTCCGCTACACAGCTATATACACATATACAATTGAATCATTTGTCTTAACCTTAAGTGACAGCATTGTATTTAAGAGAACATTTTAAGAATAAAACACATGGTAATAAGCTAAATAAAGCATAAGAAGTATATACAATGGCATTATAATATCCATGATTTAACTGACCAAAATAAAATGTGATTTTTCATGAAATGTGAATTTTTCGTAATGCAATTCATAACATATGTCCCCAATTATAATGGCATGTATATAATAAAATAGACCAAAGCTGATCATAAATATGTATTTGTAAGCCAATCCCATCATTGCAACATACACCCCGTCAATTCCAGGAAGGTCACACTTGTGTGTCTTCTGATGCATGTTCAGTCAACTGCCAGTTGTTGCAGAATGAGGTGAGGGGGAACCCCTCCCAAACTAGCATACGCTGTGGCCAATAGCACATCACTATGTGGGTCTTTGGCACAGGCATGATCAGGATTAGATTCAGGAAAAGGGTGCATGTCACTGCATCAAGGAGCAGTGATTTTGCTCGGTGCAGCATCTCGGAAACCAAAATGTCCTATGGTGTTTTTATTTATTTCTGTGCTTACGAACATCATAAATCATTACATTCATTTAGCTGAATGCTTTTACCCAAAAAGCATTACAGTTGATTCGCTAACCAAGGGCCAATCCCCCCTGGGAGCAATTTGGGGTTAAGGGCCTTGCTCAAGGACCAAACAGCAATTGTGTTCTTGCTATGGCTAGACTGGTGCTTGAACCAAGAAACTCAGGGATCCCAGTCATGTACCTTAGCCACTAGACTACAGGCTGCCTTTATTGCAAATCAGTTGCACTGAAGAAAGAAATGTGAAACAGGCAATGATATGCCATCCCGATTTTCACAGCTTATGGGCTACCAGAAAATGTCTTTATAAGATGCAATGGCGTAATCCAATAGTTAAGTAATACACAACGTGCACAAATTGAATGCATTAACCCTTCTGACTGCTCAGATCGAAGACCTGGACTCAGTTGCCTTCATGGGCTAGGCACCATATTAATGTGCAACACTCTTACATGAAATAAAATCCATCATGACAATGATCAGGGATCTGGGCTTGTGATTCTGACAGTGATTCCCAGGTGGGGTTCTCAAAAGCCTTACTGTAATGGTGAAATGTGATTGCAGCAAAACTTAGCTTTACCAAGATTCATGACAAACCATGGCCCCTAGCAACTTACAGCTTCATTAATGGTTCAGCAAATGATATAGCTTGGATTAGTGGCTATATTCTATCCCCAACAAAGGTGGCTTAAGATCTGTCTGGAGCCATGCACACTTGAGCAGCAGCGTGGCTATTTTACACATTCATGTGCATTTACTTTCAACCAAAGACCACTTGAATGATTGAACACTGATCTAGAAAACAATTTTTGTCATTATCAGAACAGGCAACCGTGTATCACTTTCATCTACATTGTATTCATGACCAAGCACTGGAACCACCTCTCAATAAGAGATTTGATAAGAGACTACTGTACTTGAAAGGTAGCACAACACCCACAAAAGTAACAAAACCAGGAAAGGCAGTTTCGAATATTACTGGAGAGCATCCAGTACAATGTATGTGTTCTTACAGCAATGCATCAGTGATGTAAATTAACCTGACTTTGCTTGAAAGCTTGAAGTTCTTTTCAAGTTTATAGAAGGAAGATAAAAAAGAAACATTTTCATGGGGCTTTACTGGAAGGACTGGATTAACTGATTAGGTGTTCAGGGGTCATGGGTGACTTCACATTACTCACAATTACAATAATCTGAGTGAGTGTGACTTTGGTAAAAAAAGCCGCGTGTCACAAAGAGCATGAGTTGGCTTCACAGAGAAAGTCATCGCAACATTGTGAACATCCTCTCAGTTCTCGTCAGCACTTTGATGAATAATCTTTTACCAAAAAAAAACCACCAACTGTTAAACCATACAGTAGACTGACATTTAAGTAAAAGGCTGCAGAATGGCCATAGTTGTACTGTAATGAAACTTGCACAGGTTGGCATGTGTGTGCATGCATGTGCACGCATGTGTGTTTGTGTGAGTGTGTCCTCATTTTGTCTCAGATACGAAAAATATAACAACACTGATAAAATAGTAATGACCTGGAATAAGAGGACCATTATTTGTGCTACTTTCTTAATCTTCATGCAGGCAATCACATTGACAAAAAAACAGCATGATCCCATGTGTGGCTATTTGTGAACCAAGCAAGGGAAAGAGGACAAAGGGTGAGAAAATGGGAAGCTAGGGAGGTGAGGTGAGAAGGAGAGAGGGAAAGAGGAGGAAAGTCGGAGAGGATAAAAAAGGAGAAAAAGATAGAGAAAAGCAGTTGGGCAAAAAGTGGGAGGTGCTAAGGAAGAGGGGGAAAGGGAGAAAGTGAACTCAAGGGGGGGAGGAGTGGGAAAGTTCATATTTGGAAGCACAGTGGTGAAAGAGGGAAGAAAAAGACAAGCTCACTCACCCGTGTTATCTTCTCCGTGCTTAGGAAGCCGTGCTTCTCAAAGTGATCAGCCAGGTTGAGGAAGGTGTGCTTCTCCAGGTGCTGGCAGTTACTCAGGATGATGAGCAGACGCTGCTCCTGCATGCAAGGGGACAGACGGACACATCTCAGAAGGACAGACAGAGAATGGCCCTCTCAGACCCACAGCAGATTCCTACCTGTGTTTACACTCAGAAATCAATCAATCAAAATCAATCAATCAATCAATCAATCAACCAACCAACCAACCATCCATCCAATCAACCTTTATTGCTTCACAATCTCAATGCTTCACAACAGACATTTTCCAGGAGAAATTAAGAAAAGGAAATCCCTGAGTCAGACAATTTGGATATAAGATTCTAGGTGCATGTTTCAGAAAGCACAAATGTCCAGCAGAGTGGGCACTACACAAAAATTACTTACTGAATGCCACTGTAGTGAAACCTTGCAAGGTATATCCATTTTTCTTTGGTTATACTTTCTGCATGGAAAGGCCACAGGCCAGGACCACATATGACTGAGCAGGAATTGCAACTCAGAAACTGCAGGTTTGAATGTGAGGTAGGGCACTGCTGCTGTACACCTGAGAAATGTATGTACTGCACATTTCTTCAGTAAAATATCACGCTGTAAAAGTGAGTTATGTGTAAAATATGTCCCAATGGATAAGGATGCACTCCTTTAGAAATTCACATCTAGAGAATGCAGAATGCAACATGATTTTAGTACAGTAAAGGGAAAGCTGAGAGCTGATCCGAGATCAGTCTGTAAACTGGACAAACTGTCAGAGCAGCCCTGGAGAGGTTTATTTCTCACGGACAGGAAGAAGGGTGTCGAGTCGAGGTGTGATTCACTACATTTGATGTCGCTGACACAGAGTGTTGAGTAAGACGTGCGTGTGGGGAATTGGTCGGTTTTTATATGGCAGGCAGGGGAAACCCCCCTGTTGGAGCACAGCACCTTTTTTGTGTGTGTTTTTTAAAATGTTTCTCCCCGGCCCCACTTTACAAGAACGACTCCTCCACAAGACTTCTCTTCCTCCACGACCTCAATACAGGGACATTTCCTTTAATTTCATTGAAAACAGCCTGTAGGAAACAGACATGTCTGAACCTCCAGACTTACCAAGAACTGGTCATGACCAGGGACGCTCCTTTATAAGGTTTTGTGGTGGTTGTGTCAGGGGCGTGAGAAAGGAATCCCAAAGACAAAATACTACCGCAACCCCCACTACATACCCAACTACAAAACACAAAGCAAGACTTGGCTCCATGTAAGCAAAAAAAAAAGTTTAAAAGTTTACTTCAAGAGATCTAATGAAGTCTCCACTGGTATTTAGCAACTGTTTGTAAGTTGCTAAATATTTCAGAAACATCACTGAAAAGTCAAAAAAGTGATGGCTATTTTTTCCCACAGTTAATACAAAATTATTTCAGAGTGATTGGTCATCTACTCTTTGGTTACTTTGAACAAAATCAGATGGTTTCTACAAGTCAACATTAAAGGTTCTGTAAACAACGAGAAGGCAAATCAGACCCATTTCCGGAACATTCTCAAGTCATGTCATTTTGGTCAATCGGATTTCAGACACATCTTTAAGTACAAATACGCCATTAAATATTTATTTAGAATTTTTACAATATATGAACATGAGAATATTTTGAGGCTGAATAGAGTTTTGAGGAAAATGAAAATAATACTAAATATTTAATGTTATGAACCACGTACCAAGGATGGACTGAAATCCTCATGAATGCTGCTGAAGAGGTCAGGCGAGGCAATATCCACAGACATACTGGGAAAGAGAGATGGTTATGGTCTAAACAAAAAATATAAACTGCAATAGAAGCAGGAAAAAAAACATACTGCACATTTAAAGAGATATCGTTCCAACTGCCACTGTTCATAATACTCAACCTTTAAACAGGTATTGGCTCTATTAGCTGATTCAAAGAATTTATATGAAGGGAATTACTATTCAACCTTTTAATGAGTAATGCCCCCATTAGCATTAACTTACTCAAACTTTATATGAGAAAATTTGTGACTGTAAAAACACTCTATCACACTCATTCTTATGAAAGATAGGGAAGAATGGTGGTGTATCATTGCAGTCAGGACTGACATGGTTACTGAGCCAACTTACAGCCAACTTTTCCAAAAGTTTTAACTTCAAAAGAGGGATGCCCTTTCTGATAACTGTTCATTAAGAGTATTTAAACCTTTCTTCAAGCTGCCAAGTGACCTGTCTAAACAATTAACAAAGATTGGAAATTAAAAGCAAAAAGATCTGCTGTATGGACAATAAGAAGGACTGACAATTGAACTGTCAGCTTCTCTGAGATAAATTCTGAGATGTAGATACTATCTAAGGCTCATGATAATGCACATTAAGCGGATGACTAGAGATTCAGGGTAAAAAAAAAAAACAGGATGTTCCAAGGAAAAAAAAAAACTACTCCACCGTGATACTTACTGTGAAGTGTCAATGTCACCATCGGTTTTGGTACTTAATTGTTCCAGGCAATTTATAAACACCTGAAAATTGTAAACAAAGATGGTGGAAATACTTGATAAATTCTGTACGAGACAACCTTTAAGACCCAAAGTAAAAACAATTAAAACTGACTGAAGAAAAAAAAATTCCCCTATGTGTCAGAGAAAGAGAAAAAATTCAGACATGAGGGGTTAAAATAACTGAAGGAACAGATAATGTATATCCTTTTATCCTAAACTGAAGATGTAAAAGGAAAAAGTTAAACACATAAAAGATGGAAGATAAATGCGACAATAGAAAATATTTAAAGAAAGCAAGAAAAGATCAAACGTTCTTAATACTGAACACGAAAACAACTGTCTGAACGAAAGACAGTCAAGACAATTTCATGCAAAAAGGGCTGGACATATAGGAAGGACATATAGTGACTGTTTACCTTCATTATCCCAACACAGAGTTCACAAGCTCTGTCCTGAGTTCTCTCTGACTGAAATATCTGTAAGAGAAATGACAATATATTATACTTACTTATTATATATAGCCTATATATTTGTCCCTATGTAAATTTGTTATAATTTGTGATACCTCCCATTGTTAACTTTATTTCAAGCTAACATAAACTACCTTTGTCTGCATAGTGTATATTGCTGGAGTAATTGAATATCTGTTTATCACGGTAGATTTTCTTTTTGTGGAATTTATAAAACTGGATCTAAGATCACTTGCTGTTAAAATGGTATCTATGCTGGTTTTTAGACCCAGAATACTTGTTTTTACCTAACATACCTAAAATTCAGTGGACACATCTTTCCTGTAGTACAGCAGTAATGACTTCAATGCATGACTTTAATGTAGAGGACCGAGGTCAGAACTTATCAGATGTGAACTTAGCTGTAGAGTCCCATTTTGAGTGACTCAGACACAGGGAACTTAATGAAAATGCCAAAAAGTGCAAAACAACTGTATCTTCAAAGGTAGAGGCTACTGGGGACTAAAATGGAAAAAAACCCACATCTATTATCTATAAAGGAATAAATACATTTTCCGTTTACTTCTACAAGGTCTGTTAAAAACGATACAAAATAACTTTAGCTTTAGAAATAATGTCAGCTACATGCACACGCAACAGAGTTGATAAAAATCACTTCATGACAGAGGCATTTCATTAACTACCATTAAGTGTGAGTTGAAGAGATGAATGGTTGAATAATTAGGTTTCAGTATGGAGGGATGAATGGATGATTTAGGAGTGTAGGAGATGTGTATGAAGGAGGGGATGGAGGGATGGTGCAAAGGGACAAGACGACAAGTGGCTCATTGCAGAACGCAGACAGGCAGTTTCTGTGAGCTCCTTACGCTGATTTCGCCAGACTTGCACTCCATAGTCTCCTTCAGTGACTGCAGCGTCTGCACCATGCACTGCTCAAACTGCGCTGGCTGCAACAGACAACAAGTCAGCATTAGCCTTGTCAGTCAGGGTCACAACCATTCAGAGCTAGGGGCCTGACTAACTGCTCCTCAGTCTCTCACCTTCTGGACATTTACTTTCCTAACGAACAAATGGTCAGGGACCATCTTTTGGATGTGTGAAATGATGAACTGCAACATCTAACCAAATCCAGATTTAAGGCATCAAACAAGTCTCATGAACCCCTGTTTTGGAAAGTTGATAAGGCTATCGAGGTAATCAATATGGAGAACAGAAGGACACAATATGGCCCTGTGTAACCCCATTAATGTTACACAGACGTCCAACAATCAAAAACAATGTATTACCAAATATAGCCAATAGTGTAAAACCCTGTTCATCCTCCAGGGAGATTGCAAATGGAAATTCATTTCCAGCTGAATCTGGTGCTGTAGCTATTGACACATCTGCTGATGTGTTGTGTGCTGTCCCTTTTTTAACTCAGTGAAAAAATAAATTTAGTTACCACGTTCAGTCTGTAAGTCACTGTGGATATGTCTCTGCCAAATAATGAGATAAATATCTAAGATTCATACCAAAGAGGTTATTCCTTCATTGTCCACAACCCAGTCCTCTTTCTCTGCCAGTCTCTTTACATCTGGGAAAGGAAACACCAACACTCAGACATTACTTACTGTATGCAACTGCAATTCTCACACTTTTCTCTTGAAATAAAACAAAAATTACATAATAATATATCACATTAAATATAATTAATTAAATACAATCCAATTTCAGAGCAATCATTTTGCAGTTTGTATCTTGTGTAAAAGTAACACAAAACTGCTGGAGGATACTAGATAGCCACTGTGTCCCAGCATGCTGCTTTTGTGTTGGATTTTAAGTTTGTGAAAGTTTTTGGACCCAAAGGACAAACTGAAATGTAAACAATAATTAAATAATATGGGAAAAGATAAGACAATTAAAGAAAAAAATGCTGCAATGAGAAAAGAACATTTCCAGCAACATGAGGTGACATTAATTCTCTTATTACATCTTTATTAATGCATAATAACATTTGTGATATATTGTCTAAAGAACCGTCCAAATTGCTTATTCCGACACAAAACGAAAACAGTAGCACAACTACTGAGAAGATTATTTACGTAGCCACCCTGCCAACAAAGTCAAAACTGAGCTCTCACTCTGAACCATAAAACCCCCTTACCTGAGAAACTGTACCAACTGTTTTTCCATGCATCAAAGTGAAAATAAACATACCTGCATGTACATGCTTTTCCTTTCATTATTGCAATATTCACGTCTTACAGAGTTAGATCTTCGATCACACATGGTGAAATTAGTTTAATAAAATTCTTATCCACTTCAAAATGTGGATGAGAAGTGATGTTAACACATGCTTTGTTTATTTACAACAATAAAGGATGTAAGAAAATGTGTGGAGCATTCTGACATTGCAGGTAAGCAATGGTACATCTATTTAACTCAATCAAGATAAAACTTGCCTGCATCTTTATATACTTATTTTTTAATAACTAGGTTTGCACAAACAAAGCTCAGCCTGCGAGGATCACTGGAAGAAGGGAGGGTTTGGGGGAAGTGCCATAGTTTTGGGGTCAGGTGAGGCAACAGTTATGAGTTAAATCAAGAACACAAATGTCATGGTTTACAGTGATAGTAGATCTCTGATAGATTAAAATTTGTGATATATGGAAAAATACTGCTCCACAAACTGAGAAAACTGAGTTAAATCTATAGTACTCAGAAATTACCACTTGTCAATATCTTGAGAAAAAAAATGCTTTCTACATTAGCAAGGATTACATTTGGCAGAAATTTCTCAACAGTTTTTTATTTCCATGTCTCAAGCTTTTGAGTTTTAAAAATGAAATATGTTGGTGAAAATATCCCTTCACAGCTACGTTTGCAATAGCTTTGCAAAAATTTACTGATGGACTGACATGTATTTGAGTTGTACTGAAATACACAGATTAGCTCTTGATACTAAACTAATTGAATGTTTTTTCTTTTCTTTTTCTTTTATTTAAAATGCTTAATGATTTTTTTAAATCAATGCTAAAATGTGTCTCCAGTAGAATAAAGTGGAAACTAATCAAAGCAGGTAAAAAACTGAAACAATATAAACTATTCAGGAAGAATAATGACAAACACTCAGACAAACCTAAAAATGAACAGATACAGAGAAGAACATAATAAAATGATTTCTGATTAGAAAGCAATGCAAAAAAATAATATTGCTGCAAGCAGTGATTCCAGGGTCTAAGCAGCAGGACCCAGTGCAACAGAATGGCCTCAAACACTGAACATCTCATTGTTTTCACTTGCAGTGCGCTCACAGTGCTGACCATCAAGCCACCATGCCTCCCAGAGAAGATTTTTAAGTATATAAGTATAATTTTAGGTATAGGAGCCAATGCCCATAAAGGCTGAATATTCAATCTCTTGTAGCAACCAAATTTTTTGATGCATCGACACCATGCAAATTTTGTCTTGTTCAGAATGAGGTGCTCTTCGTTTCCAAACATGTCTTGAGTCCATAGACCAAGTGTGGAATTACATACAGTGATTTAATTGAACATGCCCAAACTGATTTGATTAGCTCAGCATTTACCCCTCCTTTAACATAGGAACTTTTCCTTTGCAATTTAGTCAAGGCCTGGTATGCCGATTCTACCTATTTCATGTTTTTGTTTTTTATAATAGCCACTGTTGGACCATACAGCTTTTTATTAATCAAGTTAAATTAAACTTTTGACACACTGATAGGCATTCATAAGGGCCATATCGCTGCAAGCTTTAAAACCAGGCTACATATTCTTAAAATTGATTGTAAGAGACAGGTAGCCAGAATAACCATAGAGTGCTCTCCTGTTTTATGAGTAAGAAATACACTCTGCTGGGGACACTTCAAAAAGGCAAGAGCAGAAAGAATTCTACTGACACACTGCAAAAATGAATTTTACATGTGGTCCAAACACTCCCAGGGTTTGTGCATGAATGTGCACTCACACAAAAACATACACACTCACAAAGTTCCTACAGACACACACTGAAGAAGCACATACACTTTAAATGGGCAAACTGTGATGGCAATAGAGAGGTTTAAGGTAGCACACATAGGTTTGGGGATCAGCCACACACCTTCAGCTGTCTGCTGAAGGGTCACCAGCAGGCAGTGAATGCGCAGGTCCAGCAGCAGATCCTGGATCACCTGCAGAAGATCGTTAGGTATCTCCAGCGCTGCCAGGGCCTCATGACTTACCCTGAGAGGAGGGAACACAAACATGCATGAATGAAACACACATGCATGTACGCACACACTCTGTCAGTCCCTGACTCCTTGCTCCATTCTGAACATTCTGCACATATGTGTGCGTCACTAATGTTGCTAAAAACAAATAACATGCGAATGTGAAATGAGTGGTTGTGACTATGTGCATATTATGAAAGGAAATGTGCTAATGACTAGGTTAAGTGCTGGGTAAATGCAGAACAGTAATATAAGTACTTAGAGGGGGGAGTGTGAGGGGCTGATATCATTATCAGTAACACCATCTAAACGGTCATTGTCAACATACCGGAATATCCTTCTATTACCTGAAAAAATGCCTTCAAATATCATGAGTGAACTTGACACAAAAATTAATCATGCATTTTTGTCCATCTTCCCATAATCAATACCAATAAATCAATTCCCAATCACTCCACAAGTTAAGCGCATCTCTCCAAAATGGGAAGTCAGTAAAGAGATGATGCATGGATTACTGCATTTGCATCAGAATTTCTGAATTCAGTTGAGTCAGTTGCAGTGCAGGGTGTTGTGACGTGGGTACGGCTGTTCTGGATGTATCAAGCACTTTGCATCCCAATGGCAACTGATCAATACATACATCAGATGTAGAATGAACCATTATTCTATTTTCCTCATTACTTCATTTTCCCAGACCATAATGTGCTCTTCTTGCTTGTTTGCCAGCAAGGGGATAATTGCATTGTGCAATATTTTAAACAGTTAACATGTATTTTAAACTGCTTGAGCTAAAATATTTCTTGCGTCTGGAAAAAGACGTACACACTCAGGAATTTGTTCTGCAAAAGTTACAGGGGACAACACATAAGAAAATCAAACATGGGTGAGATTCTCTTAACTTGGTCTTAACTTAAGTATGGTCTTAACTTAAATCCTCTTAAACTAGAGGAAAACACAGGAGTCCTGTAAACATGGTTTGCTCACTACAAGACACATAAATATCAAACAGCGTATCTTCAGTGCTCCATAAAAGCAGTCCAAATCAGACAGTGATGTTTTAATGGGGGAAAGGACGAGAGGGCAAACACAAGGAGTCTGCACACATGCACACATGCATGCCCACATATGCAAACACGTGCACAAACACACTTATTTATAGGCACACACTCCCTCACACACTCTCACTCTCATTCTCAATCACACACACACACTCACACATACTGTACCACTCAAGCACTCACACTCCCATTCTCACAGGCAGCAGCAGTACCTGACAGTGTGGATGACCTGGGTCAGCCAAAGGCCAGACAGCTCAGTCTTGCTCTCCCAGCCCCCATACAGCCTGAGCTCCAGCTCTGTCAGAGTAGAGGGCAGCAGTGCCCCCCTCACCAGTTTCACCAGCCGGTGCATCACCTCCTCAATCATTTTCTGCAGGGAGATAATACAGCACACAACTGTCAGACCCCCTGCAACCATATACCACTGCTAGAGCCACACTGCTGCAGAACCAGCAACAATGTCCAGAGAGCCACTAATAATTATGTCATGAATTTGGGAGTTCTTGATAGGACTTTAGACTAGTCTTTACCCATTAAATTTATGAAGAGAGAAAAGGGGAATGAGAATAGAAGGGGGAAAAGACTGAAGGACTTTTCCCCTTCCCCTTGGGCACAGATATATAGACAGACAGAGAGAGGGGAACAGGAATATCCCTATAGAGCCTTTCACTTTATACAAGAAAATTCCCTCAACAAAACCATACCACAGTTGCCATAGAGACAGCCTTGTAACATTCTAGAATGCATGACTGTTGCACAGAATGGCCAGAGATGCTAGCCAGTTCCAGTGAATGGAACCGCACCCTTAGCAATGTCTCAACTGTTAATCTCAAAAAGGGGGGTTGGGTGGTACAGTCATTCTTCTGTAAGTGAGTCAAGTCTAATTCCCTGTACAAGGGATATTTTAACCTCTGAGAATGTTATGAGAAAGTGCATCACTCATGCACTGAAACATGCAGCACTTTCACACAATAGTTTATCTCAAAACAATGGCATGTGGAATATTATACTTTGCATACATGATACACAGCTAATTACCGTACCTTCCAAAAACATAGTAACGGTAGAGTGAAAGGAGTTACTTTTGCTGTACACTTCAGGCATTTGGGTTTAAGATCAAAAGAATATCAAGCAACAGTGCAGGCAGTCAGCTTTTATTGCATGGTATTTATGTGCATATATGTTGTATCATTTTACAAAAAAACCCTCATTTCAATCTGTGCAAAATTAAAAAATGCAACAAACTCAAAAGTAAATCAAAGATATCGTGCAACATTTACTTGCTTAGCCCTTAAATGCAATAACTGCACCAAGTCCATGACCTGATGGCATTACCAAACATTTGGTATCTTTCTTAAAAATGCTTTTCCAGGCCTTCACTACAGGTGTTTTCAAGTGATCTTAGTTTTGCAGGTTTTATATGTTCAGTCTCTTCCTCAGGGAGTGAAATGCATGCTTGATTGGAATTAAATCAGGTGTCTGACTTGGATATTCCAAAATGTTCCTCTGTTTTTTACTGATGAATACTTTGGTTACCTGGGCAGTGTATTTGGGGTCACTGTCTTGCTGCAGGAGGCTGAAGAGGTTGGAAGAATTTATTTGTACGTGGCAAGACAAAATCTGTCCATACATTTCCAAATTATCCTACTGCTTCGATCATCAGTTACATAATCAATAAAGGAGATCCTGTTGCAGAAGCACCCATACATGCCCAACTCATAACACTACCTCCTCTATATTTTACTGATGAGGTGGTATGCCTCGAATCGTGAGTTATTCCTTTCTTTATTCACACTTTGGTTTTGCCATTGCTTTTTAAATTGCATTTATATATACCATGAAATAAAAGCTGATTGACTGCATTTCTGTCTTGTATTCACGTTTGATCCCGTTCCTATAGTTTTGAAGGACACTGCAATTGCAATAGCTGGGATCACAGGACAGTTTTGTGTTGTGTCTGCCTGGAACTTCAGCAAACAGTGTCAGTGGTGGAATACTACAATGTACTGGAGACTAAAAAAACTACCAAGGTTTGATAGAGTGGGACCAATCCTGACCAAGCAGGGAGCAGTGCTGGCCCCTCAGGGCTTGAAAGGAGCCATGCTTTCACTGACCTTAAAATCGTTCTGTCGCTGCCTGGCATTCTTCTTCGACTTCTCCACCTGACCAGATTTTTCACCCGTCTATCATGACAAGAAACGCACACACAAACACACACATTATGTTTTTGACATGTCCAGCTGTAAAGAGTGAGGATTAACGTATGCTGTGGAGGACACCTACGGTTTATGCTTTTATTATTTGTAATTAATGACTAATTAATTACACATCACATTTTTTGTGGTCTTTTCTTAGCAGTGCCTAAAGTTCCTATGACAGAGTTCTGCTGGCTGTATTTCGGGGTTAAAATCTGTAGTCAGAGTTGCTGAGGGAATGTCTATGGTTGAGGTTGGGGCAGTTTGGGTCAGAGACCTGTACACTGGTAAACCCGTCATGCCTTGCCTCCCACAGAGAGCTGCTATACTTGTGTGACACATGATCACCACAACATGTTCACCACAAAAGGTACAGACCAACTGGGACAAATTACTTGACAGATTACAAAAAACCATACATTCTTCTTGTAACAACAAGATTTGCTGAAACAACAGAGAACATGAAAATGAGGAGGCTGAAAAAATATGAATAGACCTTCAGCTTCTTGGGTTGTACCACATTGCCCTCTACTGGTTGTAAAATGCAATACACTCAGAGTATGATGGTGGGCACTGTGAAGGCTGATTGCTATTTGCTTCCTACCAGCTTCAAGAATTGTTTAAAACATACTGAAAATAACCGACAATAATTTCTGACTATACTGAAATTGTTTATGTTTTACTTCACAAAAGTCTATGTTCAAGCAAGCCATATGCTTCTGTCAGGTACAGGTACAAAAAAACAAAAAATTCCTAAAAAAAATTTAGGAAAAGGTCAACATTTAACTGAGATCACTTGCCTCCATCTGATCAAGTGCTTCTGTCTGCCCATTGAATAAATCCAGTTACAGTAATATTTCAAGGTTTTACATCCCTGTGGGATGTAATGCAAGGTCAGATATGCACATCCATCCATCTGAAGTCATAGTAATGCAATTGTAGCATGAAATAGTGTAAGGTTTCTGTGGGATCGTTAACTTTTCCTTTAAACATACTGGAGTCATGTGAGGACACAGCAGCTCTCCCTTGCACATCCAGGACACACTTACTTTAGTTGGGACAATGAAGCATATCCATCCTATGTTTATAGATCAAACAGACCATAATGTGCACAGAAATGGAGGCATCCTAAACCTGCGCAGGGTGCGGATATGAGGAGATCAGATACCTCACTGAATAAGCTCCCGTTGACGTAGGAGATCCACAGTTTCCAGAAGTTTGGCAGCTGGCTTATGACCACATCCGTCAGGCTCTCCACGAAGCTCACCTGCTGCGGGCCCTTGAAGCGCCAGGCTAACAGACAAAAACAAGGGGTTACTAACAGGTCAAGTTACAAAAATCTGTAATCATTAACAGGTCAGGTTATAAATACAGCAGATCACAAATAGGCCAATTTACAAACATGCCAGGTCACAGACTGGCAGGTTTATAAATAAGGGGGGACACACAAAAAGACTGAGCCACAAACATAGCTGGTTTACAAAGGCACCAGACGATAAATGGATGGTAAGGTCTGGGTATTTCAGAATGAAAGCAGGTCACAGGGACACCAGGTTTCCAACAGGCGGACCTCACATTTAAATTGAGCCAGTGTTGAATGGGAGGTTCGGTTTAAATTAACTGAAGCATACGAGCAAGTTAGTGCCACTTGACTGATTCACTAACTGAAATATAACAGTAAGTCACTTCTACCTGGCGTTTCAGTGTAATATAACTGAAAGAGGAGAGTGACACAAAAGAACAGAACTGTCAATAAGTGCTGGCTGACTGCTTAAAGTTTAAGTGTAATATCGAATAATCTAAGAGCAAGTCACTGCCACAGCTGGATGGATGAATTGATTCAGTTACTGCCCATTTGTTGCTCTTTCTCTTTCTCACCTCCTATTTAACTTTCTACCCCTTTCCTTGTCATTCCTTTCAGCGATCAGCAAATTAATCCATTGGGTTACTCAAAAACAGTTAACTAATCTGATATTTTTTAGATTACTTCAGCATAATATCTAGGGAGTTTCCTTTTAATTTTGTACGCAATGTGTTATCAGTGATGCATTACTAAAATGTGTGATATTTGTCACCATTTTGCCATAGTTTTTCATAGCAATCCAAAATATAATCTTTAATCTCGGAAAATGTTACTGTGATCAGATTACAAATGCTTTTCAAAGTAACCTGGTCACTTTATATGTAATCTGACCACACAACCAAGACTAAACATAATCTTACAATGTCTCCACCCATCCCAGGCAGGCCTGTTTGGCTTAACACTGGAGGGTGCAGCGATGCAAAGTGAACCTGGGGCAGCGTGTGTGTGTTCTCTCTGTGTCTGTCTCTGTCTCTGCTGTACTCACAGGCATCCGCGGGGGCCTGGAAGCTGCTCCCTCTCTTCAGAGAGGCTGTCTGGCTGAGGCGTGCCACTGCTGATGGTCTGGGGTCACCTTCCAGATCCAGCACTGCTCCATGGGGCCCTGCTGTCAGAGAGAGAGAGAGAGAGAGAGAGAGAGAGGGGTAAGCAAAGCCAGGAAAGGAAGACACACAGAGAAAAAAGGACAGGAAAGGATGAGAGAGTAAGAGAAAGGGGGATGAGAGGCAATTTACACTTGAAGGTTTTTAGGAAAGTCCATTCTAGGGAAGTACCTTACAATGAGCTTTTGCTAGGTGCAGTGGCTGTGCACAACCTGGGAATCAGACCTGCTATCTCTGAGGTACCAGCCCAGTTCCCTAACCTGTACAATACAATTATGTTTACTTTATTTTTTACTTTACCTTATACATTTATATCCTAAAAAAAATATCTTTTCAAGAGCACTTTGGGGTGCCCTCTCCACAATGACTGTTTCAAATATGCAACTAATTTGAGCTTTAAATTGCCTTTAAGATCTCTGGGAAAATGGCCTTGTATATTTGAAATTTAAACCCAGGAAAGGTGTTTTGTTGGACATACCAAGGACACACCTGGCAGAAAGATTTTTCAAGGGCAATCAAAAGCTTGCTGGGAATGTGTGTAACTAAACACCATTCTGAAGATAAAAAAACACCCCTGAACACCTGTTAATTCTATCCTATTGTTTACTTGCCCATTCATAGCAGGCACACTGAACCATAAGACCCAATGGAATGCCAAAGGCTGTTCAATGCTTCGGAAGGAAACATAAAGGAAATCTTCAGCTCATGAACAAGCTTTTTCATAAACCTTCCAGACGTGTGTCCAGCTCCAAATTCCTCCATAATCTCTACTGGTTCCTTAAACCAAATAAATTTAGAGGAGCCTGCCCTAGTTCTTCAATCATTCCTTTAATGCACATTTGTCATCTTTTGCAACTGTTAATTGCCTCTGTTTGAAAGAATGCCCGGTTTTTTGATGGGGAGGCGGCGAGTGGGCGAGAACTGCAGTGTCGTTCATGCTGGTCCGAGGAAGTGAAGGGGCTTTGACACAAAATGGTTTTTAAATGAGCCATACACTGGGCCTATCTGCGAAATGGCACTACATCTGGGTGCGATTACTCTGGCCTGGTCAGGCAAGGGTCCTCCAGGAGATAGCGCTGAAGGATCACTGACTGGGGCAGGATGTGCTGAAGGAGCGTCTGTCTCAGTTTCAGTGCCTATATGTGCCCGTTCTTTGGCTTATTCCCCGCGACTCCCAGCTCTCTGGCCTCTGCAGGATACGGGTAACACCGGGACTAGAGCTGACAAAAATGCTTTCAAGAAAGTTGGCCAACTTTCTGCTTAAATTTTTGGTTTGTTTGTGAGATAACCTTATGATGAGGGCATTTCCCAAACAACATATTAATTGCTCCAAACAAGTTCTGTCAAAATCACAGAAAATAATTCCTGGCATGTCACACACAAACTTACTGGCAAAATCGCCAGATGGTGACTACTTCTTCATGAAGATTTGTGTAATAAGTGTACACATTTTAAAATTTTCTGAATTAAAGTGATGAAATGGAAGGTTTGTTTATCAACATTGCTAAAGTCAGTAATAACATTAACTTAAAAGACCCTTCCCAGTGCAAAATTCAGTTTTAGCTGGAGTAACAAAAATGAGGAACACTTCAAGGTAGCTAAAGACAAGACATTAAGGTAGCCAGAGGAAACTGGACAACATACGTGTTCAGTGAATGTACATTTAACCTAGTTTTAACTTAGACGGAAGTGAATCAGTGAAAACATGTTGGATGCCGTGAATGTAGGCCTCTCACACCACCATTCCGTGGATGTTTTCACAGATGCCATTTTCCTCTAGAGATTGTGTTCCCTGTATTTTTCTGACAATCACTGATGTGAAGTGGGTGCGTCCATCATGTATGTGAGCTTGTCCTTCATTCCTAGGCTTGTTTTCTCCTCTTTTTATAGAGATGGGAACCATTGTTGATCCAGGTGTCAGGGGAATGCTTTCCCATGGTGCCCCCTGTGTGTGACTGACTCTGTATGTGCATGACCATATGTGTTTGTGTGTGATTTTGTGTGTGTCTATGTTTGTGAGAGACGGAGACTGAAACAGAGAGAAAGGTTTTGTGCTTGATAATATCTGAGTGTGAATGTCTTGGAGAGAGATACAGAGAGTGTATGCTTGAGGGTGTGTATGTATGTGTGAGCACGTGTGCTAGGGATCATTTGTAGAACTGTGTGTGTACATGTGTGAGAGTACATGTGTGTATATCAGTGCATGTTTTTCAGTGGTCTCTGAAGTCCTATATTGGTATGTTTGTGTGTGTATGTGTACAAATGATTTTGTGTATGCATATTTGACTTTAGTGTGTGTACATACATGTGAATGATGTGTGTGCACGTGGGTGCATGCGTGTGTGTGCGTGACGGCACTCTGCAACAGCCCTGTGAAGCCGAATACATTGAGGGTGATGTAGGCCACACTTCCTCTCCCACCCTTAGACACCTTTGAACAGCGCTTCCTGCACACAGCGGGGCCCTGGGCCCGACCACCCACTGCCTGCTTTCTGACCAAACAGCACAAAACAACCCCCCTGCCTGGAGAGGTACAGAGCGCAGGGACCAGTCCTCTGCACAAGCACCTCATGTAACCACCTGAAAACCTGGGTACCAGCTACAGTGTCCCAGGAGGTCAAAAAAGCTAATCCAATTCTCCATGCATCCCAATTCCCCAGCCCCCTCCCCCACCCTCCACACACACCAAAAGATACTGCTGAGCAAGTCAAACCAGTGTAAGTTTGAGTTGAGCCTTTATATAAAGTTACAATGCCGAAATAGTTGGAAATTAGTCAAGTTACGTTTTGCACAGATAATAGGATTTAAAAGCAAAAGTACATGTAGTAAAGGAAGTGAACATGTCCAAGCCTGATTCAGTGCTGGATACAACCAAAACGTTGGGTAAATGAAGGTCTGAATAGCCTGCTCTAACGCTCTTCGTTGTGGTGCTGAGAGCTGAGAGAATGAGTTTGAGAGTAAGTGTAAAAGTAAATGTAACCTGCTGGACGACCATTACAATCATTCAGAGAAACACAAAACCAAACAAGGAGACCCACTTTATGATAGAAATGACTGTGCAACTTGCCAGATTCCTTATCTTGCAAACAGTGTGTAATTTTACTATTACTACTAGTAACGAAAAAGTAGATTGTTGCCTCTTTGTGTGAATCATGCCACCATAATTCCTTGAAGTAAGCAATATTTACAAATAAGCTATAATGGAGTTTCTTCACCGGACCAAGCATGTTGAGGTATGACAATAAGCAGTGGTGTATAGTAACACAACCTTAGTGCATGGTAGAGAACTGTGACATTCACTTTCTAATTATGCTAAAGCACTACAATAAGTGTCATATTAAGAAGAGAAACCGGTCAGCTGAGAAAACTATAAAAGCTTGCCAATGTACAAATACAACTGTATGAAACTTGGGTTATACTGGTTGGGGAACACTTTGCTGGAGAAGATTCGCTGACCAAATATGAAGACACTAATTGGAAAAAAAAAAGGTTGAGAATTGTACTGAAATTTATTTGATGGACTTATATTTTTTATGTTTTCCTGCTTTACAATGTTAACAAACTCAAGGTTATAACCAGAAGCACATATTGAGAGGACCAAAAATGTAAGCAAATACAGGGGTGCATGGGAGACATTTTACTTTTTCTGCTTGACCATTTGAACCCACAAACTGAACACACTTCGGCAAATTCTCACCATGCGGATGTACCAACCTAAAAGCCTGCAATGATACTCTTGCAAACTGTGATTTGTATACTTGCCTTGATGACAATGGTACCCTGCCCTAGAATTTTTGCTGAAGGTATGGTATAGAGGAAACCACAAGCATTTTTAGTAACCAATAAAACACCACAAAATCCTGAGCTCTGCCCTCCAGACACAAAATACAAGAAAATCAATGTTCCCAGGGAATTCAGTCATTCAGCACACTTATTTACCTATATGCATCCCTAAGAGGCACTGTGGTTTTTTTTTTTTCTTTTGATGGGGAGAGGGGTTCCTCTAAATGATTTGGGCTGTTCTTTAAGACAAATTCAGAATGTATTGAGTAAAACATGTCACATGACCATCAGTATTCACTGCACTGAGGAAGCACTTACACTGGTAAGACTCTGGGCTAAGACACAATTCATCCTTCAGGCACAGCTAATCAAATGCAGCATGATTCACGAGCACGTCACGCTTAATGCCTCACATTCTCAAGAGCATGCAACCCACCTAAGCCGCGGTTTTTGATTATAATTGCCCAAATATTGGCTCCCATCTGTCTGCTAGGACTGAGAAAGAGAAGACGATGAGGAGGGAGAGGAGGAGCAGAGAGAAGAGAGGGCTGCCTTGGCGTGTGAGAAATGTTCCGACACATGCAATCAGTCATATCTGCAGCTAGATGGAGATGAATGAGCGAGGGCTGGTGGGGGAATGGTTTACCTAGTAAATATTTTGGTTGGGGACCTGGGAGTGGGGTGAGGGGGTGGGGGTTGGATGGGGGATGTGGTCAGGGCCTTCAAACGGCTGCCAGCTGCCAGAGGCCGCTACCCCTCAGAAGTACAGTAAGGCCCCGGCGGTGGAAGAGAACCAGCTGCTCCAATAACAAATCCAGAAAGGCCCTTTGACACGGAACCCCCCTGGTGGCCCTGTCCCCTTCAAACAGAGACAGATCATTCATCGCAAGGTGAGGAGTACCCCCCATCCAAATCAGTACCCCCCCGCCGGAAAGGGGGTGTGGCTCCTAAACAACAGCTGCTGTTCTAGACATAGATATGCAGCGATCAAATCAGCAGATCGTGTTCTCGCCCCTCTGCAACCATAACCAAGAGAAACCAACTATCTAACTGGACTCACATGGCAAGCAGAATGACAATGCCATAGTGATCTTTGAAAAGGTTTTATTCTATCAGAGACATCCAGACTGCAAAACCCTTTCAATCTTTTTACTTCAAGAAAATGAATTTAGACCTTTACATCCTAGATACAATGAGGTTATAGTTGTAAGGCTGAATGTAAATGTTGTTTACTTCAAAGAATTACACTTGAATGACTCACAAATAAAAACAACAGATAGGCTAATCTACTGTTTTCTTACTGGTGGTAACAGAAAATATTTGGGAAGTATGCGCTAGATAAGGAATCTGGCTATTTAGAGTAGAGTCAGTCACTTTGCGAGAGAGGCGATACTCCTACTACATTCCCTTACACTGGAGAGATACCTTGGAAAAACCTGGTACAGGCTCTCAGTTGTCTTTGCCCACTAAGTAAAAACTACAAAAATGGCTGACTAACGAGGGAGTCTGTGTGAGTTGTTCCATCACACAAAAGTGTTACATCACACATAAGGCTCCTTCCTATACCTCCTGAGAAAAAAGGAAGTCCCTCTAAAAAGCAAGAACAATACATTTCCACCGACAAATGAGCAGCAATCGGAACGCACAATGCAGCCAACAATTTAACATGCTTCAGCTTTCACCAGATGTAACCATTTCTCAGAGATATGAAAAAGCTGAGCCACAGGAACATTGCGAGAAAGCAAACAAACACAGCATAATCATAAAATGGCTGTGGAAACAGTCGTTAGGACTGGTATTTATTTTCAAATCAAACAGCATGCGGCAGCCCTTTCGCTGCGCTAGCCTTTTTTTCTAACCCCCCCCCCCCCCACCCTCCATGATTTTGAGTATCGGTCTTTCCTGAGAAAGAACGGCTCCACATCCGCATCTCCTACTCCTGGGTAATTTAAAAGAGAAATGGCTTAATTGAGGCTAATTGTGTGCAATCAATCTGCGAGGCGTGTGGCGGGAAAGCGGGCCCTGGGCCCGACATGCGAGAATGGGGGGGGTGGGGGGCAGGGTGGTGGTGGTTCTGCAGACCGCAGTGCTGCACGGGGCCCTGAAACTCAAACCACGTCGCCAAGGTTACCCCCTTTCATCCTGCTCGTTCAGTCGCGAAAATAAACACGCGGGCTGCTGGCAGGACGAGCCGAGAAAGTTGACTAATGCCAGCTCAACTCGAAAAAGACAAACTTTGACGATAACATTCTATAGGGTTTTATCAAGCCAAAAAGATCAAATAAAAGGGTTTTTTGCTACAACTAGGAGGTATTTTTACACTGGGGATGTATATAGGTGTGACACAAATCTGTCAGTATCCATACTTCCTGTGACAGTTCCTTTGCAGCTTCCACTCCAGGCCCCAGTGTTGAATTCACTGTGAGGTCACACGCACTAAAGGGGTTACATTTTCAATCTGCCGCAATGCAGACTGAGACTATATGTTTAGCTGGAAACGGCAACCATTTGTAAATTCTTGAGGCATTGTTTGCTACGTCAACACAAACACTTTCCCTGTGGTTAGCTTTAAAGTACATTCAATTTTTTTTTTTTCTGAGAAAAGGTAATTATGGAGATCCCAAGAGAAATATTTCCAGAATCATGATTGGCTGGGCATACCTCAGACAGCTTGCAAGAGAGTAAACCAAAAATGTGACTTACAGGTATTACAATCAGGACAGACAGAAGAAAGATTTTTTATAGCTTTGTTGCCATTAAATACTCAAAAAGAAGCCAGGTTATATTTCACTCAAGTTCTGCCAAATTTCCAAAATACTATTACTATACTGTTTTAGCTATCTGCATTTCTACTTCTGAGACATAATTTTGTACAGAAACAGGAATCCATTGTAATGGTGCGATCAAGAGGGAGTATACTGTGCTTTAAGATAGCTGGAAACAGCTCTACATTTTGATGGCATTTCCATAACCAGAAAACTGCCTTTTTCAATCTCCATTCTCAGTCCTCAACTCAGAAACCACTTTTTGTATAAAAACCATATTGTCTTCTATTCCAATTTGGGATGCTGAGCTGTGCTAATACTCTGGAGTTACTGATGGAATGGCCACCAGTGATTTAGCAGATAACATGTCAGCTGTGAAGTTTCTTCTCACGCTTCAGCCATGCCTACCAACAGAGAGACAGATAGACAGACATGTCCACAGTATCAAATATCTATCCGACCGGCTTGCCTTTTTGATTCTTGACGTAGTTGTCCTTGCAGTTCTGCATGAGCTCCAAGATCCACTTATGCTGGGCCACAATGCACTGCCACGCTGGGTCGCCGGGGGCGTGCAGGTCTGACAGGTACCTGAGGGGGGGGAACATGAGACAGCTCAGCATGAGCCTCAAAGGCACCAATCCCACCCTCCCCAGCATGAAACAGGACCATCAGAAACACAGCCTTCACCATGAGAGGAACACCCCCACCTTAGACAGCAGAGATGCTACCATGTAGTTGCTCCACCCATGCACTAAACCAGCCCATTTTCAGCACAACTCTTCGGCCAAGTAGCAAAGTTAGCTAAGAATTAGTGAAGTCAGCCACTTTAGTGCATGGGTTGAACATATTCATGTTTGGTGTGAAATCAGGTCGGCTAGAGTTCCTTTAATTATTTTATTTTTATCTTTCTCTGAATTTGATCACTATTTGACTCATAAATTCCAGTTAGTACCTTTTTTATTCTCCCTCCCACATCCCCCCAATATGAGACATGCAGTCACAAACACCCCTGACCCCACCCCCTTCCCTCCACCCCTACTGCAAAATTGAGCATCTCAATTTTGCAGGCCCTGTACCTTTCCCTGTACCCCCCCCCACCCCACATCCAGTTGGGCTGTCCGCAAACATCCCCTCTGTTTATACACAAGCAATAACACAACGTTACCAAGGGGGCGGGGGGTGGGGGGGAGCGATTATAGGACACAAACACAGGAGGGGGGACTGGTCTTTATCAAAGATTTAGACAACTCCACTTCAAAAGTGGAGCATTCAAAACTGCATTCGTTTGTACTTCATGACAGGAATCCACGCGGGCTATTTCTGCCCACTGCTCTCCCCCGAATACTGTACTGCATAAATGCTGTGTACAAGCTATTGAAAAAAATTACATGAAACTTCACCGGGTCCTCATTTAGAAACTGGCTCTAATGTCTGCAGATGACAGATGTGCCCTCTCTTTTGCCTGTTTTAATAAAGACATTTTTGACAGTTTCCGTTCACTATAAAATAATAAACTTGGATTTGGCCCAGAGCTTTTGTGTGGAAAAGCAGGGTAAAAAAAAAAGGATTTTGATATAGAGTATCGATTTCCAAGTGCTACGTTTTTCAGATTCAAATATTTAGGATTTTTTGTCAGCATGCAGCATAGAAAAAACCGAAAAAGGCCACATGGAAATGCATAAGAAAACCATGCGGGCTACATTTAAACACTTCATCCACAGGCCCTTCATTTGGATAAGCATCAAATGATCTACATCCCAGAGAAAGGAATGCATGACAGTTCAATGTTAACAAAAGTGAAGGAAAATGAAACTGGACCAGGCCTGCTCCCTGAGTGTAGCGCTGAGCAGAAAAATGAACCAGAGCAATAAAACACTAAGACTGCAAATGTTATCTTTAAGTCCGCCCGCTACGTGTGTGTATGTGTGAGTTTGAATGAGTGTGTATGTCCGGTGTACGTATGAAAGAGTGTGTACATGTGTTTGTGAAAGAACACAGCCAGGCTACACACAGTACAACAGATGAACTGCTTCAGACATAAAAAGACCAGTACCGTATATATCGCTTCTGGTCGTGTAGTGTAGATGGAGTCTCCAGAAGTTTGTCTAACAGAAGGCTTCTTAAAGCAGAGATTCGTGTTTCTACTTCAGCGTAAACTGGAAAGAAAGATGAGGGAAAGTGACATTATTATAGAGCAATACTTCACACACAGCACTCAGGTGACTTCACAGTGGTTTATGGGGTTAAGTTCGATTTAACATGTTCAATGAGACGACTTCAGTAAACCTTCTCCCGAATTTAATTTGTTTGGGTAATACGTAGCTGTTCCTCCTGCTATTTGAAATTAAAACAAACACGTTCTGACATGTGGGTGTAGGTTCTGTCAATGGATATGGGAACAGACAATCAGGGTTTTTACCTCCGGCTGCCAGCCAGAGCTTAGGATTCTCAGCCTGCATTTGTGGGTGTGAATGTGAGTGGGTTTCAGTGCTGGAAAGTGTGTTTGAGGTTGAGATTATGTGCATCTGTCTGTGTGACAGTGTATGTGTGTGTGAGAAAGACTTGCGTGTATGTGTATGTGTGTGTGTGAGAATATGTTTGATATAAGAGTTGTCAAAAGGTTAATTTCCTCACACTAGCCTCAGCTGCCCCCTTTAGCAGTTCATTTGGGGATTTATTGCACCAATCAGAGCTTGAAAAATAAAAAATGAAAAGTTTACTGGAGCTCTGTGTTCCGATCTCCAAATCTGCTCCTAATAAACTTCTATTTCTGTATGTTCTCTTGTTCTGTACCTTTTCCCCGGCCTTCCTGTGAAATTCCCGTAGTGGCTGGTTGAGCCTCACCTTATTTGTGTGCAGAGTTTGGGGGTGGAAGGGGAGGGGTGGGCGTTCTGGCTCACGGCCCTTAAAGTCTAGGATAAGCAGAGCTGCTCATCTCTGGAAGGCCTCCAGAGCGTTTACATGAGCGCTGTGATTACAGGAGGCCAGATCCCTGCACAGGCTCCAGATGTGCAGTGTGTCCACCTCCCACTCAGCCTGGGTCCCTGTGTGTGCGTGTGTGTGTGAGATAGAGAGAGAGAGAGAGAGAGAGAGAGAGAGAGAGAAGGTGTATGTGTGCATGTAATTGTGTGTGAGAGAGACAGAATGAGCAAGAAAGAAACAGAAAGAGAGAGAGAGAGAAGGCATGTGTGTGAGAGAGATGAGTGCATGCATGTGTGCATGTTTTGTGTGTGTACAAATGTGTGAGTGTGTGAGAGAATAACAGAGTGCTTATGTTTGCATGTGTGTGCATATGCATCTATGTGTGCAGACATGTATGAATTAGTATGAATGTGTGTGTGAATGAACATTTGTGGGTGTCTGCAGCCTGTATCAAAACTGCACACTCTTCTGTCTCCACTGGGGGCTTCAAAGCACTACAACTACATAATCTGCAAGTGTCCGAACACCTTATCTACTGTTTTGTACTGTTTGTCACTACATTCAGTACAAAGCCACCATTTTCACTGGACACAACAGCCTTTGACACAAGGCTTCAAATTATAAAACATTGCTTTTCTTTTAATACCTAACTTCCCCAGCTCACAATGTGGACCTATCAATGACAAAGAGCCTAGCGTGTTGGAATGCAATAGATGCAACATGGCACAAGCAGGCTATATGAAGCAAACAACCTCACTGTGCAAGTCATTGAATCTTTCTTCATTATTATAATGACAGGAAAAGAGACATTAAAAATAACCCTCACAAAATGGTGCTCTGCAAAATCCATGCCCTGCTGCCATGGGCAATTAGGTGCTAATGACACATTTTTGGTATAAACAATTATTGATTGCGGATGTCTCATTACACATTTTCCTATGAATGGTGCTGCTTTATTAGTGTTGATAATGAAATATTTTGACAGCTGGAGATGCTGGAAGCTGTATTGTACATGTACATTGGGCGTGAAATGACAGGATGGATGCGGACATACTGAAGAATGCCTTACCTTTTCTGAACACCTGAACCTCTGTGTTTCCGAAGAGAGACTTGGCCTTCTCGTAGTCATTGATCACAACATCATAGTCTCCCTGAATGCAGAAATGGAAAAAAGAATAAAACAATATATGAATATATAGGTTAGGTAGGGCAGATGCAGAAATCCTCCCTGTCTTGAACTGATACGTCATAATCCCCATCACCACAAAGCCCTTTCTCCTACAATACCAATCACACACGCCTTGTGCAGTTAGAGGAACACAAAGTAAACATAAGTTTAGATCTAACCTGGACATGATCCAAGGAGAAATGGCTTGAGAGCCATGAGACTGGTTAGTTTATCTGGTAAAGCCCTATGTTTAGCTGGTGAGGCTGAGACAGTAGTTTTCTGGCCAATACTGACCTGAGGTCAGAAGGGCAAGGCTTGGACTCAAACTCCACAAGGAGGGACACACAGCTGCACCATATAAATGTGACTCTACTCTGCACACCACCCAAGGGTGCAATTAACTTATTTTGCAAAATTAAAAAATAATATTCTCTCTGAAGAGCGGTTACTGCCAAAAAAGCTTCGACAATACCTACTGACACCAACAAGCAGGCAACAAGAGACAACAGCTGCTGGATGAAATTCATTCAACAAATCTATTCATAAATTCAAATAATTAAAAACACAGAAGACATGCAAACGGGTCACTCAGTCGCATCACCTTATGGATGTTGCGCTCGATATTGAGCGGGAGGTTGAAGAGGAACTTGAAGCGCTGGAGAACGTTCAGTGCGTTGCGGGTGGAGTCAGCCTTGTCCTTACGGCCCAGCACTTCCTGGAACAAAGTGTCCGCCGTTTCACTTGCACCTGCAGCAACAGAGTGGAGAGTGGGGCCTTTACAACCAATTGACCTAGATATGAATACAAGAGTACTAAACATACCAGGAAAATCTGTCATCCAGTGCATTTTTTGTGGTAATTTTCCTCTTATTTTGTTACACTCAATACACCACATAAATAATAACTTTCAAAGGTAAAAAACATAATTTTATTTACGTGATAATCACATAGCTATCAAAGATACAAGAGCTCTGTAAAAGGCTGTACATGCTACTGAATGAAAAATTATGAATACAAAACAATGTTTTATCCCCTGACCAAACCACACAGAGGAAGCTAAATTACATCCAGACAGAAGCATTGTTTTACTTTAAACAACAGTTGTTCACAGCTTGTTAAAATACCAGAAAAAAATTGTTTTACACAATTTGGTAATACTATATTTAATAATATCCACAAGTTAACAGTGTCGCTAATTTGTGCTGAAAGCTTTGCCGTCTGTTGTCTGATCATGTGACGGCACTAAAAGCCAAAATGGAAAGAGAATGACATCAGTCTTGACGGGTGGCGGGCCAGATATTCTCTGCCTCCGTGGGTGGCCTTCGCGATGCGAAAACATAGACTGTCAAATTCTTTAATCATTAAAAAAAAGAAAAAGAGTGCAGCCTGATTGAAAAACATTTATGCAGCCAGCCAATGCAATATTTCACATAGTTTCCTGCTCAGGCTGTTTGACTGATTTCTTGTCGTATGTCTAAATTTGATATCCTGATTAAATTAAACAGCCAGAAGAAGGGGAAGGGGGGGCAGAGGTGAATGCTTTTTATTTCAAATTCAAGGTCCAACCGGTCACAAGATTTATTTCTTTTATTTCGCTTTTTCACATTTACAATCTTAAGGGAGAGTACCTGTTTATTGACTTTCCATTACATGAATGAAATTACCATGTATAAAATGAAAGGGTATACGTGGACATTGAAGAGGTGGGACGAGCTCATGTCAGACATGGGGCTCCTTGGGGAGGGAGCTGATGAAGACTGAATGAAAAACAGCACCAATGAGGAAGTTCGGAGGCTGAGGTCGATGTGGGGGGTGAAGCCACCTTGTAGTCTCAAATGAGACTGCCCACCCTGTGTCCTTTGGTGAAATATCCTTCTTTGCAAACCTCACTGATCATGAATACAGAGGGCTATGTGCCACCAACGAATGTAAAGAGGTCCAGCAAAATGACTCTTAATTCTGTTTCTGGTTTTGGTGACAGTATTAATGTAATCTGTACAGTAATGATAAACAGAGTCATTAGAGACCTAAAAATCATCAGCTGATGAGTGCTGAAGGGGAAAAGTCTGCATGAATGGACGTGTGTGTGTGTGTACCTCAATCTCTCTCTCTCTGTTTTTGTGTGTGTCTGCCTTTGTGCATGTACCATGTCATTCCTACATGGACTCAACAGTCCTGCTCAACAGTTTATTACATTTTCATTTAATGCTGTTTCTCAAGAACTGTATGCTCATCACATCATGGCCATGTCCTCTTACCAATATGGGAGGCTTTCCCTAGAGAGACCAGGTATCTCTCCCAAAGAGACCAGCATCCTCCTTTAGAGAGAACACAGTCTTCCTCTAGAGACTTGGTCCACAAATCCGTGACCACAGTAATTAAGGGCCCACCAGAGGTGTCCCTTGTGCCCATGATGATTGTCCTAAGTTTAAAATAATTTACATTTGAGGAAAAAACACTCAAATATAACAGTTTATCATCCCTTACAGGATGTATCACAGGCACAAAAGACACCTCTAGCTGACACCGCAGGGTGACCAGTGTGTTACCCCAGAAATTACACTTTTGACCCTTTCAAGAGATCAGCGCCTGCCCCTCCAGAGAGACCAGGGTGTGCGTCGCCCCTCTGTGAAGCACAGTGAGGTGAGGTGAGGTGGGAGCGTGGGCGGGCAGGAGCTCTTACGGTTTAGGACGTTCTTCAGCCTCTGTGTCATGGAGCCCTCCACTTTCTCGGTCCCGTCAGCTTCCAGTTTCTGATGAATGGCTGCAAACAATAAACACAGGAAAGCCTCAGCCCCTCAGACCAGCACAGTCCTGCTCCACAGAAACCAGCCCTTTAATGAAGATCTGACTAATTAATGGCATGTGATGCAGCGAAATCAAAAGCCCTTTCACTAAAAGAATAACAGCAATGTGAATGTCACTCTGCACTTTTGTATTTGAGAAATTAAGATGTGAGGCAGGGCAGGCAAGGTGCGTGCAAACGGTACACAAAACATCACATTTTTCAGTCCCATTTATGTTACTATGTTGATACGAAACCAAAAAAAACCCCAAATATTGTGTGATCTGTACAGCAACCATACAAAAATACCTTTTTTATATGCCAACTTTCCAGGGGTTTCTTTATAACTACTGTTATTATATTGAGAATAGCAATCCAAAAAAATGTGTGCTCTTTTGCAATTCAGGAAATAAGATGTTAATTAAAAAGAGAAGATTTTTGTTCATGAAAATACAAGACCTTTTGTCTGCTGTCAGACAGGATTCTGTGTCTGCTGAAGTAATCAGCTCTATTGATTAATAGACCTTACAAAATCAAGCTTAATCCCTTTGGAAATTACAAGTCCTCTGCTGTTCGTTCCTCACATATTGCACAAACCATCACTATAAACACATTGGCACGCTCAGACGCAAACAGTCAGACACAGTCAGACAGAGAAACAGTCATTTCTTTTCCGCAGTGCAGCAGAGAGGGTCTTAGTCTGGTTATTTTAAGAAATCTGTCGTTCAAGGAAAAAAAAAATCACCCAAGAAAAAAAAATGGAGGGGAAAAAAATGTCTCTGCTGCTCGATTTAACTTGCGTAATTCCGGGACATTTTGAATTTCAGGAACCGAAGGTAAAACAATAAACAGCCCTCCCCTGATTCCTGATGGGAGATAACCTCGTTGGCCCGATGTCTGTTCACTTCTCTCCCAGGACCGGCGTCTGCTGCAGGGATTCCCACAGACCAGGGTCCCGCTGACTCTGGCCTGATCCAGCTGTACCACGTAGCTGACCCTAACGCAGAAACACGGGATGCGAGCAACACGCATCGTCAGCTTACGCTGCCCGGGCGCCACACATCGCCACGGCCGTCCTAAACGTCGCCGTTATAACTCAAGTCAAGGAGTCAAGAAACTCTGTAGTCATATCAACACAAGTGGCTTGGAATGTATCTGAGTGCTTACGAAAACATAACACATGATAGGAGGAAAACATTAAAAGTACTTAAAACCTAACCATACACAATGTAAACAATTTATAATTGATGAGAATGATATGCTGTGTACAGGGTCATGCCTTTCTTTGGTAACAGGGGGAGTAATATCACAGAAGAAGTGATGGTGATATAGTAGTTCATTTTAATTTTTAAACTCTTATATGTTTGGTGCAGCAAAATTGTCATGTCATGCTAAACACTTCTTCATTTTCTTATGTAGTGGAGGTAGACTGATTATGGGCTTCACAAAAAGACATTTAATTCTGACAACTGTTTATAATTTACGATCAACCTAAAACTCATTAACTGACAAGTGATACATCGGGGGAAATAGTGTGAGTTTGTTTGCGTCTACTGGCCTTCCTGTGCGTGCCTGAGAGTGTGTATGTGTGCACACTCTAACCTCTCTTTGTATGTGTGAGCATTACAGTTAGCGTGCATTTTGTCACTTCTTCCCTCTCCATCTTTCCTGCTGTTCATGAATGAGCACATTAAATGCCACAATGTATGTGAGTGCACATTAGAGCATAAGTCTGCATATTTTATGGCTGCACATGTCAATATGTTTAAGTCTCTGTTTGTGTGTGTCTGTACAAGTGAGTATTTATATCTTTTCCAGTGTGTGTGTGTGTGTGTGTGTGTGTATTTAGAAGTGTGTTTACATGAGAGTGTACACCTTTGTGCATGTGAATATGTGTGTGTGTGTGTGTGTGTTGTTTTGCAAATGCAGGCATGCATACATTTATGTTCTGTGTGTATGCTAGTATACAGGTGTGCCAGAGTGTGTTTTTGAGATTGCAAGTCAGTGCGTGAACATGTGTCTGTCTGTGACTTTGCCTAGTGTGTATGTGAGCATGTGTATGCGTTTGCCAGAGTAAATGAAAGTATGTTTACAAGTGTGTTTATATGAGACGGACACATAAAAAATGGTGTGTCTATGTCTGTTTGTCGAAGCAATGCATGCATGTCTACAGTGATGGGTGGTGAAAGGCGACCGTCCTGGTACTGATTCTGGTGTTAATGGTGGTGATGATGATGGCGGTAGTTTAGGGAGATGGGGAAGGGGGGTGCTGGGGGGGACGGAGTGCTTTTAATTCCCTGATTTATTTATTTGAGCAGGGGGATGTGGGCTGTGGTGAGAGGGGGAGAGGTGGGACTCCTCAGGCCCAGGAACAGCCTGTCGTCAGGGCCGACCTCCTCCAGCCTCCTCCTGTCGCCCAGACAAAGGGCCAAACATGCCCCGGCCGGAGAGCCCCCAGCCCCACCACAGCTGCCCAGATGAACAAATAAATCATGGGAGCTAACCAAGCAGCCAGCCCGGTGTGACTCTACTGGAGTTTATTGACAGAGAGGAGGAGAGCTGGGTGGGAGGCAGGAGGGGGGGCACTGGAGGATGGGGGGTGGAGATTGGGGTGAGGGGGGGTGGATGGGCCTGAAATAGATTGAACACAATTTGTAAGGAAAAAAAAAAAACTTTCGTTGTAATGCTGGACTGATATAGGGAGGTTTTGGTTTTAGGGGCAGGGGTGACACAGGGGAGTTGGGGTTTTGGGGGATGGGGGTGGGGGCATTTGGAGGAAGATGACACATCCTGTCAAAGGTTCTCTCCTAAATTCACTGAGTGTTCAACAGGAGAAAAGGAAGAAACATGAGCCCCTCTCTGACAGAATGAGGCCTAGATTGTGGACCAAAAAACAAAACACACAGGCCACAGCACACTTTCCCATCATGCAATGCAATGGACAAGCAATTCCAAGCTTGGAGGGCCTGCCCAGACTTACTTTCTACCAATTACCCTGGTTCAAATCACCTGCTTAACTCAAAGCTGGTTAACTCATAGTAAGACATACCATGTGAGGGCATAACAAAAGGCTCTAGCTTCATTTTCAAATCATATGAATGACTGGACTTGTTTAATCATTAAGCTGCCATTAAATCCAGACACAGATGTAACTATAGCTACTTGCCAAATTCTAATACAATGGCTCAAAAATGGGTAGAACAGAGTAGGTCCTGTATAAAACTGAAATATAGGTCAACTGACAGAAAGATGAATAGGCATATAAAGTCAGCAGTTTCACCTGTGCAGACACAGATTAATTTGCAAATGATGACAGTTGGATGAGTGTAGTTGTTTTGATTAGTTCTGTGCCAGGACGTAACCAATTATACTTTTCTGGTTCTTTGCATTTTATATCAGTCACTTTGCACAGCACTGCCCTTTCCCTGAACCGTGCCTACCTTCGGAGGCTCGTTCATCTACTAGGCTGTTCGAATAAATTACAGACGTCTTTTGAAGGGGAAATGTTTGCACTTCCTTGCTCTACATTACAGCAATGGCCATTATGCTCAAAGTACTGACAGACTGCTTTTTCCACCCTAGATTCTGAATGTTTTCCCCTGTGAAGTGCTGTTTCTGTTACTGTGGACGGAGCTGATAGTTTTTTGGAAACATCTGCGTTGTTTTGACCAGAGATGGAGCCTCTTGCTGATTTTCTGGCCAGCTCAGTGGCTACTGACTCTCCATTCATCTGCGCATTCCCTTTCATGTGTTTCAATATTGACACTGGACACTTATGATATATATTTTCATGAAATCTATAAATGGCTTCTGTCAGCTAAAATTAGCCAAGGGACCAGACAGATATACTAAAATAACTACAATGTTGCTGAATATTTTAGTTGAGTTTACAATTCCCTTCCCCCTTTTCTCTCTTTTCTCCAATTTGGAACAGCTTAAAGCAGGAGTAGGAAATCCTAGCCATACTGCTGAAGAAGTCCCTATCTTTTATCTATAGAATATACTTCTTTATCAGGATGAATTAACTCAACAGAGCATATGCCAGAGATACTCATCATTTCATTCAGATACCAAACAAAATGTGAAACAAATCTTGGATGGAATAAAAACCAGGAATCTCAGTAACGTTGGACCAGGGCTGAAGCACCTGATGTTCTGTGCCATGTTCACTGCTACGCCTTCAGTACAGACACAGCCTGAGCAAACACTACCCCGCAAACCAGAGACTATTACACACAGTGCAAGCAAAACAGTCTTCTACAGCAGGAATACAACTGAGTTAAGGATGGGAGAAGTGTCTTTGAATATAGTAAGACTAGAAAGGGCTACAGCTATTTAAATTGCTTAAAACCCCACAGCAAGCAAAAGATGACAATAAGAGTATTGAATGTGTCTGCTGAGGAACACACTGAGTTTACACATACAGAGCAGAAGGTATCTGTTTACACCTGCATCTGGACCAGACAGGTGTGGTTTCAGCCAGACCTGTCCTACACAGGTGTCAGTGCCACAACCAGGTGAATCGACATCTAGTGAAAGTACACATGCTGGAAGTACAGATGAGATGTATTCGACTGTGCCTCAGTCAAAAGACCTACAACCACGTAACCAATACATAACTTCCATTACGCACTAGCAGACAGACAGCAACCAGTGGAGACAGTCCACAAAGCCAACAGGAAAAGACAAAGACCTTGTCACACATGTAGGTCCTCTGAGGGAAAAAAAAAAAAACTAGACACTGAGGCCTGGAGTCTATCCCTATCCTACATGGTAAGGAACCTCTACCCAATAAAATAAGGCAGGACATCCATCACTACAATTAGATGCATGAGACACAAGTCCTGGGCTTTTGCACTTCAGAGGGGGAAGGGAGCAAGCTTCTAAACCGAATGATCTAAACACAATCCATAATTCCCCGGGTTGAACCTCCCAGTGTTATTATTACATAGATAGTCAAACTCTGCTGTTTGGTATTATAATAAATCGCTGGTTGTGATGTGTTGCCTGTAAGCACTTGAGAAAGAGCGTTTGTGCAGCTATAAAAAGAGCCATAAAGAGACATCTTTATTATGGTTTTGGGGCTATTCATTAAATGAGTGTGTGTACAGTGCAACCATGAATTTGGCCAGGCTTACAGTATCAGACGTGCTTTACATGCACTGGCCTTTGCACGTAGCTGTTTATTCACACTATTGTTGCTGCTTTCCCACAGAAGAGCCCACAATCCTTTATTCCTCCAGCTCTCAGGATGTAATCTCTCTCTCTCCATCCTGTATCCTCCTTCAGAAATGATAATCCCTTTTACTCTTTACCCCTACATGCAATCTCTGCCAATTTCTCTTTTTCTAGATATCCTCAATCTCTCTCATCTCTCCTCCTTTCCTTCCATCTTTGAGAGGGACATTAATTGTGGATGGATGTAAGAGAACACTTTACACCCCCTTGCACTCTCCCTTGCACTATTTTTCTCTCTCCAGACTCCAATCCCCTCTGCACCCCTCTCCTTCCTTCCTTCTCGCTTTTTGTCACCCCCTTTTACTTTGTCTCTCAGTCAATCTTGTCTGAGCTCCTCTGTTTCTGTGTGGCACAACTGGGAGGTTCTCTTTTTCTCTAGACTCCTTCAGTCTTACCCCCTTTCTTCTTCTATCTCATTCTATCTCTTTCTCTCCCCCTCTCACTCCGTCTCTTTGTACTCCTGTTTCTGTGTGGTATGACTGGAAGGTTCTCTTCAGACGCCTTCAGTCTCCTCCCTTCTGTCTCTCCCTCTCCCTCCCCCTCCATGCTGCTGGGTTCCTGTGTGGTAGGTAGGATGGGAGATGGCCCTCTGCCAAACCTGCAGCTGAGCAGCAGAGGTCTGGTTCTTGTCAGAGCAGACAGTCAGGGCCCTCTCTGTCCTAGGGCAGCACTGTGTCCTCTCCTCTGTCTATAATACACTATCAGTGCTATGGCAGTGCTACGCCGTAACCAAAACAACCCGCTCAGGCCTCAACAATTCTCGTGACTGCACCCCGGAGCTCAGCTAGCCCCTGCTGTCTTCCTGGAAATTAAATAAAAAAACGTCCAGGAATGTAAGAGCCAGGAATGTTCCGACTGTACCAAAAAGGGCTTGGTGGTGACATCGGCATCACTTCCTGGGAATCTTCAGTTTCCGAACACTGGCCGATTTCCTTTTTTGAGGAAAACTTCCTTTTCACAACAATAAAGAGAGCACTGGGCAAACATTTTTATAAACCCAGTTATGCTGTCAGTCAGATTGTAAACCAGTCTGTCTGTCCGTCCATCTGTCAACAGCCAGGCTCTCTTTGGAAGCCCCCGTTGCCCCATAAAGGGGTCTGTTCTCAGAGGTGTCAGGGCAGGGCTGAACTGACAGCCCCTGACCTGATTCTTAGGTCCACTTTGGGTCAGGTAGAATTGAATGTCCTCCCTCCCTGACATTCTGTTGACACGGTGACGCCACTGACAAAGCCAACTTCCTGAATAACCCCCCCACCCCCACACTCCACTTTCCGGCAGGGCCAGGTGACCCCGGTATGATAACCCGGCAGAGGAGGAAATCAGGCCCCCAAAGCCCCAGTGCCTGACCCTGGTGACCTTTGACTGATTTTACATGCCACCCCCCACCCACCACCACCACCTTCCACCTCCCCAGGACAAAAACAAACAGCCCGAGCCCTTATAAAGAGGGTCACCTCTATGGCCCAGGGCACAGGCTGCCTGCCTGCCTGCCTGCTGCCACTCAGCTTTCACCAGAAACAAGAAGCTCACTCAGCTTTCACCACAACCACATACGCAACCGAAGAATGTGCCCACAAATTTGAAATACATTTGCCTTCATACACAGACAGTCACAATGTCATATAAGTGTGCCAGCATTATTAATATGCAAGGGCAAGGATATCTGTAAAACACTGGAGATGAACACAAACACCATCCATAGTTTTGAAATATTTTCAAAAACATTATTTGGCCTTAAAACACTCTACTCCACAACATCATGCCATGGAGACAAACGTATTACAACACCGGGATCTTTTTTTTACCAGGAATTTTTAAGTTAAAGGGAGTAAACACAAAACGTTCCTCGAATTTTAATCCCCCGATAGTGAAAAGTATTAACGACATGATTAATCAAAGCAGTGGAGACCTTTGACGAATAGCAGTTACTCTCTCCACATGTCGTTCGGTTTATTTATGCACACACATTTAGGTCAAGGTGACAGAATTTTCTCTGCCTTATTTCTACACTTTTTTAAATCCACTAACTCCTTTCCAGCAGTTTAACAAAATGGTAACACTTAGTGGAGACATATTCCTTGGAGAACAGCAGTACAAGCTCCTAAAATTCTGCTTCAAGCATACCAGGGGAAACAAAGAGCATAGTTATTACCAGAGAAGAGAGTCAAATGAAGCCTTATTAGATGTAACCTGGTCTTTTATTTCTGTTGGAGGGGTGTTTAGAGAGTGGCTGGGGTGGAATTTTGCGGTGGGAGGTTTGGAGGCACGCTATGGAGCCTGCAGATGGGTGCAGGGGTGCAGACACCCTCTCCCCGAAAACCCTGCGTTTACCTTGGCAGTGCCTCCGTTGAGACTGCGTGTGCACGCCCTGTCCTACAGGGGCTGGATTCACCTACTGCCAGTCTACTGGAGACACACAGCAGCACAGCACAGTCTAAAGGGACGGAGCAAAGATCCTTTCTGCTGTCTGCAGGCACACTGAGTCGTTATACGAGGGCATGACACTGTCTAAAGGGACTCCCCACAGTCTACAGAGACACAACACTGCCGCTTAATGTCGTCCACAGCTGTATGACAGTCACCACAAGGACAAGACAGGTGCACAGCACTGTACACCTCAAAGGTGTCAGGCTCCAGTCCTGGAAAACCTAACTAACTGCTTGTTGTTGGATGCATTTCAGAGCTCAATCATTAATGAATTAAATCATTTATTGTTTAGAGTTCACACTGCTTGGAGCTGATGATTGACAAGAAACAACCACAACACAATCAGAGCATATAGAGCCGCCAAATCGCAGCTCCAGCACAGCTCAGAGGGACACAAAAAAACCCAACCCAACAGAACTTATATGTCGGACACAAGTACAAGTAACATTGATAAAACACAACAGTTTCTGACGCAATCTGAGTGTGATTACAGACAAAGCTAATTCCCAGAAGCCGTCTCCTGATGCTCTGCTGAGCTCGCAGTGCAGGATGGAGGCGAGGAGCTGCTGAGTCTCTGGAAGCCCAGAGTGAGAGTGCGGGCGCATTGTGGCCCCTGTCTGTGGCTTTAAGGAGTGAGTGAGAATGCGGGTGCATTGTGGCCCGTCTGTGGCTTTAAGGAGTGAGTGAGAATGCGGGCGCGCTGTGGCCCCTGTCTGTGGCTTTAAGGAGTGAGTGAGAGTGCGGGCGCCCTGTGGCCCCTGTCTGTGGCTTTAAGGAGTGAAATAACGCAACACTGTGGCAGCAGGACAGCCTGTTCCACAGGCGCTGGGTGTGTTTTTCCTCACGCAGGGCGGAACACCTGTCAAGGAAACATTACTCAGCGTCTGGCCACTGCTGCAGTGTGAGTGTGTGAGTGCACAAGTGTATAAACCTGTGTATGTGTATGTGAACAGATCTGTACATGCGTGTCAGTGTATATGTGTATTTTGGTGTATATTAGGAATGTATTCATGTATAAAAGTGGGTGTGTACATGTAACTATGTGTATGTGTATATAATACATAATGTGTTTATGTGTGTAAATACGTGAGTGCAGGTGTTTGTGAGACTGATCTGAGTTGAGTTGAAGTGTACAGCCTGGACGTGAATTTTTCTACTCTTAAATCTACAGTTTCTCACTGCTTCTCCTTCTGCCCATCCTGCTCCTTGAAAAAAGATTAAATAGGTATTCATTAATATCCCCAGTGACATTCTCATTAAGGGCAAAGCTAATTCAAATGAAAGGAAATTCAAGAAAAAGAAAAAAAATGAGACTCATTAACTGGTGACGGAGTGAGCGGGAAACGTACTTAACAGTGAAGCTGTAATGAGCTCCCGGCCCAGTCTGGCTGCGGTCAGCGCCTGCTCAGCAGGCAAACAGAGGCCTGGCCTGGAGGGGAAGGCCTTACCCCACCTGCTCTCACCTGACCCCACCAGACCCCGACAAGTCACGCCGCCATGGATCCAATTCCCTCAGACCTGCTGAAGGCTCGGAAAATCAGCGCTTCTGTTTAATTACAGCGAATTAAACTGTGCAATGCATGTGCCGCTCCCAGCTATATCCCCTCGCCTCCTTTACTAAAAATACCGTCCAGGACGCATAAAAGCCATGTTTCCCGGATCGCTTTAACGAAGCGACCAGATAATACTTCCGGAGGAAAACACTGGCTAAGCTCTTAGCGAGGTCCACCAGGAGCGGCTGTTACCAGAAACTTCACATTACACCCTTGCTGAGTGTTTTTCTTTTCTCTTACTCCCCTACCCACCCACCCGTGCCCCCCTCACTCAAAAATACCAGGTTCAAGCCAGAACAGCTTAAGAACTCACCTGGCAAGTAACCAGAAAGCCTAATTGGGTTCATGGGTTTTTGGAGAAGCAGAAACGTTATGTCTAATATATACTATTACGGCAAGGGTTGATGAAAATCTATACAAATCTCCAGCCATCTTTTCCAACCTGTTAATTTTAACATCTTTTTAAGATGCTGGGGGACCTGGCGCTGCCCAGCGGTGTTTGCCTTGGCCAGCGGGGAGCAGCCGTGGGCGGGGGGTTGGTGGGTGGGAGACACGGTCCTGCCAGAACGCTCCTCCAGTGCTTCCCAAAGTCGCACATAGCACAGGAGGCTGTTTGGTTCTGCTGCATTTTCAGCTGGTGTGGGGGAATGGAGTGATATATGAGGATGACAGAAGATCCATTCAGCTGAGGGAAGAGTGTGTAGCAGCTGGGGTTTTGGTGCAAGTGGAGTTTCCATATAAACGTTGGTTAACAGCCAAAACGATATTAGCTATAAAGGACTAGAACAACGGGCAGGTGACAGTTGAATGGTATGAGGGAAGTAAGCGCAAGAGAGTATAAGGGCAAGTAAAGGCAGGCAAAAGGATATGGTGAGGCACAGAGAGTGTGTTTCAGCTAGTTAGCACACTTTCCTTGGCCTGGAGATGAAAAAGTAGCATGGCGGTGCTACATAAGTACAGTACAGTTTAGTGCATAAGAAAATGTGTCTGGGGGACCCATTAGCATGGCTGCGCAGGGGCTTTACACTGGTGTTAGCTTACCCACAGCTTTCCAGTTAGAACACATGCTAAGATCCCACTGAAAGACAAGGCCAACCACACTACCAAATCAGTAGGGATGAAAAAGGACAAAACCGCAACTACTTGCTCCAAGCAAGGGACGTAAAAAAAGGCTCTGTACTATTTGTCAAAGGAAGACATTATTAAATATATAGAAGACTGATTGCTGGAAAAAAAAAAATAAAAACTGCACCAACATGAACACATGTTCAATTCAATATAGTGGAAGCAAACTAAAAAAAATCCAATAGGGCACATATAAAATATTAACAAAACAGATAGCTAACAGTCAATGTTTCTGCAAAGCCGAGGTGAGCCTGTGCTCTGTGAGCAGTGGTATGTGGTGTGGTAAACCGGGCTCTGTACTTTGTCCTTACCTCCGGATGCAGTACACTCTATTGCTTCCCAAAGCAATTCACAGACTCACTTAGGGAGTGCTCACTGGGCACGCTCAGTCCAACGTGAGAACGGGCTGCATTGTTCGCAATAGTCATATTAAAAAACCTTATCACCATTATTAACTGGCAGACATTGTATCTGGCAGCCGTATTTATTTGGATTTTTTGTTTTCAGATAACAATGAAAACAGTTTCTGCCCGCTTCGAGCACAAACATCAGGAAAGCAATAATAATAATTCTGTAATAATGAAAAAAAACGTATATAAATAGTGAAAAAAAGGGGAAATGACCAACTGGCTATGAGGGATTTGTGTATAAACAGACAAAAGAAAAAATTGAATGACAACACGAACAATTGATTTGGGCTACCTGGCAAGGGGACAGCAGTCGGTGCTACCTCGGAGTGTTTATCTGAGTGCTAATCGGCATGGGTCTGTGTGAACGCGGGCGTGTGTGTGTGTGCACACTGCTTTCTGTAAGGTCCCCTGAGGCCAGAGGAGGGGCTATACAGTACAGTGGGACCTGCAGTCTGGAGATGGTAGTCTTACATCTCACTGAAGGGGAGGGCATAAGCTGATATCATTTTAATGAACACAAATTAAGCCTGTTGTGGTTGGCTGGGTCTTTACTACTGTAAATCTCAGCACTGGTTTCCACACTTTACTCCCTTAACATGGCGCAAACGATGCTCTTTAATCAAATCTTTTGAAAAAAGGAAAAAAAATGATGCCATGATGTGTAAATGTCAACCCCTTTCGAAGTGAAAATTGCTCAGCCCACAGAGAGGGCCTATTTCCTTTGGGTTGGCATGGAAACGTGCATGAGCCACTGTCACTAATTAGGTCAGCGTTTCCAATAACTGTTTTTCTTGACCTTATTAGAGTAGCTTAAGTCAACATGAGGCAATGGAGGGCCTGGGGCCTGGTCCTGTTGCGCCAAAAGGCTGCCACACAAATGAGGGGCCCAAGCATCCTGAGCGCTGCCACAGGTAATTCTCACAGTGACACACATCAACCACAGCTCTGTCACACACACTCAAACACACACACACATAAACACAAAACACACATTCGCTCACTCTCTCATATGCACATACGTGCATGCGCACACACACATACACACAAACACACACCCGCTGTCACATAATCACACTTACGCACATGCAAACACACGGACAAACAGACACAGCCAACACAAACACTGACACACAAAAGAAACATCCCATAACTGGCATAAAGACTAAGGCACATGCAAGGTTTCACGGTTCTAAAGATGATTGAGTAGCATGTTCCAGTCCAAAATGCCTTAGATGTGCCAGTAGTTTAATCTCCTTCTTTAACACTGTAAAATGTTCCTACAGATGGGTAAAATGTGTGTGAAAATATCTTTTTTTAATGAAATGTAACAGAAGCCCCACACTTAAAATTGCTTTGAGCAACAGCATACTGTATCAAATGATCTCTTTTAGAAAAGCTTATTTTTCTGAGGCTGAACTCAGAACAGCTAAACACTTAGGTTCTGATTGCTCTGTTCCTCTACAGACCTTGTTGAAACCCCAATGGCTAAAAGACACAGTGGGAAGTTGAAATGTAAAGTGATTGAGAAATGTGTTTGGCGTGCTGCGTGGCCCTGGCGAAACCGCATATAGCACTGATGATAATGGGACAGCCAGCAGGGCGAAATTTAGCGGAGGAGGGGATCAGCAGGCGGCAGGTTTGGCTACAGGCCCAACTTTCCCCTCATCCATCACTCTTCATGAAGTGAAAGGCCAATGTCTCCCTCCTTAAACCCAGCACCCCACCCCAACTATATAACTAACTAGCCCCAACTTAAATAACGCCCGCCCCATTCCCCTCCCTTGTACCCTGAGCACCAGAAGCCCATGTGTGGGGAGAGGAACCCTGGACTGAGGGTGGTTACCTGCCAGTGCGTCCTGAGCCTCGAAGAAGGTGCTGAGGCCCCCTTTGACGTAGGCCAGGCTGCCCTCATTCTTCTTGTTTGCCTGCTTCCTCAGGTTATTGGCCGCAACCCTCAGCTGATCAAAGCTGGGGGAGGGAGAGAGAGGAGGGTGAGTGTGGGCGAGAGCACATAGGGGGAGGAGAGGAGAGAGAGAGAGAGAAAAAGACAGAAAGAGCGAGAGAGAGAGAGAAAGACAGACTTCATTATCCATGAACCCTCGGCCTGGTGCGTCAGAGGCGTCCTAACAGATGCCCCTCTTAATCAGGCGGGCGAGCTGACGGCCTGGCTGAAGTCAGGCCCGCTGTGACGGGAAGCTACAGATGTTTTTCCCCGGGTTTTTTAATCATGCAAAGCGAGAAATTATACAAACACTGACATAAAAGTATACACAAATTTACACAAGGGGTGAGGGGTTGGGTAGTTATGTGAAATTGTTTGCTGTTCAGGTTATGGATTGACAACCTTAAAACCACAGTTATTCTGTGAGACTAGAGACACATGAAAGGTAGCCAAATATGGAGAGGAAAAAAGGTAAGGAAGACAAATGTAAAATAGATAAAAGTAATAGTTAAAGGCTGCTTCAATAAATGTTTAAATGGGTCAGATGAGCCTCTGATTGGCTCATGGGGACTGACCCTTTCTCAGAATGCTTTTCCTGCCATTAAAAGTACAAAGAGGGGCTCAGTTGTACACCCGTGCACGATGACGCCCGAAATAGGGGCCACCCCAGGTACGCCGTGTCCCTGATTGAACTCATTTTCCCAGAATCACTAATGCACACACTCTGACTCACTAGATCAGTTAATAAACTTTAATGCAGTTTTGTACGAGTGTCTTACCTTCATTAAACACAAACATAAAACCTTCCCATACAAGGTCTTTCTTTCACACCTGCTACGCTTGTGGGTTTTTAATTAAAAAAAAAGAAAACCAACTGAAAAGGTCAGCCAGCTGTACTTTGTGAGCTTCTCTTTAAAAGAAATCAAAAAATGTTTAGCTCAAAAAACCTCATTTCTTTTAATCTGAGCAAACAAGACCTTAATCGCATGAGGAAATCTGCACACAACGGCCTGCCTGCAAACCTCTCTCTTACCACGTGGTCTTTCACTGCATCTTCTCTCGCACAAAACCAACCCAATGGAAAAAAACTGTCACATTACTTACTACTACCAAGCTACATCTTTTTAAGATAAACCCTCAGGCACCAAAGCTAAAGGCAAAAGCCAGACACAGACACACACAGATAGACAGACAGACACAGACTACCCTGGCCCAGAGAGCCCCCATACAGATCATACAGAAAGCCTTGTGTGGCCCAACTTGTATTTTCATTAACCTGGGCCTTCATTCACCATCAGTCAACTGCCAATACAATGTTTTTTTTTTTTTTGATAGTCAGTCAGGCAATAAAAGCGCTTGCGGCTTCCTGTTACCTGCCGACAAGCCCTGGGGGCTTCTTATTTGTTTATATATGTCATGATGTTCTGTCAGGAAAGTCATTTTGGGACCAAATCAGCGTTTCCTCTGAGGAAAAAACACACGCACATTAACCAAAACACTGGAGCTACCAATATGCATGGTTCCTGTTATCTGGGTTAAATAAAGTGTAAAAGGGGGTGAAGAGGAGAGCTGGGTGGCCCAAAATAGAAGGCCGGCGGTGCTAATGTGACAGAGTTCAGCTGTGTTCGGCTTGTCCATTATAAAATTTAGCCGTCTTTCCTTTCCTGCCCAAATTTTACACCCGTAATGGGCAACTTCTTCACACAGCAGAGAGAGAAGACAGAAAGGAGGCATAGAACCTGATGGTGAAAATCATAAATTCTACAAAACAAGGTTAATTTCCTATGGGATTAAATACACTGCGCTCTGCCAATAGTGGAGAAGGGAAACAATAAACCACACAGTCAACAAGCCTTACTCTGTGCATAACTCATCAGAGCTCATGGCTGAAAATGGGAGAGGACTGAGGTGCATCTGAAGAACAGGATGTTTGTGGAACTTGCCTGGTGGTGGAGTGGTTCTCGATCAGGTACCAGGTGGCGGAGAAGTTTTCGCTGGTGAAGTCCCCGCTCATCCCGGGAAACATGGTCTCCAGGTCCTTCTGGGGAACCTTGGATCTGGAGGCAAGAGCATTAAACAGTCTGCTGAGGCTTTCCCAAAACCACTGCAGCCCTCAGAGCTAAGGAAGAAAAAACAAACAACACAAAAACCCCAACCACCCAAAAAGAGCTGTCTCCACTGTCTTAACCTCCTTAAGCGCTTCATAATGTCCGGAGACAGCTTAAAGCCGCTCTACAGGCAACCTAGAAACTTGAAAAATTATAATTAAAAACAGTAAAAGAATAAACAAACACGCATATACATATATATTTTATATTCCACACACTTTCACACACTCTTATCTGGCATAATCACATTGATGATAATGAATATCTGCTCCAGTTTTCTTTCTTTTTTTTTTTTTTACATTTCCTCTGATTTACAAATCTCCGTTGTGTGATTGTTTTTTTCCTGTAGGATTTTGTCTGTATGTGTTAACATCAGGACAAATATTTTCAAAAAATTAAACTCCCCAACACTTCAGGGTGTGATTTCAGGTTGTTATCACAACCACTGTTCTTGTAGATAGTCTGAGAATAGAGCTGAATGCTACCTTTAAATTTTCCACACAGAAACTCCCAAGCCTGATTCACCCCTTCCATGACACCCAGTGTCCATCCATGAAACCCAACTAAAATTTCTGCATTATCAGTACTCAAAATACATATTCTCTGGAACTCAGACACATGCACTCAAATTGTCTTGGTATAGAACAACATGAGTTCACACAAAAAAAACTTGAAAGCACCCAGTTGTCATCTTGTCATGTTCCTTAAGCTTTAAACGTGCAAAGCAATGTGGGCAGAAGCTTTGAAATGCAGATCTATCTTGGCTGGGGCCATTGTGTACAGTGAATGACTTGCCATTTTGTACAGCAAATGCCAAAATGTGGCAAACATTTCAAAACAGCTCAAAACCGCTATGGTGACACACTCTCTAAAACTTTCAATGGTGATTATGAGCGTGAGAAAGCAGGCATAATTGCAAAATTCTATTTCATATGCCCATACAGTACTGATTTATGGAGTGAAAACTATCAGGAGACGTTTGAGCCAGCTATATCCAGTGCGGTCAAAATGGGCACTGACATTGTAACCTTTGAAAACTTTAACAGCACCCCTGGCCAAAACGGCAGCTACCGTCAGACCGAGGAATCATCAGATGTCCAAAAACACTAAAATACAATGACACATGATTTGAGAAAAAAGTTGTTAAAATAAGCAAAATTATTAGCCAATGGGAAGAGAAAAAGAAAGAAAAAATAACTTTATAAGATGTCTTATAACACGGAACATAAAACTGAACTAAGAAAAATAACCTCAGTGGTAAAATGCTAGGAAAGAAAATTAATCTTACAACCACAAAAACAAGAGTTATTGCCTGAATTTATGTTTATAATACCAGTTAAGATTTCATTATTTGCTCTGCCACAGTACTCTACTCTGTCTATGCCCTCGCTCAAAGACAGACACTGCCACATCACTCTGCAGCCAGCCCTGCGGGTCAGTTACAGCCTATCACAGTTATATCATATTGTAACAGTTTTAACAGGATGCTTCCACAGCCAGCCCAAATCCAAGGGTCATTTTCAGTCACAGAGCTGCAGGGCTGAGGGGGCAGAAATTTACACTTTACTGTGGTCGGAATCCATCCAGTGGCTGACCTTAAGTTGCCAACTAGAATAGGTGTGTGTGCTTTATCCCTTTGCAAATAAAGTTTGGCTGCTGCAGAGATTTCTGGATTGTCTCCAAATGGTGTTTGTGAATAGATTAAAGAAAGCTTAAGTTTTCAGTCAAAGTTAAGAATTAATGTACATTGAACGCACCCTGTCTGATCAGATCTTAAAGCAGGTGAGCAGAGAGTGGAGTCTGTGAGAGACTGAAGTCTACTGGATGCAGTCTCCTTGTTCAAACACAGCTCTGCGCTCTTTCCACAAGGCATAATAAAACCTCCTTACTCAGCTTACTCAAACACTGCACCGCACGCCATAATGGTCCTGAACCGCACTCAGGCCTGTCCTGGATACAATCTTCACCAGTTTGACTTGATCAAACAATCACTGAGTCCAAACGAACCAAAAATCACTCAACGCAGGCACGTTTGGGCACTCCGGCTCGCACACACTCTCCCTGTGCTGCAGGCAGCAGCAGTGGAAGACATGAGAGAGCAGGGGTGCGGTATAAAGTGGGCCAGCAGGGGGCAGTGTGAGACCAGCCAGGGTGAGTGAGAGGGGCCCTTGGCGTGGGAAGAAAGCTCCCTGGTGCTAGGGGAGGCTGCAGAGCGCTCACTGATCATTAGAGGCCGTCCAGCCCAGTATTTACACGCAGTTTGATCCCTGCTAATGACCCGTGGACAACACAAACCCGGCGCAATGGCCCCCTCCCTTGGCTCAGACTCTATGGGATTTGTTGTTACAGAGCGACCCCTCCCCTTGTACCCCCCCACCCCACCCCCTCACAGCACCCCACCCAACCCCACACCCGGACGTCACAGGATTCAATTAGCGTTCCCCACTGATCGGCCCATCTCCCCGGCTGTGGGAACGAAGCGCGAGGCCCGATGTTATCGGTGTTTAATGACGCCGTTCGCCCCGTGTGGTGCCTCGGTTCTTTTGTACGTGGCATCGCTCGGACAGCAGTCACCCGCCACATGCACCCCCACCCCTGCTTTAAGGGCTTTGGCTGGACCTCGGTCCACACGCAGGAGGGATTTCTGCTCCCCTCTCGTTTAGGGCGGTCTGGTCACTCTGGCTGGAGAACGGCACACTGTATCTCTCCTGAGGATCGCTGGCATGGGAAGAGCAGCGGAGCTTGTATTTTGAGATTTTGAGAGAGCCAGTTCTGCACCATGGACTGACAGTGAAGAGGCACTAACATTCTTTTCCTTTCTTTCAATACAATAATAGACAAGTCCTTATTATTAGTACAACGATATAACATGCATTTTAACCCCTTCTCTCACAGTCACTTATACAAATGTGACCCAAGACCCAGTGAATCACAGCTGGCAGCCCCACACATAGAAAGCAACAGACATAAACATGAAGATGCATCACTTCCACTCTCTCGTCCTCGAGTGTGTGACATACATCACTGCGGTCACAGATGCGTGGGCCTACACGACAAAATGGGGAAAACACTTGAGACCTCATGAAGTAAACTGCACCGTGAATTATTAGCTCAGCACAAACGATTTCCGGACACTGTCCCCTACGTAAACAATGATGTCGTGCTGCGAGGGAGTGTGGAGGAAATGGCGAAAGGCCTGGTTCTCCCCACCATCTCAACTCCAGATGATCAATATCCGTGAGAGAGGTTGACCTTGAATACTGCTCCTCGTGGTCACCACATGGCTCAGGGCAACATCACCGTGACAAATGCAACTATCACTAAGCTAGCACCTGCATGACTCAGCTAACTTTCCTGACCCAGGCATCCTGCATCCTGCAAATCTGGAATCCACAGATTTCTTATGGTGAATCTGACTGGCTTACATGGTTTACTCTCTCACCCATCCCCAAGACTTTGTTCAAAGTAGTAACTGCCCAAAGACTTACTAGTAAAGCACATCCCCAGTATTTTAGCTGAGTTGATAAGCATTGTCGCAATATTTTATGCATTTTTCCCTATGGAAAAGGGCAAAAGGGAGCAAAGAAAGGGCGGATCTTTTCCATGTACCATCTTGCAGCTTGTTGTTGGATTGTAATCGCAGTCATGACCAAAACTACATCAAAACCTGCCTCTATTCTTCGATAGGTCTGTGGTGATTAAATAACAGATATAAACTCATTTCAACCTGAAGAAACAGAAGTCATATCTCCCACTGTGCAATAGAATTGGGAAATATGACAGAACAGGGATGGCACTCTTGATGCACAATGATGTGAAATTGTTTAAACACCACCCTCAAAAAATATTTGTGCAGTTGCAAGCAGAATTAGTTATGGAAATTCTCCCTTCATGGACTGCCCTGGCTCAGGTTACTCTAATTGCTGATTCATATTGCCTTGCGAAAACATGCAGCTTTGCGAGTTTGCCACCCTCTGTTTCTAATGCCCGATAACACCTTAGAGGGGCAGGCAGAAAAGTGGAAGAGGGTGAGAGGGAGAAGATAAGAGGAACAGGAGGAACAGGAAGAAAACCAAAGGTAAGATTTCAGAAATGAAAGATAGCTTTTGATTTCTGTTGTCTTGTACAACACTGAAATAGTTTGAAGAGGAGAGAAGTGGTGTTTTTTTCATATAATTATTCAATTACTTCACTCACTTTGTGCAGTGTGTGATAAATGTTAGATGGGTAATACAATTACCAAGGCTAACTGATTACTTTTAAATGCTGTGATAACACAGAAGTTTGCTCCTGGGATCTACGCCTAGGATCCAATGTGTCAAATAACCAGCCCATTGCGTCATTAAACTAATGTGATCAATCTGGACAGGATCTAATGCAATTTATTATCTCACTGACTTTAATTAATGGTTTATTAAGTCACTGGTTACACGAACCTCCACAATGTCGAAAAACATCACAGCACCAAGCAATGTGAATTAACAGAGCAGTATTTCTCTCTTTCTGTCTCTTTCTGTTTTTTTTTTTCCTCAAGAGGCCATTCCAGGAACTGAAACCTCAAAAACCGACCTGACTGCTTCAAAAGCATTAGGTATTAGCCAAGGCTGGTCTTCCATGCCACAGGAAACAGACAGCCAGCAAACGCCTGGCGAGATATTTTTATTTAGACATATTACCCACAGTTGTCCATTAGTGTTTCTTGAAAAAAAAAATCCCAATATCCCTACATCTCTAACCCCCCCCCCCGTTCCAGGGTCAATGGTATGGCCCTCATCCATAAACACGTACTGCGGACCGCTGCTGACTCATCGCAGCGTGGGGGTGTCAGGCCTCAATTAGGCCCATTTATCACTGGGAATACGCTGAGGTTCCCGTTCCCAATCCACTCCACCCCAATCCCTCCGCATGAATCACCGAATTACCATTCGGCCCCCAAAAATGAGCACGGACCCAGACAGAGTCCAGCTCATGGAAAACTATGAGGAAAACTACATCAAAAAAAAAAAAAGGTCAGACAGGCTGCATCTCTCCCAAACTCACAAGGTATTTGACCGAGGTGGGTGAAAATAACAACACAGGTGACCAGAGAAGTGACACACAAGCTAAAAATAGTGGCAACAAAAGCCTTACTGGGCCTGTAGAATTTCTATATTCTGGATACATGGTTTGTACCAATGTCCTCGTTACCCCAAAAAAAAAAAAAAAAAAACATGCACACATTTGTAAGCTATTAAAATTGCAAGGAGGTGGTCGTCCTGCCCAGCTTTCCCAGAAATGTGAAATATAATTTTTTTAATTGATGCTCCTTAAGAGGAGGTTTTCTCGATGATGAATACTCTATCATATTTTCCCATGAAGTGAGCAGTGGTTTTAAACCATTCTGTACCAACTGTATCAAACATTCTGACATCGCATTTCTTAATGTGTCTGCGCAGCATTTGTTTGTTTACTGTGGTACGACATCATTGAAGGCACATGATACGCCCACAGTTGTTTGAAAAAGAAGCTGACTGACACAGACACAAGACCACCAGATTCTGCACTGCCCTTTCTGAGTGTTTTAAACCTGCAAGCTTAGCAATCTTACTAGCATGTCATGGCCATGGTCTGTGCGTGTGTGTGTGTGTGTGTTCCACAGCTACAAGAGGAAGGAGACTCACCAGAACAGATCTGTAACCCCCGACACATTTCACAGAACAATGCAATTTACCCTTGTTTACACTGCTAAATGACAGACAAGCGGTGCGCGCACTGGGGGAAACAAGCCCCATTAATCCATCACATATGGGCTCAAAGGGACCCAGTTTCCCTGCCCGCCTGCCTACGTGGAGGGAGACCCTGGGACTGAGCATCCACCTCCCTGCTGCCCCCTCACTGCGGCTCGGCGCACCAGCTCTTAATTTGCCCCTAATCCAGAGTTGCTGGAAGCAATCATGGGACTGGGGCTGGAATGTGGAATGCTGGGTACTGGCAGGGTGGGGCGGGGCAGAGTGAGCACGGTGCCTGTGTGTGTGTGTGTGTGTGTGTGTGTGTGTGTATGGGTGGTGCACTGTGTATGAGAGTGTGGGTATAGGGGGCAGTGTGTGAGTGCGCATGCATTTGTGTGACTTTGTGAGTAAGTGCATGTGTCAACGTCACCTACTTGTCGATGTCGATGCCTAGTGGGTTGGCGGGCCGCAGGGACAGAGGGGAGATGCCTTTATTTCGGTCGGTGCGCATGTCGTAGTAGTTCATCTCGTCCACCCACACGGCTGACTGGTCCAGGATACCTGCCACCAGGAAACAGCAGCTGGACGTCAGGCAGGAAACACATACCTATGCAGTGATGTGTGGGCCCTCTCACACAGCTGCAGCCCTCTTAGCCCCAAACAATGGATATTATTACAGAGAGACTCTGTCCAGCTTTACAAAACCTGAGGTTAGTGACAGCACACACCCACAGGTTCTAACGATATGATACAGAGGGAAAGTATATCATATAAATGCACATCTAACAATAACTAAAGTACCCACTCTTTCCACTCTTTAAGCGTACAGCATCCAACACTTTGAGCTGCATTATACAAGATAGTAGTAAACACTGAGCACTCTGGCAGCTTTTCTTGCTATTTACCTGTTCAACTTTGAACACTCACAATGCCAATACAAGGTTACGATTGTGCTTGTAATGTTTTAAGTGTCTTACCCTCTTGTTAAATACAGGGAAAGGTGTTTTTCACTATAAAATAATCACTTTGAACAATGCAATTAATACCAATGTGAATGACACCACAAACCTTGATGATTCTCAGTTTTTTCCTTTTAAAATGACCTTCAGTTAATTTTATTTCTATGTCCTTTTCTTTAAAAAAAAATCATCCACTCACTTTCTCTTTACAAATTAAATAACAAGATAGCATGTCACATCTGTAAAATACCCAAAAAAAATGTGACTGACTGCTTGGCACCTTACACCAACATGTTTTTGGAGAAGGAATGCCTGTTGTCTGACAGGCAACACTGTGTGCACTGGGGCAGCACAGGTGTGTGAAGGTGTTGTGCCCTTCCTGTATAGCTGTGTAAGTGAGGCTCTGAGTGCACCATGGTGAACACACACACGCTTTCACACAGCGGGCAGCTGCTGGGGCTCGCCATCTGTGGCAGGGAAGATTAATGCCCTGCCCTGGAGGGGAAGGGCCAAGAACAGTAAACTGTGGAAACAGAGGGAGCGAGGGAGACCGGGGTGATGACAGCCTGCCACGGCACCCGCCCCTTACCGATTTTCTCCGTTTTCAGGAGCTTGAAGGAGACGGTGGAGGTCCCATCGCCGCCGGACTTGGTGGTGACGATGATCTCCCCTTTGTCGTCTTTGGCCGGTCCCACCCGGCAGACAATCTTGCTGGCACTCATCCATTCGGCGGTCAGGAGGCAGTTGTGTCCACAGATGGACAGCCCTGTAGGTGGTGTAACAGAATGTCAGTAAAAGTGGGTAACATTGATAGTGTACAGCATGTTGCCGGTATCGCAAAACATTGGTTTATATTCAAAAAGATTCAACTTCTTAGTAAATAAAATATAACAGTTTTTTTAACTACTTGATGTTACATAAGTAACATGGTATTGAGGATAATCTTTAGTACCCAGACCCTTAAAACACGGAGAATACAGATGATACAGGCTTTCTATCTATGCATCGATCCCAAAAAACAAAACGCAACTTAAAAATCTCAAAATGGTGTACATGCTCACTGAATAGCCAGCCCCTTAATGATGAGGTCTGTTCCCCGAGAGGGGAGAGAGGGGCAGAGCAGCCTCATTCTGCCAGTCAGCGGTGATGGTGGGTGTTTTGTTTGAGTTGCGCGGTAATCATCAGGGGTCAAAGTTCAGACAGGGTCAGGGCCCCAGTCTTGTAGGTGGCCGACCTGTTCAAGGATCTGTCACTCCTAACAACACCCCCTTCCCCCCCGCCCCCAGCTCAAGACTCAACAACTCACTGGACCCAAACACCCCCGCCCCCTCCACTTTGTCTTCACGTGGCACACAAGTAGTCATCACCCACTCAAGAGGGTGTTTATCACATGAGCCCCCTGGGGGAGAAAACCCCCCACCATTTCACTCCTAAGCAGGCAATTACAGATTTATCTTCCCTCTCTTATTTTTCCCTGGAAGCAGCGCTTCTACAATCATGACCAGGAGGGGCATCAAAGATTACCAACGTACCAAACCAGATCAGACTAGATCGGCCCCAGAGAGCAGAGGGGCAGACCGCCATCTTCAGATAGCGCCGGAGTGGAGAAGAGTGCACAAGTGCTGGGGTATGAATAATTCAAACAAAGCAGACCATGTATAAAACAGAAGACCAAACACTCATGACGCAACCATTAGGACATGTTCCATGGATAATTTGGCATTTTCCTATTTAAACTGCAACTGGTAGATGGAGCAGAGGTTATATAAACACTCCAGAGTGTTGGTATGTCTGTCTGTCTATGACCAGGACAGCAGAAGGTTATGGACAGATTCAGGTAACAAATGCTAGGATTACTGTCTTTAAGACACTGAATAAAATAAGCAGTTTTTGGCTACATAATATATTTGAGTTATTTACAGACAAGCCACTTAATTTCCCAGAAGAAGAGCAGTCATTTCAAATGGGCTTTTTTTGAGGGAACTGTCAAAGATGGAAGATATATACATTCTAAGTATATACACCATGCTTTTCATTGAAAGTATATATATATATATACACACACACACACACACACACACACACAGCTTTCTAAAGCTGTTAATTACTGTCCTTGGTTGGTACAGACAAAAGGTATGGTGATAAAAATGACACATGTACGTAATCATTTTCTCTGGGGAAGCATGCCAGCAAAACAAAAACTGAGTCTGGTGTTGGAAGTAATTTTCAAATCTCGCAATGGCTGGAAGCTTGGGAACACTGTTGCTAGAGCTAGTGAAATTTTGGACACCCTGAGTGTGTCTAACATTTTTGTTTTAAGTTTTGAATAAAAACAGCAAAATATTGTAGCTGCATTTCAGGAGAAGCTACAGATGATTACCTTAATGTCTGAGATTCACACTCAAAATCATCATCAGAAAACCATCTCACCTGCCCACCTACCCCCCACCTTGCGTCACTACACTGTCTGGTGACTTCAAGCAACAATACTACAAAACGCTAGCCACCTCCAAACGACAAAACTGCAGTCACAACGCCGGCTTTTTTGGCTGTGATAAACACCCGGGGTGGGACCCTTGGCCTGCCATTCCTCTCTGCATACCAAACCACCAGCCCCCTCCACCCCTCTAGATCCATCTTGTGATAATGTTTTCGCGGCTTTAAATACACCTACAGTTACAAGTGCAACAATCTTTTCAATAAGCGTGTTATGTGTCCGAGATAAAGCAGATTACGGGACTCTGAGAGCGTAATCAGAAGAGGATTTTTCATTAAGCCTTCACACGGGCTATGAAAACAGCACGGCTCCAAATCAAACGGGGGCCCAGCGCGAATACGCAGCCCTGTGTGACCCCAACAGCAGCCTCCAATGATGGGGCCCCCACCTGGGGGGTGGGGGGTTTCTTGGAGGTTTAGTCAACACTCATTTAGTGTAAATTTGGGAGAGGACTTTTCCTTTGAAAAACCTTTCCTTGAAACGTCCCCGGCTGTATACATAAAAGCGGGTGGCTTGGCACCGTCAATTGAAAACGGACAGCTCTATTTTATTTTTCTACGCATCAGGCGACAAGCTGGGGAAGGTCACGCAGCTATCCTGCCAGGGCCTTGTGTGTGAAGAGTGCATGTGTGTATCTGGGATTTTTTCAGTGGTTTATGTTTAGTTTTGTTGTTTTTTACAGAGGAACGGCAGTGCCTTGAAGAATCGCGTAAAAAATGATGGTGAAGCCAAGGCATGAATCATAGTCCTTTTTCTAAACATTTCGACTCAGTGACTAAAGCCGATTTTATTTTTAAGCTAGAAACGAGAGAAATCGGTTGGCGCCGTGGATTCTGTGCAGTTCCAGGGAAAGCTGGGCTAAAACACGCGTATGGATATGGAACTGGAGCAGCGGACCTGCATGGCATGGCTGCTCCAGAAACCCCACATACGGGAACCCACTGGGCCAATAAGCCATCAGAACATAAAGCTGGATGAATGTATACACTGTGAAATGGAGACAAACAGAGAGAGGGAGGGAGGGAGAGAGCGAGCGAGAGAGAATTCTCCACCATTCTGCACAGTTACACAGAGAAAGACAGAGGGTTAGACGGAGCGATGGACAGAAGGCGAGAGAAGGACAGATGATGAAAAGACAGTGGTGTACCATGTCTCACTGCCAGATGACCCTGTCCAGAAGCTGGGTTTGTCTTCTCTCTAAAACTCTCTCTCTAACACAACTGTCCATCTCAGTGACTGCAGAACGGTTAGCTTCTTCACAATCCTCTCTCCTCATTACCGAGAAACAAGCGTGCCCCTGTGTCTCTCTCTCTCTACACCGAGCTCTCTAATTCTCCAGTTCCCTGAACAAGACTGTCTATCTCTCTCACTCTAACTGCCAGTGAAATGGCAATCAGTTGCCCAAACTCTACAGCCGTCTATCTCACTCTTTCTCTCACTCTTTCCATCAGTCCATACTGCTCTGTGGAACTGCTTCCTAAAACGATTGTTTTTCTTTCTTTCTCTCCCTCATTTTATCACTCTTGCTCAGTTTTGTCCTGCTCTGTAGCCCTGATCTGACCCTGTAGATACTAGAGGCAGTGCAGGGAAAACCCATCAGGGAGCACAAACAGAACGACACTTCCCCACCACCTCACACAATGCACTGAACACCAGCTCAGGGAAAACACACATTCACATGTGAAATATCAGACTGTTTTTCTCATACAAAGACACATTTAAATATCCATCTGAAATACTGCTACATCCCATTCAAGTACCTACACTTCAACTGTTGGTAAAAAAAAAAAAAAAAAAAAAAAAAAAAAAAATGCATTTCCACAGACCAATATATAACTACAACATCTATGATAAAATGTGCACTAGCATCTAACACATTATATTTGAAAAGTTCAAAATAAAACTTGCATTCATATACTCACAACACACAACTGTTACACAAATATCACATTTATATAATTTTACTGGGACAAAATGTGTACAAGATCAGCACATGACACATTTGATGTGAATGTGTTCATAAATCATAAGAACTTAATATTCTAAAAATAAATCAATACATTATAAGAAATACTAAAATGTTGATGAATAGAATTAACATAAATTTCTGCATCTGAAGTAGCTAACAATTCAGCTGGAAAAATTACACATTGTGGTTGTGTATATCATGTATATTACTGAGAAATAACGAAATAAATCTTTTAGAGGACAGAGTGAATTTATATTCTACAAATTAAACCATACAGAAAAGTAACAAAAATGAATAAACATCAAACATTTCATTTACTCAACTAAAAGAACTTTTGTTTTTATATTTCATCTTTAATTCACAACTGTAATTTTTCATACAATATAAATTTTAAAAACCCACATTACTATTTTGGGGGGGAAGCTACAAACTAAGAAAGTCTGGAGAACAATTTCTATTTCATTATAAGAACAAAACAAGGAGTGATGGTTTGCAGACAAAAGGCATTTCATTACAACATCCATGTAACAATATATTCCTCAAACTCCCTCCGATAAATATTTTGTCAAATAAACACAGTTAAATATTGCCCATCTTGCATTTTCACAGCCAACTGAAAAATTTCAATGAAAATTTCACCCATTCCACAGTTACTCAATGTGTACATATCTCCGCAGATGACGAATAATATTACTAAACTAAATATTACTAAAATCCAAAAAGAATGCTTATACCAAATACTTGGTGCATTATTAAATTCCCCACCGTTAAATATGGAAAATATTGAGCAGTGAAAAGGCACCACATTTGGCTCCCAGCCTGATAAGGAAATATTTTTCTTAATTTTTATCTGAAAACATTTTCAAGCACGGCAATATCAGGAATATTTTAGGGAGTGTGCAGGAGAAACATGATAACTCAAACAAAGCTCATTTTATGAAGGTGCTCATTCCTGTGAGATATGGAGTTTTTCAATTTTTTTCATGAAATACTGGAAACAGAATGAAATCAAGATAAATTATGTAAATTATAATAAGAAAATTGCTTTTAATTTTAGTAGGAAAAAATGAAACAGCACCCTGACATTTTTTATGTTAAATTCAAGGCATTTATATGAATAGGACTCAACTGTATGTAAATGCAGTTCCAAAATCTAGCAACCCCAATCAGAGATACTTTAAAAATATTCATTTTAAATGCTTTTAAATAGTTTTTTTTCCCATTCAGATACTCCCCAACATTTTAACACAAAATAAATGTACGTGCAAGTAATCCATTCAATTATTCTTTGGAAGTTTGAGAAAGACTACCTCTTACAATTCATATTTCTAAAATGTATGTTTTGCCATGGTTTAGGGGGCACACAATTAATTAAAGATACTTCACATCATTATTTTACAACTCATTTAATTAAAAGCTAAGTTAGTTAACATTATTTGTAACTACTGTTCATGTTCCATACCCAAATCCAAAAACAGTTGCTTCGGGAAAACCTGAGATCTCATTTTGAAAGAAAAACAAACAATGGCTGAGCTAAATTCAGAACCCTTCTTAAAATACTTGGAACGTTTTCTCCGTTTTTTTTTTCATGGAGAAAACATTTCATGTAAATATTGTGTTTGGTTTTGTTTTAATGAAAATAAATAATAAATATCTTACCGATGAGGTCGGCGGGGCCGGTGCCGAGATTCTCCCCGCGGATGGTGACCTTGGTCCACGGGGTGCCCTCGTTGGGCGAGATGCCGGTCACAAGGGGAGGCTGGCGAGAGCGCGACATGGCGGGGTTTCCTGGAGGTGGCACTGTGCGGATATCTGCCACCTGCCAACACAGAGAGGGCAAAAACCGGGCACTCAACAACACAGAAACAAAGGGTAATATTAACTAAGCTTAGTTAAACTATGTAAGTTTGTATTGTTTTTGATGTTTATTATCACTTACTATTTTATCTATTAATTATCCTCCACCCATTTTTATTATTTCTGTTACCGATTGTGCGGCTATAACTGTTTATGTGCTTTGGCAATACAAAATTTAGTAACTGTCATAGCAATGAGGCAGATTTGAACTGAACTGACAAAGAAAGACAAACAGAATACACCAGTTTTGTATGATGATGAACTTGCAGTTGTGGTGGAAATGTAAAGGAGACAGACCAAGGTACAGGGCATGCCAGTCAACAGCCCAAAATAAAAGCAGGGCTAAAAATCAATGTAAAGATAGAAGTGGAAGGCCACAACTGAGAAGTCTTCAGTGGGCAGTGAAACACCCGTTCTCTTCAGTGAGGACACCATGGTACTTTCTAGTTTCCAAAACAAACAAATTACCCTGCAGTGCTGCCACAGACTTTCCCGGTTTACAAAATACGTTGTTCTATTAAAAAATATTTAAATTAGATGTTATCCCATTTCTGTTCCTCATCAAATAATTGAAGATTTTATTAGGTCACAATTTCAATCAACAGGGAAACAACCCCATTCCTATCTAATCTAACATTTGTATCGAACGCTGCTTAAACCATTGCAGTGTGACTATTGTGTTTGGCAGTGAAAAGGCTGATAACTTAATTGCGAACAGGCGCTCCGGCCACGTGAAATGTGAAAATGTGTGAAAGAGGCCATGTCAAGATGTATTATTCAATTTATTAAAGTTTTGGATACACAAAGAACACAACAAATAAATTGCACAACAGGAAATGGAAACTCATTGAAATGCATCGATTGTGTCGCACCTGGAAATCATTTTGCAAAAAAAAAAACCCAAGGAGACGTCAACCTCTCAATCATAACATGCGTTTCCCTGAAACTCCAGCAGAAACAGCAGAGTTCGGGCCTGTACGAAAAAAAAAAAGACTGCAGGGGAGGGAGAAACACATGCATCCCTGCTTGAAAAATAAAATCGCTTTTAATGCAGTTAGAAAAACAGCAGCCATGTTTGCAAATACACGGCTGCCAGCTTTGGCCAGGGATAACAAGCCAGCCTTTCTGTAGCGCAGCATGAGCGCACTGCCTTCCTACAGCCCCAAAAACACGCTTTCCACAAACAAGATGGAGTTCACACAGGCTGCAGACCAAAACAACACTCATCAAAATTATCAAAATCACAACAGCAGTTCTCTTGCATACCTTACATTTTACATGGTATCCTGGGTATATAAGTAGGGTATGTTTCCCACAACTGTACAACAGTGGTGCCTCTCATAGGAATCAAACCTGCAACCACCCGATAACAAGTTTAGGTCTATAGGCATGCAGGCAAACTTCCGCTTCAGTCAACATGCTTCAGTCAACAGGCATCTTGGACACTAAGCAAAATAATCATCTAAATCAAGCAAAATTTTGTAAAAAAAAACAGAAATGAAGGCATGCTTTCCCATTAAGGGAAGCATTAGCTGACAAGCATGTACAATGACAAACACAGTAAACAAAGCAGCAAATGATCAATGCTGTTTTTATGAATTTTCACATTTAGCCTCACTTTGAAAACAATCCTATTTCCAACATCAGGCATAAGCTGAAATGAACTTCTAAAGCTATGAAATTTCAGGAGCTTGACTGAATGAGTTTAGAGCCAGGTTTAAATACATACATGGCATTAAATGCCAAGTGGAGCAATCTGTATTTAAAGTAATCAGTTAGCTGTGTACCCTTCTGTGATGAAACATTCAGATTTTATGAACATTATGTGTATTTTGATGCTATTATGTAGGCCAGTGTCTGTAACTATGAGCTGCTGTTTTTGTTGCCAGGTCACTCTTGGAAAATTTGAAATGTGAATGAGACAAATTTAGTTAAATGAAAATGTAAGCAAATGAATAAGATGTGGAGGAGGTAGCGCATGCTCCTCTCACACACCCACTCCTCCACCTGGCTCTCTCCAGCCCAGAATATCTCAGTCTGGCTGCAGCCCGGGGTCTCCCTGAGTGCCTGACAGCCTGACAGGGGTAGTGGAGGCCTGACACAGGAGGAGATGGAAGGTTAATAGCCTTTAAACAAGTGTTACATGGTTCATTCATCAGGCTCTATATGTGTGCGTGCTGGAGGATGAGGGCATTGTTTCGGCAAAAGGCCATGACCGTTGTGTTTTGCCTGTGGGGAAGCTGGGGAAGGACCACCTCTCTCCTCTTCTCTACTCTCTCCCTTTCCCTCTGCCTCTCTCACACTCACAAACATGCATGTGTGCACACATAAACAATCACAAACAAGCAAACACACAAGAGCATGCACATACACACACACACAATCACAAAGACTCTAAACCACAAACACACACATGCACACACACACACACACACACAACACAGTCAATCACACACACACACTCTCTCTCTCTCTCTCCACACACACACACACACACACACACACACACACACACACACACACACACACACACAGGCCACTCTGTGCACTCCCTCCATCCTGGGCAGAGTGACAGCTCAGGAGGCCTTTGCGTGCGAGGGGCCGGGGCTGGCGCTGTGTGGTCTGGGTGTGTGGTCTCCAGCACGGGCCGAGAAAAGACCCAGTGTGTTTACTTTACTCTGGGCCTCGCGCGGCCGCAGGAACCCTGCCCAGACGCTGCGCTCCTCAGCGCTCCTCTCTACTCCGCTAACCCCCACCCCACCGGCCAATCCCCGCACAGCCCATCACCCCCGGAACCAAAGCGGGTATGGGGGGGGGGGTACAGGTATCCTCCCTCCACAGCCACAGAGCTGGGCTGCAGTGTGCGCCCAATGTGCATTTTGAACGCCCGGCAGGGAAGCATGAGGAGAATCTGCTGTAACGGTTACCCAAAACCCACAAAGAATCATTGCTGGTATAGAATTACAATGCGTATGAAATATGAGGACCGCATTTTTGACATTTTTATGTGTGCCGCACATCTGTTCTAAAGAGCTCGGAGCCGTGCTGCTGTCAAAGTGTCTCTATCTAGGGAGATAATGCAGAGGAAACTTAGCGCTATCAGCCAGACGGCACTGAAAGAACTTTGGCTAAGTCAGCAGCCCTAGAGCCCACAAGCCTCATAAACACTAACTACGGTGATGAGTTTGTTAAAACTACTGTAACTGCAGTAGGACTTAATGCATGTCACGGTATGCAGCAAATGAGAAGAAATAGCTGCATTGTTCCAGGAAGGCAGCCCTGATTCGGTGGGCTCTTTGTAAAACCACATACTGCATTTAGCCTACCCTTTGCTTGAGTGCTGCTGGCTTACCCTGATGCTAAGCATCTTCCTGGTTATTCCACCCATGGGTACCCTGGATCAGTGACATCTCTGGTCATGTTTATTTTTACAGCTGGCCTTTAGAGGGCAGCAGAGGACCCTTTTAATGTCAGACTGGAAGTCTGCAACCAAAAATGCATCAGGGTCTTTTACCACCTTCACTGCTGAAGCCTGCCACACAACTGTGCAGATCCTACATGCTCCACCATGCTAAAATAAAACTAAACATAATGAAAACTAAAAATTACATTTTTTCTGGAATTGATCAACTCTGGGACCAATTAACTAATTTCCATCCTGGTATAATGTATAACCTGATATAACCTGAGCACAAGATTATTTTCTTACTTCTATTTGACCTCACTAATTAACTGCTCACAGGGCCAGATGATGCATGCAGCCACAGATAACTGCTTGTGTGTAAACTGTCCAGATTAACGTAAATGTGTAGTCTACTGCAATATACAGTTTTGGTCTTGTTTCAGCTGTTTATGAAAGTTGTACACAGATACAGTGGCAGACCTTCCTATGGATGCTGTTCCTCGAATGAATGAAAAAAAGAACATTTTTTTTATTTTCTTTCGGCTGAGGCATTACTCTAAATGAGTGTGAGCATCCGCGCTCTGTCCTGCACACTTCAGTGTGTTTTTCCCGCCGCTGTAAGACTCAGCAGCTGTGAGGGCTTCCACGCAGCTTGTCGCCCGGGCCATGTGATTGATTAGCGGACCGAGGTAGGCCATTAATCTGCCTCCGCGCAGCGTAAACCTCGTCTGGCACTCCCACGGCCGGCGGCTGGGGCTGGGTGCTGGGGAGGGGCTCATCTGGGCGGTGCTCCTGGGGGAGAGGGGAGAGATGCTGCCGCACTACTTCCTGGTCGCCGGGGCAGATTGTTGAGTCTAGGGCAGGGGCCTAATGGGGGCCCTTTGCTCCCGCGACCCCCACTCCTCCAAGCCCATGTCCTCACCCTCCACTCCCAACCCCGTGTGCTCTTTTCCACTTTCCATCAGCTTTACCTTAATGAATATGATGCGATTGCCACTTTACATTTTATTTTACCCTTTAATTTAACCAGGTAGGTCAACTAAGAACACAGCTCCCTTTTTCTTTGATTACTGGTACCATTCCAGGAAATACAGGAAAAAAAAAAAAACATGCTGTGCCACAAGCCTCAAAGTCATCCAATACCAAGAGCTAAAGAGGTCTATTCCATGGTCTTCTTACATCATCAGTGTGCGCCAGTGTGAGCATGAACCACAGTTAGAGCTACATCCTTCCCCAGCGGATTGAAAGAGAGGGTGTGCGGCTGAGATTTCAGCAGCAGCAAAAGCTCTGCCTGCTGGAAGTGTTCCATTCCCACTCCATTTTAGCTCCAATAACATTTCCTCATCAAAAGTTGCTGGAGGTCAATATGCACACAACAATTACTTCTCCAGTCCTGAATATGAATATCAAAAAAAATATTAAAGACCATCCAAAATTGTATAATTTGAAAAAGCCTTATATGTGGCTGAGAGGAGTAAGAAACAGTGCATTTCAGCAATGGTAGCCGTCATCAGGATGATAATTTGCCATGTAGTGCTAACATTTTAATTGGTGTAACACTAGAGAACTGTTTTTCTTGGAAAAGACATTTTCAACTATTTATGTACTTTAAAAAACTGTAATTTCGTCACACCATATAATTCACTGCCCTACCCATAATTCCCTTGGGTAGGGCTGGGTGGCCCTTCCCCTGTGTGACTCAATACTCCGTTTACAGACACGTCCTGTCAGCAGCTCCCACCATGGGCCTAAAAAGACAATCTCACTCTCTAATCAAAAATTGAAAGTAAAAAAAGCACAAACAAAAAAAGTAACTTTCTCTTGCTTATGTTAAAAAAAGTTTAGAAAGATAAATAAAAGTGAAATAAAAAGCTGAAAGATGCTACAAAAAACAAATGGTCATTATGCAGCCAGAGTTCTGCTTTAGCCCCTCTCCCTCTGGCACAGCCTGCACTCTGCTGCTGATCACCGCTGAGAGGGGAAAAGTGGCATGTGGGATTCCTCCAGGTGGAATGCATGTGATGGAAGAACCTGAAACCGGTGATAGCTTTTTCACGTAGCTGTAATTTTCAGCGCTTTCATGCATGGAACTTTTTTACAGCGCAATGCAGCGAGCGAGGCAATTACGAAGGAATGCATGTGGAATGTCTTGAGAAATGGTTTAGCTCACCGAGCGTCCACGGGATTATAATATATATGCAAACATCAATCTCAAAGCAGATGGAAACAATTGCTTAATTATATGTTTCAGCACTGGACACTTCAGACAACGAAAGAGAAAAGAGGCGTAAACATCTCACACCACAAACTACACTCCATCCTACTGCACTGTGCAGAAATTAAAACAATGAATATGCTGTAGGCTGGCTTCTTGGAAGCAGAAAATATCTTTACTACACCTATATCTACTCCTATTAAAAGCAGTGACAAAGAAATCGTACTGTACCATTGTATCAAGAGAAGGTGCTCACTGTGTAACACAACTGAGAAAAATATTGCTGACATGATTTACCAATTACAACAATGCACTGTAATAATTTACATATATACATAAAGGCAGTTTTCTTGTTTATTTTACAGTGTGTACCCCCCTCCCCTCTCTCTTTCATCCCCCTCCATCTTCCTCTTCCTATACCTCTATGAGGGCAGCGGTTTGACGCGTGAGACACGAGCCCCTCAGCTGAATTCCCCCGTCTCCCGTGGCTATCAGGGCCCTCCTGTTTTTAGATGCGCCGGTGTTTTTTGACTCCCCTGCTCTTTGGACTTTCCTCCCTGTATCAAAGGCCCGATCTGGCCCAGGCTCACCACCCACCGAGAGGCGAAACACAATCGGGACCAAACACAATGTGTTTTTCGCCCCGCATCCTGGACAAACAGCCCTTTGAACGGCCGTGCCGAGGATAGGGGGCCCGGCCGAAATGCCACGAGGCGGATGCGCCTCTACCACACACTGCAACCACGGAGGGACCGCGCCGAATGTACGGCGAGTGAGTGCTGGAACAAAGACAATGCAGTTAGGCAAAACCGTCTGCTATCAGCAAAAAAATTAAACAAAACATTTTTCTCTTAACCTTCGGTGTGTGTGGTTTAATCTTCTTTTTGTTTGTTGATTTTTTTTCTCTCCCCTCACACACAGCAAAATTTTTCAGTGTAAAATAAACTGTGATGGGTGTATTCTACGGTGACCGTACACATTTTAACCAATTTGACCACATCGCTCCTAACAGTGGGCTAACTGTTTTACTGGATTACAATACTTCATTTTCCTGTCCTTTCATCAACACGCACAAAAGCAGCTGTTACATAATTAAAATGTACTTTTCCCATGACATATGATACAGGATATCCATTACGTGACACCACAAACATGGCAAAAATAGGCTGTAAATAGCATGACCACAGAGCATAGTGCCTATGAGTTTAACCTAGCAGAGCAGGAGAGAGTAGAGGGTGGTGATGGGAGAGGGGAGCAGGGGTGTAGTTAGTTTCTGCTTCATAATGTCATGCAGCCTGCTGCCTCTTCATCTTAACTGCCCTCTCATCCCTGAGTGTAAGGCAGTGCTTCACTTCAGAGCGGCAGCCTTAAAGCCTTCCGGTATCCCCCCAGATACAGTACCTGTGTCAGAGCACAGGACAGCATGGTGGGCTCTCGCTCTCACACACTCACACAGAGACACACACACACACACACACACACACACACACACACACACACACACACACACACACACACACACACACCCCTCTCCTGAGGTCTGGGCTATTTTTCCCCTACTGTGTAAACAAATTGAGCGATGTGGAGCCTGCAGCAGGGGGCATGTTCTCTCTGCCAGAGGAGGGGTGGGGGTGGGGTTGGGGGGTTAGTACCGCTCTCTGGGCACAGGCAGACGGGAGCGCCCCGGCTCGTTGTCGTCAGGGGGATAGCCCTGCTGGAGACAGCAGCGGGGTGGGCTGGGCCTTTGTTTAGAGACTGTGCGGCCTCCCTGAGAGGGCTCAACGATACTCTTCATTTAGCCACTTAAACAGCAGCTCCTCTGGGACTGCTGAGATACAGAGGGAAGCACAACACACTAAAGACACACATATTCAACAGGACACACACACACAGTTACATATACACACTAACACAGTCTCTCTCACTGATATGTGCACACACACATACAAATGTTTGACACACATATAATCACAACAAACACTGACAGACTAACTCACTCACGCACACTTTTATTCAATACAAAAACACAGGAACACACAGTATGTTTTAACACCCACATAAAGCTACCTTACAATACACACATATGAAGTAGTGCACACAAACACAGACACATACATACTCTCACACATGCAAATACTTGACACATGTATACACATTTGTATACACACATAAACACAAGCAAAACATATCTGACACATACCTACTGTGCACACTCTCAAACATACATGCTTGAGTTACAACATACACATGAACAAACTTACACAATAACTCTCATATCACAGCGTTATAGTCACCATAACCAAAAGCACAGACAGCACTATCCCCAGTCCCCCGGAACATGGTGGACAGGGGCGGGGGTGTGTGGAGGGGGTGGCGGAGGGCGGAAGGTGCTGGTGGTCGTTCACAAGCGATTAGCAGGGATCTGGGGGAGCGTTGTGTTACAGGGCTCAGGAATGGTAAGTGGTGCGTTTCACCTGTGTGAGAGCGGACCACATATGGGAGTGATTGCCTGCACCGTGTCTGTGTTATACACAAAGGGTCCCTTTCAGATCTGGGGGGTGGTGGGGGGTGTTCACTCAGGGAGAGTGGAGGGGGGTCCCCAATACTGCACACACCTCTGTCCTCTGTCAGACTGAGTATAACCCTCCCCATCAAGCATCACACTGCTCTAATGTTAAACAAACACCGTTTGATCAAAGTTCTCTATTTGAAGAGAAATTACAGGCCCTAATGTAGAATGTAGCACTTTTTTTTTTTTTTAGAACATTCCTTTTTCTAGTATTACACCGATCAACACCAACAGTGCTGCTGCAGACACATGCTGTGAGCAAGAGGGATGACATCACTTAGCCTCAGGACAGAGCTCACACCGCACTGCAGAGCGCGCCACCACGACCATGCACCTTATTTATGTGTGTGTTTAGCCTAATCGCTAAACCCATGGTAATGAGAAGGAAAGAAATTAAGTCTGAGAAGACTTGCTGAAACTAAAAAAATATCTCTTGTCATGTAAGGGAACATTTTTTAAACTCCAGGCAAATGTTGCATGTAGTAGATTTAGATAAATCAGTCATTTATTATGTTATAAATATAAGATAAAAAAGTGCACATCAAAGACCACCAAGGTTTCAAGGATTTGATTCATTGTATGCCTTATCAAAAGGATAAACAGCATGGGTGATATGGCTTCATCACATACGCAAAAAACATAATGATCGTAACCGGATTGTGTCACTGTGTTTTAGGCCAAACTGATACGACAATGTTAACAATTAGATATCTAAATCTAATGCCATGGAAACAGCTGCAGAAATAAGGAACCCAAAAGGATGGCTTCACTTTTACTTACAACTGAATACAAATGTTATGGTTTTTCTCCACATGCACAGTTTTGAGAATACATTTTTATGATTGCTGAACTAGCCAAGGTCTTCCCCCATATCAGTTCAAAAGTTGGAACCAACTTTTCGTCTACAACTACAACAACAAAGTAACTCTGGGTGGACAACCAGTTCTTTTCAGCTACAAAGCTGGGGTCATCTCTTACCCTCTGACCTTTAACCCTATCTACCCTCTCAATCACCTGTCAATTTTTGGATGAGAAGGACATTAAGTCTAAAATTGTATTTAATTTTTATTTCGTTTAATTTTGATCCTAGAAAAATTAATATCAGTATGGAACGGTAATGTAAAAATCTAAATTCAGTTAAAATTGTAGGACACTCTTGGAACATTAGCGGGTGTCCATGATAACAGTGACTGGATTACGATGTGATGAGATGTGTCTGACTCATGCAGGTGTGTTTGCTGAAAACACATTTGCATTTGCAGCATTACTCTGCGGAGAATACAAACAAACAAAGATGCGTGTCTGAACATGTGCTAAGCTTTATCTTTCAATTGGACAGAGGAACAGCGTTGGATGTGCTAAAAATGAAAGAAAGCAAAAATAACAGACAGATGATTTTATAAACATCTTCCAACCATGACATTTAATCCTGCTTATTGTAGGATACTGTCTCACCTGCCTAAAAAACATTCCCTGTTACAGAGTTGTTGTTTGTTGTTAAAGCTATAAATCCTTCACAGTAATAGCTAGTATGGGACATTTTTAACAGCGGTTGTTGCCGCAGCTTATTGAGAATCATAGCGTTTTTGAGAGGGATTAGTCAAAAAATGGCAGCCTCCATTCAATGAGACAGATGCTTTCCATGCTTCTGCTTTTACATAACAGAGAGTGTTTCAGAGAGACAAACCAGTGCCTGAACCGTTTAGAAGAAATGGTCAATAACGCCACAATCATCTAAAATGAGTACTAAAAGAAGAGCCTGTGTGGGTTGAATGGCCTGTTCTCATTATATATTTAAAACATTTTTTCAGACGATAATGATCAAGCATAGGAGTGGCTTGCAGTGGTCCTGGGGGTCTTCTGTATTTTCAGGTTTTTGTTTACACCCCAAAATTAAGTTAAATCCAAAAAACCAAGAGAAAGGAGTAAACGATGTAATCTACTTTAACTGATCACTAAAACTGTTTGTAATAACAAAAATCAGTTGAGCCTGCAGCTTTCCAGATAGTTATGTCAAACTCCCATCAAGTACTCCAATGAAAGCTAATGGTACATAACACCTTTTACACTGACAAGCTATGATAACTGGTGTGGGCTAAATCTATCGCGGTGTGACTGGGTAACTTCAATTCAATTTTGCGGCCAAAGCTTCCTGTAATTTGATTGGTGCCAGCAGGCTTTTGCTAGAGGATTTAGTTGACTTAAGCGAGCACAGTTCAACCATATTGGAGTAGTGAACTAGTCCAGGCTCATAGTTATGAAGTGAGGTCAGGCGTAGCCTGGGTATGGATACTGTACCCATACCCATGGCTTCCTGCTTTTTTACTCAGCTGGAAAAAGTGGTCAGTCATTTCGACCACAGTGACTCAGCACTAATAGTAAGTGCCACAGATAGTTCCTCCGGCATATGAGAAAATGGTGTCAGTGTAGGTCAAGCACACACATTATTTACTCATGTTTGTTATGTTTCGATTGGTTGTTTGTTTGTTTCTACTTTTTTTTACCCCATCCCCCCCCTTTCCTGGTAAGGCACCGACTCCTGATTTAACACTGGAACAATAAACAGGATCCCAATATCATGGAAGATTAATTTAGTGACATGTTTTTAAAGGCTTAACTACTGGAAACAATACTGGACTTTCTATTAAAGTATCCAAAATTGAAACAGCAGCTTAGCCAAGACATTGAGGACTGCGTTTCTCCGTAATCTATTTTGATTATTTCAAACCTCTGTGAAATTGCACACAATGCCCACATTAAAAGAGGTGGCCGATAGGAAAAACAGAAATGTCTTGATAAAGATCCAACAGGAATATGAAATTTGTCAGTCAATCATTATAATACAAAAACGTGCAAGAATTTTCTATTTTATGACCCAACTGATTTTAACAACACACCTTTTTCATACTAAATAAGAATCTCTTCAAGCATGCAATAATTTACACAAATTGCAGAATTTCTGTAATGATATTACAAGGTCTCATGTGCCCACAAAAATATGCTTAAAGTTACAGCAGTACTATTAAGTGTGAAGTGCTATGGTCCTATGGTCCAAATGTAAAGTGTATTTTCAACTACAGCACTAAATAGTAGGCTAAGTGTAAAAATACAGTTTTGTAGTCTTGAATACAGCTAAATGCAAAGATGCAAAATTTTATAATTATATAAAATATAATTTTATAAAAAATTATAATTATTTATAATTTTATAATTATAAGTTTACATTGTAGGCTGTACACAACCACAGATGTAAATTCTAAATGTAAAATGCAAGGTGTAACTACAGGAATAAAAAATGAAAAAGTACATATATTATTTTAGTTATAAATGAAATGTCCATGATGTTGCCACAACTACATCAGTATGCAAAGTGTAAAGTGTATTTTACAATTGTTAAAATGAGGAGTGTACTTGGGACCACCCGCTAGGTGGATTCCTTGCTCTGTAGCTGAGTGCCCTGGCTGCAGACCCTGTGTGTATGAGGGACTGTGAAAACATGGGAGCCGGGACCGGTGCGTCGCGGCAGGACGGCAGTGAAGCATCGGGGGGCGCCAGTCTCCCCTCCTCCTCTCCCACCCCCCACCACCCCCGCATATCACCCCAACCCACTCACCCACTCCACCCCCCCCTCCTCTGAGGCTCACTGTTGGGATCTGTAACGCTGCACTGCTGAGAAAGTGCCATGAAAATATAACCCGCCGCATTCCACCAAAATAAATAAGCAAGGCCACCCAAATTTCCAATTAGAGCTGGTGTAGAAGGCAGGAAATGGCTAGCGATCCGTCAAAAGGCCGCCCCAGGCCGGGTCGGGGACACGGAACAGTGACAGGAAGGCTCGGAGCGGGAACAAGGCCTTTTTTGCGTGAAGATGGCTCCCCTCCAACCTAAACGCGGCTCTAATAGCTTAATGCAGATTTCCTGAGACATGCCACCTCGCCGCTCTCGTTATGGAATAATGGATTTTTCGGTTTTATAAAAAAATATTTTTTAAAAAAGAAAAAAAAAGTGTAGAGGAGGTATTATTATTGTTTGACATATCTTTACATGCAACAACATTAGCTGGCTTAAGTCACATTAAAGATATTATACCTTAAGCTTTGCAAACGATAGAAATCACTAACAGTGCAAATTTCCCTGTTCCAGCTGTAACAGCACTCACACTTGGCCCTACTGCTACTGAACGAGGTTCTTATTTTTAAGTTGGGGGAGGCTGGGGGGCGATTCCTGGGACCAGAGGGTCAAAGAGAAAAGGAGCATTGTCTCATTGGCAATTAAAGCCTGTGAACCCTGTAATAATTACCTTGCAGGTCAGAGAAGGTCCTTGGCCTAATAGGTAAGGGGATGGATTCACTGCAATGGTGTGAAGGCCTGGCTCTGCAGTGGGGCACAGAACTCCAAGACCTGGGCTTAACCTGGTCATGCAGTATCACTGTGCACAGGAACCAAATGTACAGACTCCACAGCAAGGGCTATCTGTGACCACTGAGTACCACAAAGGGTGACAACACTAGAGTGACCCTGCCACCTGCCAGTCTTGATAATTACAACAATTAGCCTGAGCTGACAGGTGAAACAGCTTAGACTGTCCCTCAAAGCAGGCAAATGAATAGACAGGTTATTCGATCTGCAAGTCAAAGGTTTTAAGACAAGAGATTTTCAAGATTATCACGAACAATATCACACGCACGCTCACGTAGGAGATGTACATCTGGTGACCTTGTACAACGTTGCTGAGGTGCTGCAGAAAGTTAATCTAAACAGAAAGAAAAGGTATGGTTCAATCGATACTATACTAAAATTATTTACCACTGGAATGAACTTTACCTTCTGTCAAAAAAACCTCTCAGTGAGACTGAATTCTCATACAACTATGGGAATTATAATTTGCAACCTAGTTCACCATCCATGATCTGTATTTGCTTGGACAGGGGCTTTTGCACATATAGGCATATTAAGAGGGATGATGTCAGATAGACAGGACTTTGACCTCTGTCCATACTGCAATACGGAATGACAGAATAAAAACATATGCACCCTCAAATACTCAACAGAAGAAAGTGGTTTGGAGCAGTAGTAGGTGTAAGATGTCCTCAAACACACCCAGACAGGGTCACCGGGATCTTGTGACAGTAGGAGAGAGGAGGCTTGTATTGGTGCCATGCGGATTTCATCTGATTCCAACTAATGCCGTTTCATATATTGTGTCATAACACAACACTAATCTGCAAGTCAGGCTACTGGGCTAGGATCTTTTTAAGGAAAAAGTCTACAAATTATCTTCACAGCAAAGCTTGTTGCTCTCCCTACCCAACTACAAAGATTCCATTAATTAAGTTGCAACAAGAAAGAAATTGGTACTACTGAACTTGACGCCAACTGTCTGTGTGAATATTGTAAGCAAAGAAAGTAAACCTTTAGGTCCAGGCTATACAAAAAAATTTTTTTTTACTTACATTTTTTTGAAAAAGCAGGTTTCTGCAGCAATGCCCATAATATTATCAATAACTACTATCAGCTGCAATTTGCAGTTTGAGTATCATGCAGTTGCTGCTTTACTTGAGTACCTGCTCAAGGTTTTTGAAAATGACTGTGTACACCTTGAGTATATCTGTCAGTGATATATGTTTTGGTTTATGATTTCCTTTCCCATGGTAAACCTTTGAGCAAACTTTATTTAAAATGCAAATACTAAAAACATTCCAAAGCATGCTGGTTAATGCCTGGAGAAACTGCGGTGTTTGGAATGGAAACATTCTGCACCCACATGCATCCAGTAAAAATAGTAGGAATTCCTTAAAGGTTGAATAAAACATGGTTCCATGGGCTCGTGTTTATTTCTGAGGTTTATAACTTAGTGCTAAGTACTTTATCACAAACTACAAAATGAATGGTCTCATACAGACCTGCAGCTATGAGAGCACTCGCTTCATTTGCGGCCCAAGTGTGCAAATGCACTCGCGGCTCAGAATAATTCTCCAAAGCCCCTCCGAGGAATGGGGCGACAGGGATTTCCCCCGCACTTACAAATGAAGCTAACCGCTTTCATCTGTTCCTATTGTGCTTGGCATAATGGCACCATGCTAAGGCACAGGCCACATTATACAAATCCTACAGTGATGACTGAGTCAGAGGCACTGGAGAACAGAGCCCTGGAACATGCAAAGGATTCTGGGTATAGCTTTACTTGCATGAAAGCTCGCCCGCCACTTTGCGGTGTGTTTCAGAGATAATGCGTGTGATGGTTTATTTCATATGCCACACTGAGATTCTGTAATTATCACACTATAAACAGATGTCGCTCTTAAAAAGGGAGAGATTAATATATTTTCTCAACATTACAAATCCATTCAGCATTGCACAGAACACAAGAACTTACGCTTAACGACTGCTCTGTGTCAAATGTTATGTTTTGAAGATTTTTTTTACACTGGAAATGAACAACTGTTTTTAGGAAATGTTTACATACCAAAAAAAGTTATTTTACACAATGCCTACGAAACAGATGTACTCACAAAATCAAAACCTGCCTCTTCAGGAAAAAGTGTTTGAATTGTCATCTGCTAGGCTAAATCCAGCATAAAAATATGTTAGGTTTGTTTGTGGAGTAGCCTAATTGTAATGACATTCAGACTCTGACATTCAACTGATCAGGACCTTAACTTGAGACTTGTTTACATCTGTATAATTTATGTAAACAATTCCCAAGATGATGTGCTTGGTAAAATTCACAAATACTTTGCTAAGCAGACCATCATTCAGGTTAAGTGGCATAGATGATCTAACCTTATACTGCATTATCAATTTATGTGACCGAATGTAAACTTAGTAAATTGTAACCTGTGGTCAAGGGAAAACCCACTGTGTAACCACAGTGGATTCAAACCTGCTAACACCAGTTCATGGCTACAGCTCTACTCTGTCTTGCGTTATGTAGGCTATATCCACAATAACACCATGATATGGGTCTGGTTTGTAAGTACTAGACTATATTTCAATACTCCAACCAGAATATGTATTCCACTATGTACCTGCAAGATAACTGTTGCCTGGTTTACATACTCAGATATTGTTTTCAAAATCATTTGACTCTACAATCGTGTCGTGAGAAATGCTGTTATCCAATGTATTACAAACATTCATTTAAATAATCAATTGTCTGACCGACGATTCTGAACCAGTCCACAGTGGATATGACTCAGGTGTACAATTGCAGGATTTCAAGTTGAACTGCAACTGCAACAACAGTGTAGACGTGCACATTAAATTAGCAGCCACATTAACTGTGCTATAATTTCCTCCAACCTACCCAATACAACGCTTGGCCTAATATTTTCACTCAGGCGGTTGCTATTTGACACTGAATGATACGTTGCCCCAGAAACGTTTTAACGCTATACCATTAGTGACTACACAAACAATGTTGAGAATTAGCTAGTTAACTAGCTATAGCTGAGAAATAATACACTGTCAAGGCTAATAAGGTAAGACAGCTGAATTAGATACTAATGTGTGTTGTTTGTGTCGCAAAATTCAAAACACCACTCGTTATAACGAAGACAGACAAGTGATACAACACGAGCAAGCCAAGCGATACAAACGATGTCGATGGGAGGTTCAAGTTCCTAAAACAAAACACAGGTTGCTGGCTACCTTGCTAAACTGCTGGGTTGGTTGACACCCTTATTTTAGATTCACTGAAACACGCGATAATCCGTGTTGTACAAAAAATGATATCAAGTCATACAGCGAATTCACACAGAAAGACAAACCAGCAATAATCCCAATTTCACAGGCTACGTTAGCTAGCTACCTAGCTAGCTAGCTAATATGGTATGATACCTGTAAGAACCGTCGCGAGCTAACGTTAGCCTATTTACAAGCAAAACAATTTCAATTCCAGCGGTTATTATACTGAAAACCAGCACTGCACGACGAATTTAAATGCTTACTCTCACATTCAGTCAAATTTATATTTGCTCACTAACTATTTATAGACATTTAGGTAGTAAATACAGTAGAAATTACTCACAACAATCAGCTGCAGGATGTTAAGAGGCTTCGGTTGACCTGCTAGCTAACAAGCTAACACCATCAACTTCCAGGTTACCCAGTTTCGAGCCACTGCCAATAAGAATAGCTTACGTCATTGCTCAGGCTCGTGGTGCAGAGCAAACCACAGACTACAATTTGTCGTAGGTGAATCGATGCTTCAATGCATCTGCTTATACTTCAGTCATGTATAGTGTGCGTTTTCCTAAAATGTTGGAAAAGAAAGTTTAACCAGGGACTTGCTATTAGTAATTTTTACGATGCATGAAAATAAAATAGGAATTAAAACGTGTGGGTAGTGTATTGGCTTTGGCTACTCGGTATGTAACTTTGGCTACTACAGTATGTGGTCGTGTTAATACGAAGATGTAATACATGTATACATACATGTATTACTGTTATAATTATTAAGACTGATAATATGTTGCATTTGCAACATATCACCCCAACAGACCAAAAACCAAGAAATCTACTGTTACGTCTTCTAATTTGGATTGGACAATTCAATCTAGAAAAATTAATCTCATTGCATATTAACGGGTTGAGTGGGTCGTACCGTAGCTGTCGCCAAAATTAATGGTGTCTGAGTAAATTATACAGAACATGAGCGTCTGGCTTTATTCCTATTTACTACTAATCAAATTATCTGATTGTTTGAGGTTTCTGTAAATTAGAAATATGATATGACATGTATGAGTATATTTGAATGAGGAGATTAATTTGCATAACGTACATTTTAGTTGGTTTGATTAAATGTGCTCAAGCTTCTTGCCTTGATTACAGGTTTGAGTCAAGGAAGATCGTTGCTATTAAGCAGCTAAGCAGAAACTTTGTTTAGTAGTTCAAAGACCCCTTTTTCAGTGATTTGAAATTGTATTGTTATTATTCAGGATTATAGTTCCATGACGAGAAAAATCATATCAATTTACAAAAGACAAATACACTGATATAGCAGTTTTTGGTAATTTCAGTAAATCTACATTTACTTGTTAAAATTGACATTTTTACAGATATTATTATTATTATTATTAACAATTACGTTACAAAAATATAAAGGAACCAGATTTTAATTTGCTGTGTTTGACTCCTTTCGTAAAATAGCATAACTTGTTTTCATAACAGCCACCACGACTGTATCCAGCTCAAGGGATGCCAGTCCTTTCTTTTTTAAGGAAACAAACCCAATGATATAAAACTGTAACATTTTATTGTACACCCAGTCTTTTCCGGTTTTCACACAGCTCTTCCCAATGTCCGACGGTACAAACAGAGTAAACATCCTGGTATTATGAAGACATTTCCAGGACACTGATTGACACATGTCTTGAGTGGAAGGATTTCTGCTCGAAACAAAAAAGGCAAGTTTACAATCTGATGTATTCAAATCCTCAAACTATGAAAGGTAAGACAATAAAATGCTCCACAGTTTTTGACACTATGTCATCACTGCATATTTCACAGAGGTTTGCATCATTATGTTGGTCTTTTCTTTATTTTTAATAATTGATTTCATTATATGGTTAAATACTACCACAAACATGGTGTTTCTACATAAATACTGTAAAAATACATTTTTTTTTTTGCTGATGCCTATATACATATAATATTATCCTCAAAGTGCATTACTACTACTACAAATAATAATAATAATAATAATAACTATAACTACAATGAGGAGATTATTATTATTATTATTAAACAATACACATTTAAATGGCCTTGAAATGATTAATATTACATGAGCGTTATATGGACATTATTAGCCCAGCTGGCAAATAATTGTTCTCTGATCTTTGTGCTCTGTTGGGGAAAGCATTGTAACTATACAGTAACTGTGCCGAAACTGTGTAAGTTATGCTAGCTGGAATTTTTCCCTGTATTAACTTTCATGTTGCATTGCCACAGTATTTCCACTTGTTCTGGGAATGGCACACTATTATTGGGAACCAAGTCAGAGACCACCCAAGCAAAGTGTAGGCAAATATATATTTATTTCATGAAATTGTCCAAGGCAGACATTTCTTTGATAAGGGCAAAGTAATCTCCAGGGAACCTGTACTTTCCAATTAAGTGAGGTTAATCTGATAATTGATGGATCAAACCCAGATAGGGCGCTTGGCTATCTCCCCATCAAGCTCAGTGTTGCCTGGCTCATGATTGTAGTTAATGCCAAATTACTACAGGGGCTATTTGTTAACATAAGCATATAACTTAGTGTAATTACTCCTGAGAATTGGGGTTACTGCTCAGAGACTTTGCAGACTTTCTCGAGAGTCAGACAGTTTACCACACACCAACGGATCCCCCCTCGCATTAAAACATGACGTCAGGGCGAGTCCCCATTGAGACATCCAGGTCCGTTCGTCTCTCTCTCGCTCTCTCTCTCTCTCGCTCTCTGTCTTTTTCTCTCTCCCCTGTCTCTCTCCAGCTCCCTGGCCCTAGACATCCACAAAGTTGGCATGGTGACCTGGTTCCCCCCCAAAGAGAACAAGGCCATAGCGGCCGTCCATTTCACACATCATTGGGTTTCATTACCACTTCCCAGATCGGCCGGCTTCTGTTGGGGGACTACTGCGGTGCACTTGCAAGCGATGTGAAATAGCCAGATACGGTATGTAAGAGCTGACCTTTCCAATTACTGCATACTGCATTCTACTCTACACATGCTCAGTGACCTTTTTCTGTCTTTGGAGGAACTGAAGGTAAACTCACCTTGCTCAAATGCAACAACAGTTGCAAATCTTCTGGTCAACTGGATGTCTGCTATCTGCCTGTGCCAGCTATACACCTTTGTAGGAATGTGGGTGCTGGTGGGCACTCTTGAGAATTGAAGGAAGACATCACAACGGTGAGACTAGGGTATGATCATAATTGGGTGTTCCATGATACAAGAGAAAGAAATATGGAAAAAGTGCAGTGTTTCCTGCAGAATCTGACCATTGACATAGTTGAGAGCCATTGCATGATATGGTATCCCTTGGCAAGAACCAGCAGTCATGATGCAAACCTTCAGCACAAGTACACACAGCAGCTAACTGGCACAGAAAGCCTACTATAATATCGTTCCTATGGTACATAGTGCTTTATCTGGCCTTGCGTTCCCAGCTCCAGCAGGTGTGTCCAGTGGTCTGCAGACAGTGGTGTCATCAATGCCACGGAGTCCAGACTGGAGGAGTTTTGCCCCCATTGTGCAGTGGCACCCCATTATTACAAACTCCATTGTTCAATGTTTGTCTTTGCCTTTTTTTTCCCATGGGCCACCTGCCAGCGAGGGGAAGTGGTCACTGTAAATATCGCGTTCAGATTCCTGTTGGAGCCCTTTGGAGGGGTCCAAAGTGAGCCCTTTTGCGAACAGAGGCAGAGACTTTTTCCTTCCTGAAAAACTGCTTTCGTTTGGATCCAACTGGGCCTGTTTCAGCAAGGGAGGTGGGGGGTTGGTTTGTGTTGGGGGAGGGGGTGCTGGTAGAGGGAATCAATCACTGTCAGCCTGTTCAATCAGCTTTGTCGCCAGGAGACCTGACAGCCCCCGGCATCTGTGTCACTAGCTGTGGGGCTCTCCACCATGCACCGAGGCACCTTGGAACAGGATGCTAAAGCAGAATGCGTGGGCTTTGGCCCTGGTGCGGGCACAAAGGTCCTTAACCCCACTGACAAACAGCATGATGTCAAACGCTTTTTATCCTTCCCATATTGTTCTCATTTCCCCCCTGAGTGTTCTCTGCTGTTGGGATGCAGCTCTGTGATGACATATTTGTTTCTCTTCACATTGTCCCTGGTGATGTAATGCGCACTTAATTAGAGCAAACATGATATGTTCAGTAGAACAGATTCAAAACAACTGCAAACCGATTGACTGTGTAATGTAATTATCCCGTTTTAGCCTCGTTAAGGTTACCCAGGGGTTGAAAAGGCTTGTCCTGTACTATCTGTCCTCATTAAACGGAACCGATCAAAAACCTACTGCTTGATGATGTGTTTGCATGCTATAAGTTAGCAACACATTCCTGGCCTTGGTTTGTTGATGACTGACCTGCAAGACACGCACAGATGTAGAACACGAATGTGCTCACAATTAAATGACTTTGTGGAGATCTCATCAAAATCAAAACACACTTAAAAGCATTAGTTTTTTCCTCCAGTAATTTACTGTAATAAAATTAATGCTCTTGTGCAATTTGAACTGAAGTGTGTTAGCAATGATTAATGTATTTCCAGACTTTGTGTTGTAGGTCAGCATACTAGGAGAGATATTACTGTAGGAAAAACCACAGTTCTGTGTTACATTCTGTGTAACAACTGAAGAGATCATAAATACCACATACATAAATCTTCTGCTTCCTAATTCTTACATCAGACAGATTTATACATTTACTCTACGAGATATTAATGTGATCCCTCTTACATTTTAATGTTATATTTTTCCTCAGAGTAAAAGTGATATTGTGTCCAAGTTACTTCTGATTTAGGAATTAGTGGTGTTGGTTTACCTGTCTAAAATGCTTAATGTCATTATTAGGGACAAACAGTCAAGGCAAGGTGGAAAGGGTTTTTCTTTTTTCTTTGAAATAGCATGTTACAGCCCTCCAAAATAACAATAAAAACTGTGACTTAGTAATGTATCCTGGTATAGTCAGCAGTCAAATTCTGACCTCCTAAGGTATGAACAAAAGGATGATATTGAGCTGTCTTGTTTGGTTTGGTTGGACCTGGAGTAGAAGTTTAAATGATATCGTTTCATTTTTACCAACTGAAAATGTCCCTAAAACTTATATTTGACTGTTCACGGAGAGGTTCAAATACATTTTAGTAATGAATGCCCCTTTTTATTTACTGAAAATGCCCCCACAATAACGTTCCCCCATGTATCATGGCTGAACTCAGAGTCAATTTCAGGATCAAGTAGCTGGCAAACAGAAACATTTCAAAGTAAATACAATTGACATCCTAATTCTTTCATTCATTAAACAAAGCTGTTAAATTTGGTACTACGGTTTTCAACAGCCATTGGGCTCAGTTTGATGTACGTCAACCATGACTAGGCATCAATATACATTGCTTCTCAAATGGTTTTTATGGGACCTCAGGGTCTTGTCGAAATGTTAACTAGTGACCTATAAAAATACAGAATGAAAGATTCCAGTAAAACGAGGAGAAAAAAAGCACAAGGAACACAACCCATGTGTAGCTAATCATTAGCTTGTATTACCACTGTTAATGTAGGATTGAGAGACTTAAATAAACCCTCAATACTTTCATTTGTTTTTCTTTGAGCGCCTTCCCTCTCCCTCAAAATCCCTAGCCTGACAGGCCTTTGTACGTGGGCAGCATATTTGCCATGAGGAAATCCAAACCTCATCAAGGTTTTCTTGGAAACCTCTGGATGGATACAATGGGAAGGGGGCAGCATGGGTGAAAACAAAGTTCCATTCAGTGAAACCTGCTGGGACCGCAGTGAAGATAGAGGGGTCTCCTATGTGACCCTGGAGATATTTAGCCTGTCAGCTTCCTCAGCAGAGCCCAGGTTCGTCAAACACTGTTCAGAGTAAAAGAGGAGAAATAAAAGAGGGGAGAGAGAGGGGGGGGAGTGAAAGACAGCATTACTGAGAGAGTTATGTACAATCAATAAAAGAACAGGAATGTGCAAGATTACATTGTAATGGTATTGTAACACCCTGCTTTATTTTCTCATTGAAAGACATAGCTATAATATGTATATTTGTCTTTATATTAGATTAGATAAGGTTCAACTTTATTGTCATTGAGCAAGTACAAGTACATAGCCAATGAAATGCAGTATATATTATGCAATCATATTATAGTGTATACTATCTACATTTCATAGCTGATAGTGTATAGGTACAAAATTTTCATGAAACAGTGTATTTTTGTTGTTTCATAATGTATTGTGCCATGAAATAATTTCAATGATATTGTTTAATATGGTTTACTATAATCCCAGCACACCTTGTTTGTATCAGGCTGTAACTATGTGTCACTGAAACCCAGATAATGATACAGATACACTGAGGTGCTGTTAGGTGGGACCGGAACATAAGATTGTGAGGTGTGATAAGGTATGGAGACAATGAGCGTGGGTTGCTATTGCTACCTATTGGTGCTATTGCAACCAGCACTGGCAAGACCACACAGGTGCTTCAGAGGTTTGTGAAGCGGTACAAGTGTATGGTGACGCTTACACTAATATTGTCCCTCCATTAGCCAGGGGGCTTACCATGCCCCCATCAGGGGGATCCTTTCTCAACAGCAGAGCAGGGCGGAATGGGTGCTGCAGAGTGAAGGAATATTTTCCCAGCAACATGGGGGTTTTAAAAACCTGGGTTAGAACAATAAGCCCCCCGATTCACAGAGCAGTCAGGTTACGCAGCGCTGCCCGTTTCACAGCCTCCGCTAATGCAGGGCAGAGGAGTTTACTGTGATTAACAGGGATGTACTGCACACAGTGAAAACCTCCTCACACACACACACACACACAGTTGCAGTTATTCTCCCTTGCTAGATTTTGGTCTAAGACCGCCCTCCTCACCTGGTAATCAGCAAAATAATTTCAGGCATTCAGCTACATGGGCTGACTCTGACCACCTGGTTGCGCTCTAAACCCATATTGCTGGACGGTTTCAGCTTCAAACCCCCTCACTCAAGTCACTACTAAAAGATGGTATGAAGGGTAGTCACTGCCTCTCTGCTTAGCACACACAATTACTAAAACAGATTGGAGCAATTCTCATATGATGGACTAGTGTTCTGCTTGCCATGTCGGAGAATTAAACTGCTCTGTATCAGGTTAACTTGAAGTTTCCAGCCCTAAGGCTCAGACACGGCCTCTTGTTACACAGTTCTGTCCAACTCTGCAGCTGATGGATACAAACATTCAGGCTGAGGAGATTCAAATATCAATATACACTGTACTTAGTCCACTGCCTGAGTGAAAAATAATGTTTTAAAGACCTTTGTAATGCCGCTTTTTACATCTGTGGCTTGTTTTGAGGAATTCAGTTTCATTCAGATTACTGTGGTCACAGTGTGGCCTCAAAGCAAAACCCTCCGGCCAAGAATGAATTGCTATAGCTACCAGCCCATCTCTGTCCCATCCACATTTTTTTTCTGTATGAGATACTTTTGGGTTGTATTGCTAACAGCCATACCACCCTGAGTCCATTTCACATCAAACTACTGGAGCTCAGCTTGTGATGGGGTTGGGTGGTGCTTGGGGTGGAGGCCTTGGGTTGGAATCTTATGTTGCTCCTGGAAGAGGTGTTGGTGGGCCATTAGGGGGCACTCTTCCCTCCGAATCAAGTAGAAATGTAATGCCACAATACAGAGATGGGGGCACTATGTTGTAGAAGATTCTATCTTTCAGATAAAACATTTAGCTGAGGTCTGAACTGATTTGAGTTGTAACTAATGATTCCATGGCAACCTAACCCTGGTATCTGGGTCAAATTGCCATGACAACCGGCTGTCTACATCTGGCTAACTGCTTATCTCCTGTATCCACCGCCCTATGCAATCTCTTTCATTCCTCACTCATATAGATCCCCCAGGCTGTCACTGAGGTTAAGTTGTCCTACCTGGTTACATCAAGAAAATTAGACACTTAAAACTCAAGGATACATTACATACTGCAGTTATGATAGAATGAGGTATCATACCAATTTTTATCCTTAATTTGGTGATGTTTATGCTAAAATATTGCATTTTCAATAAATAAGTTTAAAAAACCTTATTAAATATCACTTTTGCTATATTCAGTAAATTAAATTATTCTGAGCTAGCAGGAGAGCTGAGCTCTATCTGGATGTTAAAAAACAGTGCCCTGCTCGCCTTTGCGCTGGTTGGAGCTCGATGGAGAGGCCAGGGGAGACGAGACTGTGTGAAAGGAAGCGCGAGTCTTAACTCTGATTATTCGTCTAATGCCGGCCTGGTTCAGCCGGATTTTTCACAGCTGAATCCGTTGAGCCATTTGGAGAGATGGACAGAGGGGCTACATTTCAAAAACGAAACTGATACTGCCATCTTACAGGACACTGTTACAATAGTTCTCTTTTTAAAAAAGAAAGGACACCAGTGATTAAAAGTGGCTAGCCATGCAGTAAACTCATTAATTTCAAAGTGTATGCCTAGTATATAAAATAGCCCAGCAAAATTCAAGGCAATTTCTGAAGAAAGCTCCCTTCCCTACAGTGAATTATTGTTGGTTTCAATCTTCTAGAGAACAACGAGAGGCCTAGATCATTATCTTTAAGATAAAAGTGCATAAACATCTGGGCCTGTATTCATAAAACATTGCAGAGCAGGAGTGCTGAAGGATCAGGTTTCCTCAGTACATACCCTAACCTTGTCCTTTATGAGATGGACAACAGACCAAAACTGATCCCAGATCAGCACTCTGACTCCAAAGATACTTTAATTAATTTGGGCCCTGACCTGCCAGCTGACATTGCGAGGAGACTATACCTGTGGATGAGAAACTCTGCTTATTCAGACTGCACTTGTATCCTCTGTGAGCGGCTCTTTAAGAACCGGCTTACCCCTGTTGTTTCCTTAGCGATAGGACCTGAGCCGTGGCCTTTCAGACACTATTCACTCCCTCTTCCCTTTGATTCCTTCCACGGGCTCTGAACAGATTAAATAAATTATATGACATTTTTATTCAGCGTAAAAAGGAAAAAAATACAAACACACATAAAGAGGGCTACTCTGTGAGATAAACAGCAGCACAAAAATTCACTAATCATGTTTTAAAAGTTTCTGTGCTGGTGCAGCATTGCAAATGAACCATGTGTATAAGATGACTAGCTCTATTTTGACAATCCAACCTCCTAATATGGGTAAAAGACCATATTATTTTGAATAATTTATGTTTTATTATTTTAACTCCTAGGTTGGGATTCAATCAACATTTTCCTTTACTTTTATTTACAATTGAATAAGAGTGTTATTTTTATTCCCAAGAAGAGCATTTTGGCTGTGCCAGTGAAGTTAAAAATGAACACTTGCATTTAACTGTGAGACAAACTGAACGACAATTGCTGATTAAATTCTAGTCCCACATCGGTGTGGTACGTGTGTCAGAGCAGAGGTAGTTTTATAGCCGTTTGGAATATAATGACTGCAGCCATGTAACTGTTGTATTCTATCTAGTTGTTTGAAATTGCCACCACATAGTTTTGAAAACATAGCAGCAATTAGTCAAAGCAATCCACTTTATTTTGACTGTTGCACCATGAGTGTAGACCATTAAATAAATCACTAGGGCTTTATTGCACAGTTGTTTCATTACCTTGAGAGGCCCACAGCTCAAGGTGTATGACAGACAGTGGGGGCTGTCTTGGAATTCACCAGGACATAGTGGACCTTTTAAAGCAGGGCAAGGATAGCAAAATACTGGTAAGTCTGCTGAAGGAATTCCTCTCCTTACTCCAAAAAAGACCAATAGATGGGATGACAGAGATACATATGAGGGGTATTAGGGAACAGTTTCGTCTTACCAGTCCGTGGTTGTGGCACAGGACTCAAGAGAATCTCGTGACTGCATACATGTGGTACTTATACTGCATACATATGCACAATTGAAGTTGACGCCGGCGTAGAAAATGTTAATTTTCCGTTCTATTGTCATTTAAGCCATAGTGACGTTGATATTGACTAACAGAGGCAAGATTCATTAAGCAATGGCAGCAGATTCTTTAGATTGTAACATTGTATGTTATAACACAAACTCTTCATTGTATGACTTAATATTTTATACAGATTCCATAAACCATCACAGGTTATAATGAATTCCAAGACATTTAAACTTACTGAAAACATTCGCGAGGGTGCTTCTGTGATTTTACACTTGATACTTACTTATTTCAGGAAAATGTAGGTTTGGCTGGCAACCTTTGTCTCTCAACTCTGCTGTCCACTGGCAGTGGCAGGTGTTTAGTTTTGGTATTGGTGTGTCCAACCTTCCAGTACACAGACAACCCCAGCATGGTTCTCCCTCCTGTCTGTCTGTCGGTCAATAGATCAATAAAGATAAGCATATATGAACTTGTTTCCAAATGCATTCCTGTCCAAAAAAAGCCAGCATTTTCTGTATACACAGGGAGCTTCCAGCACTATTTTATACAACAGGGGGCTGCCAGTACTGACTATTGAGAAAGTTGTTGTGGAACAGCACAGGTAGTTACAGTAGTGTAACAGCAGGGGGCATATTAGAACACAGTATGTGGCTCAGGGATGCAGTGCATTCCTTGGAGTGGCTGGCTGAAAGTAACCACATCCTCTGCGCAGTGGTGGGGGCAGGGGGGTGGGGTGGTGGCGTTGGGGGGCGGGGGCATGATGGACTGGAAGGCTAAAACAGTGACCTCAGATCACGGGCCACTTCCCAGCTCAGCCCCTCCAAGTTTGGACTCTTCCTCCTGCCATGTGCTGCATTACAGTCCCAGCCACAGACGCTGCATCTCAGTGCACAATGGCTGGGCTGTTTATCGAGTCCATCGTGAGTGTTTGTGTGTGTGTGTGTGTGTGCCCACCTCTAAATAAAGATAAGAAGAGCCAAATGAGATTCAGAAGAAAAAGAGGCCAACATGACTTGACCAATCTTATAATTTAACATGCTGTAATGTGAGCGCTGGCTACATCATGTGTGACATTATACCATATTGTGCAGGACAATCGGCAAACTTCTGATGCTTGATATCTTAATTCTCCTGAAACAGATAACTCTGTCTATGTGGGATAGAGGAGATAGCTTCATAACTTACATAACAGTGAAAAGGACACTTCAGGTTACATCATGCTCTCAGGTGGATCTTCAAACAAAATGTCTTCCATGCTAAGTGGATGTTGGGCCTCATGGATAAAAAACCTATTATTGCTGTTATTGCATGTTACTATCATGTAATCTTCACAGATCCAAGTTACAGATGGATTTTGATGTTGATGGCGGTATCAATTTTCAGTTTTTGTGTGTCTGTGTGTGTGTGTGCATGTGTGGGTGGGTGTGGGTGGTATGAAGCAGAATATGTTTGTATTGAAAATACTAGTGCTCAGTAGCGAGAAAGGAAGCATAACAATTGATAGCCTTTGAAGTGAGAAGAACTATGGCAACCGTGCTCTTAACAAATACTGCCATATTTGCGGGAGCTGGGAATGAACCCCTGAACTTCACTGAACTTTTTTTTTCTTGAAGCATCCATAGAATAATATGCTCTAATTACTCAACACATGTCTGTGATGCTGCTAACCACGTTCGCACAAGCATAAACAAATTTCTTTTCTTTTTTTCACATTTTTTTTGTTACGTGGGTCAGGGGAGCGCCGGGTGGGGTGAGACCGGCTGTTCCCATGGAAACGCTGGAGGCCGGAAGGAGGCGGACGTGTCTTCTGTCCTCCCAGAACGCCTGGTTCTGGAAGGCAAAGGCGGCGGAGTTGCACAGCAGTGCAAATTGGGGTCAGTTTCAGAGAACTGCCTGCTGCTTTGATCCCCAACAGGCAGGAGGCAGGGGATAAAAGACATCCTGCCTGCCTGGGCTACCCACACTCTGCAGAGAGGGAGCAGCCTTCCCACACACACACACACACACACATGCACACACACACCACGTACATACCCACACTCATACATACACTTATAAATGCACACGCTCCACATACACACACAAACACAGACCACACACAGGCAGACACATACATGCACATGCCACATACGCACAAACCACATATACAGACATATAATATAATACAAGCACACATACATACATACATACATACACACATGTGCGCGCACACACACACATAATACAAGCACACATACATACATACATATATACGCACAGGTGTGCACACACACAAACATGCATAAACCACAACCACACACACGCACACCACACGTACACACACATAAATGCACCACACCCACATACATACACAAGCATACACACACATGCACCAAATACTCAAAAGCACAGTCACACACACACCAACAACTATTATCACATATGCATTTATTCTCATATAGAGATAAACTCACATATATACTCATATACGTACACAGACACATGTACACACAAATTCATTCATACATAAATATGTTTGCACAATCATACCCATGAAAATCACTGACGTTCACTTACCGCCCCTACAATACTGTTATAATACACCTTACTCTTTTCCAATAATATGCAGCACATCTGTCATATGCTTTACTTCAATGTCACATATAGCCCTGTTACATTATGTTTTGGGCATTGTGGTCACATATAGGCATCATATATATAATTAGCACCTATGGTTTTTTTTGCCATAAGTGATTGCTGTAAATTTGAGGTTCAGAGGTCAGTAAGAAATGTAGTAATAATTTTGAGGTGATGAAAATACAATTGTGCCAAAAAGTGCAACTCCACAGGTTTGCGGACTGGAACCAAAGCCTGTCTCAACCACCCAGGATCCAGTCACTGAGGCCTTGGCTGTGGGTGTGGGTGTGGGTGTGGTCCCCAGCCCTTTTCTCCTCACGGAACACAGAGTCATTCAAACCCAACAAGAGGAAAGCTCCACAGAACCCAGGGCTCAATATTGATAATCTTTGGTTAATGGCTGATTAAAATCTGCGCCCACGTCTCTCAGTAAATCAAAAGTTTTTTCCTGCTAGTATAAATCCTGACGGGGCTGAGTGACACCCTCTATCAGTGTCTTTGGCCCCACTTCTTTTATCTCTCTGCGCTGGCCCATGCTATGACATTTGGGCCCAGACAAAATCCCAGCTTTGATCCGCCCACCACCTGCCAGTAAGAAACCCACGGTGACGCACCACGTGTCCGACAGAAAACGTGTTTATCAGTGGCGTGGATTGGACAAATGAACACAGTCCCTTCAACCAGGGCGAGCTTTTGGCTCAATGTTTTGGCTGTTTCAGCACGTTTACATGTCTTCCCCTTTTGTTTTCAAGAGACGGGTCTTGGAGGACTTGAACAATCCCGCCGTTCGCGATTCTAGTTCGCAGCGCTCCCGCCACAGGCAAGTTCCCATCGTTCCGTGATCAAACAGCACAGTCCACTCCGTCCTCAGCTGGCAGGCATGACTCATTTTATGGGAACCTATTGTCACTCGATGATAAATCTTTTTTCCTCCTTCCTCTCAGGTCTCACAATGCTTTCATGATGCCAACAGTAAAAAAGAACTTCAAAGTTAATTTTAAAATGCAGCTTGGACGATAATGGAAAGAACATATACAATACTTTATGGAAACGGCTAAATGTATAGCTAAGGAACAAAAGCGCAAGGATAGCTTGTGACAGGAACAGCAATAGCAGCGGAAAGCCACGCACTGTACCATGTGTAAAACTGTTTTCCTCATTCGCGCTGGGGCGTGGGAGGGGGTGTAGGTGGCAGGAATACAGATGTTTGATCAGAACAACATTAGAAAACAGTAGGTGGATGCAAATTTGGACTTTGTAAAATACAAAGTCTGGCAGACAAATCAGTGAGATAGGCCTAATCTGTTGCTAATGTAATGTGGAATAAATTATCTCTTTTACATATTATATTTTGCAGACATCACTCTTTATTTTTATTGGAATAAACGTCATGCTAATTTAGGCCCACTCGCTTTCCTTTTAACTTCCATTAATTGTACATGACTTTTTTAAATCGAGTTACTGTGTGTCTCTGCAATAATTTGCGCCCTTTGGCAGAAAAGCAAATGATTCCGCTTGGCACTACAGTGACATTTTATGCACACAAAAAATCAAGAATATATAATCAACATTACATACAGTTTTACCACAGTTTATTTGCATATTTTACTAAGTAAAATATAATTAGTGCATCGATGCTTATTAAAGCCTATACAGTGTCAGATGGGTGCCAACATGATGTAACATGACAAGTCTCAACATTTCATAATCGGCAGGTTTTATAGGCAAATCCTGCTTGTCATATCCACTACATTCTGGCAAAAACATCTCTGCACAAACAGAGGGGAAAAGGTTGCTAACCTCCTTTATTCCATTGTATGGATTTTTTTTGCTGTTTAAATGGACCATTAAGGATCAAAATTTGGTTTTTAACTCCAGCATTAATTGTTGGGGTCATCAAAACGGACGATTAACAAGGATATTTCCAGCACGTTCATGGTATTTGAAGACGGTCATGGACTGAAACAATCCCTTAAAGTTGCAGGGCAGGCCAGTGAATACATGTAGTGGCACTGAGGCCATTATGGTGTTATGAGGTGTGCTGTGAAACGTCTTTAGGTGCGTTGACATGGGAAATGATGATATGTGTTGGCAGGTAACTGAGAAACAAGGGGGGTAGTGCCTCAGGTGTCAATAGGCCAGGTAAAGTCAGGCACGGTGCACTGAACACCTGCACTCAGGTCATCCGCCACAGAACCTCCTCAGAACCAATGTTAAAAAAAACACCTGTGGGAGTTGGATTGGCTTTTTTTCAACTGGCTAGACTGATTGTCAGATAGATTCCATTTGAATGCTGTATGTGAGCTTTCATGCTTTTAAAACAACATTTCAGTGCATAGAATCTGATGATCCATTTGAATAAAACACGGGAAAGGGTGATCTTCTCCTCATAATATGCAATAATTATGTTAAATCAAGAATATTCCTCTCTCATGATTTCTTATACCATTTGATTGATAACCTCTTTTGTGCCATATGCAATGCATAAATGTTTTGTTTTATTAATTTATTTACTCTTACTTCAGTGTAGGGCTGTTAAATATGGCAAAAATCTAATTGTTATCTATATTTAAATTAAATCTACATTTAACTAAAGTAGATTTATGAAGCTATATATATGAATATGCTAAAATTCATGTGAATTGTACTTAGATATGGTTATCATATTGCATAAGGATGACAAGAATCAAAACTTTAACAACTCATTCTGCGGGGATGATGGCAGAGGTTTTTTATCATTAACCTGGCAGAAAAATGGATATGATGATATCACAATTAAACGTTTATTTTTTAACTTCACAATATAATCAAAATTAATTTTGATAAACAGTAATACCATTTTATTCTCTTCAGTTTTACAGTGCAGTAAAGAAATATGATCAATCTGGTCGTCTGCTCTAAATTACAAAAAAAATCTCTAGATGCCACAAACAGCATGGGCCCTGTCTGTCACACTCTACGGCAAGCAGAAAGGTCCAATGTGTATGACACTGAATGTGTATCACTGAAATAATACATTTCAAGCTGGAATTTTCATAGAACTTCTGAATAGTATGTTAATCATAAAGAATTATGAATGCTGGGGTGGCTCACCCCATTAAAGATCTTCCAAATTATCAAAATTATTCTCATTACAGTATCATTTGTATTCATCTATTCACCTTATTTTTTACGGAAGTTGAAATCAATTTGCACTTAAACCGACACTGCCAAAGAAAGGAAAAATAAAAAATTAAGGTAATGTAGTCATTACTCTGTGCCAAATGTAAATGTCAATTATAATTTGTCTTAATATCACATTTTGAAATTACTACTGTGTCTAGGCATGCAATCCTTAATAATACACAATGTAAAACTGAATCTTTTGTTGTTACTTTGAGAGACTATAGATTTTTTCAATGCTCGCTGACACCACAGGCTTCAAATCTACAGTGATTAACTGGAATTGTGACCTGAGAAAAATAAAAATGAAACAATAAGCTAAAAACATCTAAAGCTGTTGTACCCAGGTGACAAGATTCACCAGATGAAAGAGGAGCCAGAAGCCATTTTACTCTCAGGTGCTCCTAGAACAGCTAGCCTTTTACGGTAGGAAATTGAGAATCAATCCCCCTCCCGCCCCCACCCCCCCCTCCCATACAACTTTTAATTGCATTTCATTTAGCCCTGCATTCACCAGGAAATGGAAATAGTAGAATTTGCATCAGTTAATACATTTCATAAGCACAACAATAAGGGCATCATTATGAAGTAACGATTTCCGCAAACCTGCATTCATCACAGCAAGAGTTCATCCAGCAGTCAGCGAGCCCTCTTTTTCACACGGCGTGCTGCCTCCACGCAGACGGCTCCTATGGGAGTGCACAGAGTAGTGTAATCACTCACAAATACACATAATAACATGAAAAATACAGTACAGAACACTGCAAAATATCCTATGGCTCTTCCCAGGCTTTAAAGTGAAAATAAAGAACCAAAATGAGCAAAAGGTCCTATTACAGAGGATTGGGCTCAAAAGGAACAGGTTCCGTTTTAGTAGATCTGACAAGTTACAAGAACAGGTAAATCTTAAGCATATCTAACAAATACACACACAAATACATAAGCACAGGTAGACAAATGCACGAAAAATGTCTAATTGTAAAATAAGTGTAACACCACTCTGCCATAATAGAATATAGTTGCTATAGTCTTGCACACAGGACAGCACAGCCCACCTGATGTTGTGAATGAGCCGCGTTTCACTGGGGCAGACTGAAGGCGCTGCACCCTCGGTCCCTGTGCAGACATGTGAGGTACCATACTTGACGGGGCAAGGCCTCTCACCTGGTGAGCTGTCAGCACACGCACCCAGCAGGCCTCTCAGGCACAAAGTGTGGGCTTGTCTCTGCACCCCCACCCTCACACCCACCCCTGGTCCCAACACACACACAAACACACACCCCCAACCCCCCTTGGTCACAATACATATACACTTACACACAAACACACACACACCTTCCCACCCTCTCCCTGGTCCCAACACTCTCTCTCACACACACACACCCCCCACCCCCTGGTCCTACAACATATGCACTTCCACACAAACAGACATACACATGCACACACCTTCCTGCCCACGCCTTGGTCCCAACAGACACACACACACATGCTTACAGACATGCACATACACACACTGAGACAGATGCTCCGCAAGCAGAACCTTCCGTCTCTCTCGCTCTCTCTACCCAAAACATGGGCATCGCGTGCGACCGGTGAGCTCCAGCGGAGTGCAGGGGAAGGTTTTCTTAGATGTAGAACATGCCATAAAACCTGTTTAGAGAGATAATGAGGCGACAGTTGGATTGTTATCGAAAGTGGAAAACAAAGGGCCAATTGAAAAACTCCTAGCCACTCAGCAGCCACTCTCGAACAGAAGTTCATCTGGCCCCTGGCTAATTGTCTCCTCTTTGCACAAAGAGGCAGCCGCGAACGGCTCACATAAACTGGCAGCCACTATATATCACTCCCAGGTGTCAGAGAGATAAAAGCACAATTAGAGATTCTGTTCAGAGCTGTATAAACAATCAAAAGGACTGTTAGCTATTCTCAGCTATATACAGTGGAAAAAAAGAATGTGAGGGATTGCAGAGTTCTGACTGTTTTGATTTTTCGGCGTCACATAGTGTCAGATTCCACATAGTGCTCAGTAATCAAATGTAGAGCTTAATGGGCCAGACTGCTGAGAAGCCATAGCGTCACACTGGGGGTGGCTAACAAGAGAGCCAAACTTCCAAACAGGGAACATTTGCTGAGAGAGAGAGAGGAAAGGAAATGGTCAGATCCCAGAATCTGATGAATGAGTCAGGGACTTCTCCTTTTCAATGGTAAACAGGTTCCAGCATTTGAAACTGTGGACTGGCAGGCGCTTGCGTTTGAGTGCAGGGATACTGGAAAAGCAGGGATACATTGTAACTAAATATTTCACATTCTTTTTCTTTACCTGTATTTAACCAAAATAGAGATTTCTCAGATTTTAGGAGATTTCCTCCTTAGAAGATGATATATGGTATGTAATGTAATTGTGTCTAGTGTTATGAAGTGCTAGAAGACAGTGGTTCCCAATGTCGGTCCTGGGGACCCACTGCGTATGCTGCAACCCCAGAATCTTAACAAGCTGTTAATTGTTCATAATTGTATAACATTTAAGTGATTTATTTAAAATTTTTAAATTATAGCATGCAAGTATCACTAGCATTACGAAGTCATATGAGACATCATAGAGCAAGTATGTAGATTTCATAAAGGGTTATGCATCCTTCATGACAGTGTACCTCCAGTGCACGAAAAGAGTCCGGCTTCCTGTCCACTTTCATGTGAGTTTACTGGTTTTCTAGTTTCAACTGAAAATTTTGAATGCGTAACCCTGTGCCTGAAAATGGACTGACACTTTGGACAAAATGAATGTGAAAGGGGAATGTAGAGAAAGGACACTAGTTCATGTGTGTATACCAAAGCGGCAGCTCCCTCCTGAGACTAGCTTACCATGCACAGAGCGTAGGTTTGGGATGTGACGGCAGGACTGTAAATTCAGCCACTGCTGCAGGACATTTCTCAGCTCCTGTTCTTCCACAGTTTATTTGCCTCATGTTCAAAGCAGTAGTTAGATACTGTGTGGTCTCATGCTATTAGTTTGTTTACAGAAGTTAACACTGAACCTATCGCTGTGCCTGAGGCCTACATTCCAACCATCTGCTTCACAGGGAGGGAGGGAGGGAGGGAGGGAAAGGGAAGAAGAGAGAGAGAGTGAGAGAGAGACCTTTGATAGCCCTTTATTAAAACACTAAAAGAGACAAAACAACACTGTATCAGAAACACAAAAAGCCCCTTGAAAATCACATATGGTTACTCAAAGAGAAAAAATAGATAAAAGATAAATAAATAAACCCCCAAAGAATAGTAACAATAAGATTTAAAAAATTTAGCAAACCCCCGCCAATCTCATGACGGATGTACAAGACCATCCGCTGTGCATGAACAAACTGAGAGAGGGAGACAGAGAGAAAGAGAGAAGTAGATGGAAGATGGAAGGGAAGAGAGAGAGAGCCTGAGGGATTGATTAAAATAGCTGAAGAGGCTGCCAGGCCGCAAAGCTCAGATGGTGCTGCGGCAATCACGCTAACATTGTGTTCCAACAGGTCTCCTGTCTTTAAGCAACAGGCCCGGATAGGCGGGGGCACAGGGGGGTCAGCCAGCTGTGCACAGGTGAGAGAGGGAGGGGGGCACATTATTATTGTCAAGGTGCTCTTGGGGGTGGTGGGGGTGGGGGTAGTCTTGAGCTCTTCCATAGCCTGTAATGCTACTCATTGACTTGCATTAGCTGTTTTGTGCGCTGTTAATGTAATGCATTGGATTCAAACACTCCCTAACAAAAGCGAGAGGCAGAATCAACAGTATCAACAGAATACCAAAATTATTTGAGTAATGCACTCCTCTAAATAAATCTATTTCGTCTCCATAAATAAATTACTTGCACCTTCCTGAATATTACTCAAAGGCACACTTCAGGGAAATACAAATGTATTCATAATTCCTGATAACCTTGTTCTCTAATTTACACACCTGTACTGCGCAACAGAGAACCTGCAGTGATTCACATGATTTAATGTGAATAAACACACTTACAGGACAAAGAGAGACGATCACAGGATGCATGAGTCATGGCCTATGGGCGGTTGGTAAAGAAAATAAACAGAATTATTAATTCATATTTGAATGAGCCGATTAAATGCTTTTATCGGAACATAACACTTCAGAACCATGACAATAATCTCTCAGTCTGGAGTGACTCGTGTGTGACATAAAAGGGGAGCTCGTGTCAAAATCTGTAATTGAATACATTTCATTTTGATGGATTGCATTAACAAGTACCTTCCATTAATCTTAAAGTGTATGTAGGAAGGGATTATGGAAGATCACCCACCTTCAATGTGTAGTACCTACTTGGGTGGTCCAAGGCAACCGTTTCAGGTGTCATTAGTCTTTGACTACAGTGTGTCTGAACTCTTAATATCAAATCTGAACTGTGGCATCTCCTACATCACAGTGTCCCCATTATTGCAATATGACATTGGGTTATCTGCTTGACTGAGAGGAAAAATGGAAAAATGTGCCACTGTGAGTGAGGACTCTTACCCAAGTCTCAGTTAGTAGTCTCATTTGAAAGGTAGTGTATCCTACCACACAGTGACACCATCATTGTAATTTGATATTGGATTTCCTGCTTGACACAAAGAGAACACCGCATCCTATTGACTCATTATCACCATCTATGGCAACCACCTGTTTTCACTAGTCCAAAGTGCAGGATTAAGCTCCAGAATTGAGTGCTTTTGTGGAACGTGTAGCCTATCCAGTCCCCCCAGAGTTCCCTTTTTAAATCATCTCACACAGCAAGGAGTAAGATACCACCTGAGATCTCCGAGGTAATTCCAGACCTGCTTCAATACACACACAATCTCTTTTTCTGAGAGCAGGATTATTCTGGATTTAAATGGATCGGAAAAACCTGTGTAAGCTATGGTGAGATTGTTTTTGCAGATGTTTTTGTTAACTATCAAATTAAGCTGGAGGAGATGATTTGGCACTTCCCCAGAATGGCCCTCATGACCCGTGTGTCATTGTGAGTTTGATTTCCACAGTATTTCTGAATAGGCCGTGTTTTTCTCAGTACAGCACATGGAAGCATTTGACAGAAATACAGGGGTAGGAGGCCCATTTCTATGCTACGTATATATTTCTGTGAAAAACTTGGCAAGAGTAATGTGACATGAACTATAAACTGCACTAAGAGGTTATGCAGCCTTATCGATACACAGAAGTGTATTGACACTAATACTATCTTTTTATGCCACAAGCCTGATAACTTACTGCTGTTGGGGTTCATCAAAGAACCACAAGTTAAGGAGATATGCAATTTTCTTTCTTTTCAACTTGGAATATCAATACCAGGTTCTTCTTATTACAGAAGGATAAATTTTGAATGTGAAGAGTTCCCATACAGTAATTTAATGTATATATACATAAGCACAATCAGAGGAACAACTTGAACTACCACATAGACAACAAAAAATAGTGGAGGGTTCTCATTTACATAATGGGGATACATTTTGTGATTGGAGACATTCCCAACACACTGGTGGTTTATTGGATGAAATAACATATCATGCAAATGACATGCTGTATACAGCTAATTTCCCTATACCCAAAGATGGCATAGATGTTGCATTTGTAGTTTTAATTCCTCTTTTTCGCCGAATGAGGGTGAGCGGTCTCATATCATTTGCATTGTAAAGATGAGTGATGATTGATTCTCCAAACTGTTATTCATGTATTTACAAATATCTCTCATCTATGCGTGTGAAATCAGCTGAATAGCATCACATCAGTTGCGGTATAGTTTAGCTTGCCTCACTGTTCACCACACAATAGCTCCAATGTATACTCTCTTGATTAATGTCATTCTCCCATATCCACAAACAAAATATTTAAATACATAAGGGATAACTGCACCTTATGTCTCAGACCATAGAATCCTGCAGAACATATAATCAAATTAGATTTTATAAAATAAAATAAGGCATATGTACAACAGAAAACTAATTTAAGTACTGGAAATAGTAAAATCATAGACCATGTAGGTAAGTTTAACTTTCTCATGTGAAACTCAAGGAGTGTTTCTGGCAAACATTTTAACATCATGAAATTTGAATGGGAAAAGACGATACATGTGCAGCTTCTAATTAAAATAAATAGATTAACATAGTCAGTGAATTAACACAGTTGGTGAAAACATGCATTTCTAATATAGCAGAAAAGTGGCCCAGTACTCACTTGTTTGGTTGTTATGACTCTTCACAGCGTGTGGCAATGTGGTCGCAATTACATGCAACCTTCCTCAGGCGGCAGTCACTTTGAATATAAAATTCGGAGCTTTGAATATAAGAACTGCTCAACAGCCTCCTTTCTATTGATGTAGATGCCAATGCAGTTTGAGTACCCTGTGTTCTACCAAACTCACTGCATTTTTTTATAGCGAAAAGAGTTTGAACCGGCTGCGGAGATGCACAATACAGCTGGCCGATGTTTAAGGTAAGTAGCCATAATGTAGCTCATTCTTTTGATGAAGACAGTCTTTTATAAACAGAGAAAGCGCCCCAGAACTTTAGTATTCTATCAAAGAAGAATAGCACAAAAGTACAAAAACACTCAAGTCGATTGTGATTGAATTGTAAATGCCCTTGGAGAGAGGTTTGTTTGATTGGATTCCAGCCATTGGCTTTGACTCTCTCCGTGACTGTATGAATTTGGCAATGACCCGACAGGGAAAATCTGAATGAATTTAACATGTGAAATGTTGAAGAAAGCACATGAATATGACAATACCTGTGAAATGAATGAGAAACATGTAATGACATAACATACATGTATAAGAAAATATGGAACACATGTGAAAATACGTGAATCACATGTGATTTGGATGGGCATATGTCATGTGACTGAAGGGGAGTACTGATCATGTGCCCTCTATGACTGAATAATGTTCTTGTGCACATATAATGACTAAATCATTATATCACTGAATACTTGGGGTTTGTCTTACAATGGCCTACAATGTACACACTGTCATCCCTAAAAACACTCACAGGATGTTCTGAGAATTCAAACTCTATATTCCAGCCTCAGCTTTTGGGTTGGTTGCATGGCCTGAGATCTCCATCCACATCTGCTAGTTTGTGGTTTAGTTGGTTTAAACCATTATTTTGTTCTAAAGTAGATTTTAACACACAGTACGATTTTACTCATCATAGTAATTTTGATTTTTCTTTAAACTTTTCACAAATGTATTAGTTACAATTCCAGCATTCCTAACTTTTAGCTAAAGGTTTGTCAAGTAATCAACATAAAATGAACTTCTTTCAAACACTATCAGTTACAAATAAAGTGATAGCATTTGTCCTGCTATCATTTCATCATTTGAAGGGATTGCAATAAAGCTTGGAGCAAAACACAATATGTGGGGGGGAGGAAGTGTGGTGGAGAGGGGAAGGGGGGCTCTGGGACCACCATTGAGTGGAACTGCAGGAGGCTATAAAGTGTAATGTTGCCATGGAATCTAGAAAATAAATTACTGTGAGATAACATCCACCTTCATAAATAAATAACTGGTGCAGTTTTTGGCCATTTTTTCCTGGACTTTTTTTTCTTTTATTTCTTTTGGAACATTTTCTGTGCTGCACTTATCATTCCAGGTGGGTTCCTAAAGCTCATGTTGACTTTGGGGGAAAATTCATTTAGAAACAAACTGAGCACACCTCTTCTGGTAAAGAACCCCCTTATCTAGTTTAAACAGGGATAGCAGCAATGGCAAAAAAAAATCTGTTCACACCTTGTTAGAAAAGAAAATGGCGATAAAGAGCCGTTGCAGCTTTCAGAAGGCACGCCACGCTGTTCCTCCACCCCCAAGGGAGAGTTCTGTGATTTACTCACTTATAAACACCCTGATAAAATATGGAAAATATCTAGCATGAAAAATACGTGCTTACTAGCTTCAGCCCCCGTTGTTTTGACTCCATTTAAAAAAAGATTATCCTGTTTCTGAGTTAACATCCCTTTGCTGTGCAAAGTGAACAGTTTATATTTTTTGCATACTATCCTTTTATGCATCTTAATGTGTGCCAGGGGTATCAAGTAGCCTGCTTAAGGGTACAACGGCAGTGTCCTGTCGGGAACATGCAAATTGTGGGTAACAAACCCAGCTCCTTAGCTACACTATGACTACATACTGCCACCAGATAATATTGCATAATGCAGTATTAAAAATAACTTCCGCATGTGTAATTATTTCCAGCATGTTCCTCCTGTAAGATGTACGATGAATGCTCTTTTTTTTGTTGTCTGGAATATTGCTTTTGAGGCGTACCACCCGCACTTCTCCTGGAAAAGAGAACATGTAGGATGTTTGCTGTCGGCCTCTGTTTCTGATGATATAACTCAATGTAACTGTGATGTACAGTGTCAGAAATCATACAAATCAATAGCAAGAGCGGCAAGGTAAACACAACATAAGTCAGGAATACATTAAGCTGACATTCGAGGAGTGAAAATGTGGTTAAGCCACCCAGCATTCCTTTACTGTGGCTTCTGTGTACTGATGAGCATTATGCGTCTCCCAACTACATACTATGCAGGTTGTCATGGAAGCGACCATTCAACCAAACATTTTGAACTGTTTACTTATTTGTTTAGAAGACACCTCCAAGCAGAGTGACTTACTGAGCTCCAAACCTTATATCTTAGACACATTATATCCTGTAAATTTACAGATCATCCATTAAAACAGTCCAGTTCTGACACTGTCCATAAAAACACAAAAAAGTCTTAATGTCTGTTCAAATGTGTCTGAATTTAAACGTAAACTGAAACAGATTTCTGGTCATTAATAAGATGCCCGTGTGAGGCACCTTGTTTTGGGCTGCAACTAGGTGCTGGTGCCCACACTGGCTCACCTGTTCCCCACACTGCTACCCCTCACCTTTGGCTGACAGCAGGCTTCGCTATTATAGCTGTAGTGTGTAATATTTTTTCCAAAGGGATTCATCCGCCTGTTAAGAACATGGCTTTCCTCCCCTCTCTTCCTTTGTTAGACGTGTTTTCCTTGCGTCAGACCAAGGCTCTTGTTGGAGCATTTCCCTTGCTCCCGTTTAATCTGTAACCAGTGCATTTGCAGGGCAGGGTGTCCTGGTAAACTACCCATGACCCGTCACCCCAGGAGCACAAAGCGCCTCTTCTCTCTCTCTTTTTAAAGAGTTAGCAAAAAGTGCAATCCAGACAAGATGTGTTTGTGTGAACTGTGAATCTCAGGTAATAGACAGGGCGCTACCTCTCTGCCAAACCCCCAGATTCATGCCAGATGTAGAACAAACAGACTGGAACGCTTTTTCACACAGCATAGTAATTAACCTGACTGAACGTAAGGGCCGCTTGAACTCCCTCTGTCCCCCACCCCCCCCCCCATCCACCCAGGCCTGCCCTCAGGAGCAACGTTCGAATGTACTACCTGTTGTAATTGTTATTGTTATTGTTGTTGACCCCGCCGTTGTTACAAAACTGCCGCTTCTGTTGTTTTTTTTTTTAGTAGTGGAATTTCAGTGAACTCGTGGCCCGTCATTTCTCTCACACACACACACACACACACACACAGCATACGGAGGTTGTGAAACTGGTATGCTCCTGGCAGGGCACTTCCCAGCACAGAGGGCGTTCCTTGAGCTTGTGTCGCTGCCGTTTGCCCCGTGATTCACCCTCAGGGGGCCGGGTCCCTGGCTCGCTATCTCTGGCTGGCGCTCACTCTTGCTCCCCTGGGTGCTGGCAGGGGATCGGGGTGCACTCAGGAGTCAGATGGATCAGACAGGCCTGCTGAGACAAGGCCCTCCCCGAGCTGCTACCTATCACTGAGCACCTTCCCCACATCATTCAACACCCTCTCATCACTGGGTGAGAGCCTTCTTCAGTGTTACCGTCATCCTCTCTCACGCAGCACTGGCAAGGGGAAGCCTTTATCATCATCAATATGATCATCATCATTATCATTAATCTGTCATCAGTGAGGGCAAGCCTTCGTCATCATCATCATCATCATCACTCATTCAATCAGATATCATTTGAACTTTTCCCCAGAATATCATCATCATCATCACCAGAGTCTCTGCAGGCAGCATGTGGGATAAGCATTGTTCTTTATTTTACCGTTCATCACAGATGTCGTGTAGGATCCACTACCCCCAGATACCAGGCTTTAAATCTTTTTTTTCAGACCCATTATTTAACTTTCAAAATGATGGAGCCTTCATTTTATTAAACACAACTACTTCTGAAGAGTGGACCACTGCTAACCACAACTAACCTCCATTACGATCACATTTCACTTGCTAAACAAAAATTACCCTGGGCAAAATACAATCAATTTATTTTAATACAAAAAATGGATGCCCTTCGTTATAGCTACCTTAAAAAGCAATAAACAATATTAATAAATAATAGTAATTAAAACAGTAATTACAATGCCCAGTGAATATTTTTTCAATGTCTCAGGTATGAAGAATCCCTGTCCACCAACGCTCCTTTGGACGAGCCAAAAAATAGCTATTTCGCCCTCTGCATTGTAACACACTGTAAGTACACCTTTGGCACAATTATATGACATTAAGGTAATTTGGGGGACTTAATCACCTTATCATTTAATGGAAAGCTTAGCCTTCCCCAAAGGTAACCGTTACGCCCATTCAATGTTCTTATTTAAATCGCTATTAATGGTACTAAAACTGTCATCGTGTTTTTGTTAATGCGCTGCTTAGTCACCACACTACAGCAAGTGCTATTGGGGAGGGCAGGAACACCCAATATTAATGACTTGAATGTGGTGGAACAGTGGCAGGGAACACTCACCAACGCATAAACTAACCGCCAAGGACACAAAAGCAGGGTTTGCATGCGCATACTCTACTACAAATCAATTTACTGTTCTTTGTACTATTCTGATATCAAGCTTTGTGAATTGTTATCAGCGGTTTGAGATAGCGTAACTCAGCTACAAATGCACATGTTTGCATACACAGGCCCTTATCTGATTTCGCTCCGCAGAATTCAATTTACGGCAGAGGCAAAGTCAACTGTTTATGCAGTCGCCTTAAAGCAAGGAACACCATTTTTTTTTTGAGCAGGGCTGCAGTGCCACATTGCCAAGACGACGGATGCGGGACAAGGCTGACCAAGGATGACAAAGCGACCAATGAAGGCTACAGTCCATTTAGCTGAAGGAGGAAGCAGGTGGTGATCTGAAACGATCAGGCGGAGAACTAAATAATTGGGACAAATGAAGTGTACGGTGTCATAAGAGGTGTATCTTTATGTAATCCAGTTGGCTCTAGTGGTGTGCATGGTACCAGTCTGGCTGCGCTAATCCAAAGGAAACCGTTGTGTAACCTGCACATGGCTCCTGGCATATGTGTTGGCTGGATCCCATTTTCTTCTATTTTTATGTGTTCTAATACAGGGATGTTATATATATAGAAAAGTATGTTGTGTAACTGAATATAAAATATGGTGGTGGAATACTTGTCACCCGCCCTGTATCACTGAATCATAATGAAGCTCTTTTGGGTTAAATCATTGTACAGTTTCCAGTGCTGGGCCTACTTCCTGCATTCACTGAAACACATTTTTCATATTTATTCCTCTATGGTATATAAGTATAAAGAAATTCCTCCATTTACACCCTGAACTAACCTGTGTATTTGGTTTAATGACAGATTCACATCATTCTGATAGCTCCAAGTCCAGCAGAACCCTTCCTTCAGAACGATTAGCATTTACTTCTCAGCTAAGAGAAAGTGGGGTTTGTAGTGCTGAGAGAAATGATCTTAGGATTATTAAGATTGAATGAGTGTTAAAATCACATTTAATATATCTGCAAACCTTTGAAAGAGGAGCCAACAATGGCATACTTAAAAAATGAAATGATTTTTATCTTTAGTGTAACGTCTTTTAGTCTGATCACAAGATTTGGTCTTCTGACTCTGAATAGCATATTTAAGAACAAGCCTTTCTAAAATCAGCATAACACAACGTTAGCTTGACCAGCCTCTGAAACACATAGAACCGTTTAGGTCAGTAACAACCTTGCACAATCCTTGCTCAACTCTGTCAGTCGAAAGCTAAGCACAAAGTTGAGATAATTCATTTCACCATCTTCCAAAGGAAATGCGATTTCAAAGACCCATTCTTCTTCATTCAGAAAACCATGACATGGATAATGCACATTCTAATAAACAATAAACCCAATGCAGCCGAAACCTTACAGAGCATGGCCCCTTAAGAACACCGAAACCCATTTTCATCACTGAACATTAACCTGTCTCCCAGTGGGAAGCCCCCTTCAAACTATACAATCCAGGGACCTCAGGACTGGTTACAGGTCTAAGTGTAGACTGTCACAGTACTCTAATGGGGCTACAAGGTTAAGTACAGAGCGGGCGCTGTGTATGTGTGTGTGACATCATTCCCCCAACTCCCCTCCTCCTCATCACCCACCCCCTCCCTCCTTCTCTTTCCCAGTCTTCCTGTCAGTCATTCGCCTCTCCTTCACTCCCTCCCATTAAGTCCCCGTCCCAGGGAGGGGGGGAGATGGGGGGCTCTCAGGCCCTGAGGTTCAGAGTGAGTGAGGTGTTAATGGGGCCCCAGCGCGTCGGGTCCGACCCCACCTTGAGTAAACCACAGAGCAGGTGCAGAGAGGGAACTTGTTACCTTCCTGGCAGGATGGCGTGACAGGGAGAGCCAGCTGTGAGGAGAGGTGTGGAAAACCTCTCTCACTCCCTCTCTCTGTCTTTTCACCCACTCCTTTCCTCCAGTGTTATCAACTTTTCTCTCTACCTTCAACCCTATACCTTCTCTTTCTGTCTCCTTTTCTCATTTTCTCTCTCTATTTCACTCTCTTATTTCCCACTCTTATTACCTCTTGCTCTCCCTCCTCCTTTCTCTCCTCCTTTCTGTGTCCCTTATTTCCCTTCATCACTCACATTCTCTGTCCATCTTCTTTCCCCGTTCTCCTCTGTCCTTCTCTCTTTTCTCCCTCTCTCTTCATTATTACAGCTTTGAAATGAAGAAGAAGCAGAAGGTTACATCATTAAATCCATTTTGCATTCTCCTGCTTTCCGCAGTTCCCAGTTGTGTGAAGAAAGAGCATGTCTCGCCTCTGAACTAGGGCCTGACCCCCCATTGAGAAGAGCATAGCAGGGATAGCTGGCACAGCACTACCAGGCTGAGGCTGAACGGCAGGCTTGATTGATATGACTCCATTCCCCTCCATGGCCTCTGAACCACCCTGAGCGGCAGCACGCAAAGCTGGAGAGAGAGAGAGAGAGAGAGAGACAGAGAGAGAGAGGGCGTCCTCACCCCCCCTCCACCCTCTCCTCCCCTCTCATCCTCCCTGCTACACCCCGCACACCCTCTCTGACCCCTGCACTGCCGTGTTTGGGCATGAGGTTGCAGGGATAAACAAACGGAGGTGTTTTCTCTCCCACTGCCTGTCTGTCTGCCTGCCTGTCAAACTACCCACTCACCCACCCACCCACATACGCTTTGTTCTTCCTCACCTGTTTCCTCAACTTTTGAACTCTGGCAGAAAACGGTAACATCGGACCATAGGAAACAAAGATGAACCCGATAAAGATCTCGTTAGGCACTGGTTGGAATCGATCCTTCAAGCTTCACGCTGTCTGTATGATGTTGATGTAAGAGGTAATTGCTTAACCTACGCAAAGAGCCCTGGCAAATGGAATAGTCTCTGTTTCAATCCAAAATTATTGCTTGACAACTTGTGACAACATGTGAAATTCACTGAGAAGTATGACCTGTTGATGATTTCATAATATATCATTGTATATTTTCAAACCACAAGGAATATGTGTGAAAGTGAAAATAGAATACTGTCTGTTTATTGTTTTGTGGCACTTGGCATGACATAAAATGTGTGAGTAGCACTCCAAACAAATGGCCAAGGAACAAACAAAAATGTAAGCAATTAGGTACTGGCAGTTAGCCACAGCATATCAAGGGCTATTACATGTTTCAAAGCAGCTTTCAGTGCAGTGAACCATAGTTTTATGTTCAATTTCCACAGAATCTGAGTGGACATTCACTGACCTCCGGACACCAGGTGGCTCTTATTTATGTGGTCTGATTTCCAGTGCCATCCCCCTGAAATGTTTGAGGCACAGCCAAAGGGGTCCCTTGAATGCTAATTGGGTGTCAAGGGTTGGATAGAATAGTTTTCATTTAAGACCTCCAGCCACCAGGAGGCAGACTAGATATGCAGCACAGTAAAAACTAACAGGGTACTTGAGATCAACTGGATCTGTTCTCCCAGGCCTGTAACTTACAGAATTAGTAATACATTTGAGCCTTGTGTTGCATGCCCTGAAATTGCTGTCTTACGATAATGAGGAGGTACAAACCGTGAAGGTGGGTTGGTGATTTTAGAAAATTTTCCTTTAGTCTCCTCAGCCACTCAACCCAGAACCCCCGCCCCCTTCTTCGATCACTCTTGCACAAATTATACAGCCCACACAAGCTCCATGCAAACACCACACAGTAACAACTAAATAGCAATAACAACTTAATTACTGTGTGGACATACAAAATTGACCAGCGAGGGATCACAGTGTGGTTAGAGAGCTATTTAAATGAAATCCCAAACTGCACTCTGACGTGACGCCTGCGTGTCTAATTACCTTCGTGCCTCGCTATTGATCAATGCATTACTCAACTCTGTCCAGGCTTTGCAATTTCACCTTGCTCAAGCTCACAATTACAGTGCCACCTGCCCTTACCAGGTGCTCGGAGAAAGAAAAATTTTGGCTTCTTAAAAATCAGAGAAATTATTTCATTTTTGCCTTTAGCCTCGTGTTGAAGGTCGTTTGTGGTTTTTCTTGATTTTTTAACATGGCAGCATTTGTTTTTTTGCTGATTCATGCTCTGACACATCAGGACTTTTCAGCTATGGCAATGACCACACGGCACAGAAATGTGTCCATTACCCCAGTCTTGTGTAGTTTCAGGATTAACCCTAATCTGTGTTTGCCTGGTGTCAAAGGTTTCGCATTGGCCACATGGATTTGTACGTCATTCTTTCTTAAAAACCATAATGAGCATGAAGTATCGCTCAACTATCAAAGGCATTCAAAGAAGAACAAATTTTCCATTTTCAAAGAAGAACAATGCTGCTGTTTACCTCAATGCCTCCATTGTATTCTTGTTATAGGCTCTGTATTGTGGTTTTGACAGGTTTTTGTCACAATATTTAGCTCTTTGACTTGAAGTAACTATTGAAAACATCAGACAGTGACTAAGGCTGCCTATGTTCATTTAGTACAATTGCATTACAAACATATTTTTCGTCAGCTTATAGCACAAGGATAAAACACCATTGAAAACTGTTTTGAAAAATGATGAAGTACATTTTATTAAAATGTGCAGAGGGCCTGTGAGAATATTAACAAATGCCAATAGGAGTTACTGGAGGCTAAAGCCATTCAATGTCATTTTAAATTGAAAGCAAAATCATTTGTTTACATGCTTGAAACTTGATTTGTGTTAAGAATGGGGCAAACGATGCATTGTTTAAAAAGCACACACCTCACCAGTATCTACAGCCATTAGTCATGGCGTATCAAGGTTAATCACCGTGGGCCTTGAGATGTGTATATATGCATGGGAGCGCAATGTAGGGTGTGATAGCTATTTCTGCTGTTATCTCTGTTATTCTTGCCCCTGTATCTGACTATTCATACAACGTTCTACACGCAACAATACAACACGCCTTCAAAGACATGAAAAATCTGTGCTTAATGGAGTACACTTGTGGCCCTTTATGTCAACAATTGTTAAGATGGAAGCTAATGTTGTACGGAAATATCAGCAGTTATTGATTTACTGTTGGACTACAGAACAGAAAATATACATGTACAGGGGGTTTCCATTATTCCGTTCTACTATCAAAATAATAAGAATAAGCTGCTTAATGTACATAAGACTAGGCTACACAATGTAAGGCTACACCGTGTACTTTTTGTACATTTTTGTATAACTACCACTTGTATAGTCACCTGAGCCAAGTGAATGGTGTGTACACTCAGAATGCTATGATCCTGCTTGATACCTATTGCAAGGTATCCTTTGATATGGAGCCATGTGACTTTGACATTAATTACGCTAATATATCATTTCCTCTTGATACTGTTGACAAGGTGTATCCAGAGAACCGAACTGCGTGTTGTGAACTCTTTGCTCTTAGTCATTGTAGCCAGTGCTCAGCTTACACATCACAGACCCATTACAGGCGAGAGGCTGTGGACACATGCAGTATATTCAGTCCAAGCCTATAGAGGGAGTTAAAATTATAGGACTCTGTCCACCAAAAGCATGGATTTTCATGTCTTTACTTTTCTTCTTCAACTTATTTTATTTTTTCTTCTTTTTCTCCCAGTTAGGAATGCTTATTGCTATAACTACTGGTGTCAGTTTCAGAGAGGGCCGACGAGCATGTGCTCTCCTCTTAAACATGAGCTGTCATCTGCTCGATATTGATCCTGCACAGACATGAATCTGAGGAAGACACTTCTTGTGTAGGTCTGTGGGGGCAGGCTGTGGATGCTTGAATGACCAGTAGGGGTCGCTGGAGAGTAGTGAGACAAGGACATCCCTGCCAACAGAGTCCTTCCTCCCAGAGCACCGCTATAGCCAAGAATGCATCACACTGCCCTGCCAGCTACGGTTGGCACTGGCACAGTCCGAACTCAATACCCCACTTTGTGTGGAGCCAATCCACACACTGGAACAGTGCCTTAACAGGATGAGCCACCCAGCAGCCTCAGGATTTTGGTATTTCATTCTGGAACTTTCCATACACAGTGCCATGTCTCAACACTGATTTGTAACAGGTGTCTTGCATTTTTGTGCTGTGAATTCAACACCAAAAAAGTTTCATGCACACATATTTTCAAGGGCTCTCCAAAGTTCTGCCAATCAATCAGTACAGTGTGGATTTTATTTCATACCATATAAAAGCAATTTCTGACAGACAACATATTGAATAGAGAGGTTATATTCCTGTGTATGTCAGTGAATAATTTTAATGAAATTGTGAGGGAAGGCTCTTCAGCCATATAGTTATATTGAATCAAAAAGCTTGGTTTGGAGAAAAACAAAAATATCAAAAGCCCACTCTAATGGCTATTGAAAATCCAAACTTGATTGTTACACTTGTTTTGATGGGGTTGGCTTGACCAGGACCTTTTGTGACCCCTACGTTTTTGCTCCTCGGTTTCGTTCTTGCTCCAAGCTTTAAAATGGACAATGGAAAAATACACGCGACAAGTTTTCTGCGCACAGGGACCAGGAGCAGTTATCTGTCTCCATAAGGAACAGGGGAATATCCCCTCTTGCCAAGTACTGTTCTGGTATTAACAGCCTGTTATTAAAATATAAAGCTGTCAGTTGTGCAGCGGCAGTTGTGCCAGAAGATTATTTTTTCCACATAAACAGAAGCCAGTTGTTGAGAATGCGCATGGAAATCCGTAGGCACTGAGGCTTCTGTTTAAACAAGCCGGATCTCCTGTAAACAGCAAATAAACACGTAGTTTGTGTGAAATGTTGTTTCTCTATACCATGCCTGTACAAGAAAAGGTACTCGCTCTCTCTTCATAAAGGCCACCCTCAAAATGCAAATAAATATTTATATATGTGTTTTTTTAAATTGTTCTGACCATAAACATCCCATCACCTGATGACTTTCCGAACCTGTGATTCAGGACGCAACTCGCTTTGGAACACAGGTCTGCCATCCGCGCTTTTGTCACGAAATCGGAGGCGGATAGCATTACGCATCGGAGAGAGTGCGCACGGCCGCGCGTCTCAGATAACGCAAGATCAGCCAGAGGAATTTCTCAAGTGGTCTTAAGCTGACTAGAACTTTAATGATCAGATAATTAATTATGTGCTTTTTACTTCTGTGGTCGCAGGTTGCAGCGTTTAACATGACTCACGTGACGGTAGGTTATCCCTCAGGCAGAAATAGGGTTTATTCTTTTTTTTTTTTTTGCAAAAGCATTGTGAAACCTGGGAGTCTCCCTGCTGGAGATTCCATCCTTAAGCAGCGTCATCAACCCGAACAGCTCGGCCTGTTTTGTTTACTTGTTTTCTGCTGTTGTGAACATTTAAAACCTGAATCATTCCGCAGGCAAAACAGGTCACGGTATCTTCCAACGGCTTCCAACATCTCAGACTTGTTGTCTCCTTAATTTATATATGTACTCTTTCACCTGTATAAACTGTGCTGTTGTAATATTTTTAAAAAATAGCTGATGATTGTTTTTTTAACCAAAGGTCAATTAATAGTATATTTGCATTAATATTAGAATACATTTAAATATTGTGGAAGTAAAGAGGGAAAATAAACTTTTATTGATTTATTTATTTTTTTACTTTGTGTTAAGAGGAAACTGCTTTGTGGGGCCTTTGAATAAGGTCCTAAGTCCATAAAGGGGTTAATGATGACATGTCAATAAAACTGTGATCAATAAAAATGTAATGAAGTCATTAGTGAACACAAACGTGAACTTTACCTCATGCAGATATTTACTGTAAGGTTAACTGGGCCAAATCCATTAATGTAAATTTAAAACTATGATACGCTATGATATAAATCTATGAACCTGACAGTTATTTCAGATATGTGTGTGAACTTTGGTATATGACAAAGCTTTTTGTAGGTATGTGCTAGACATTTACAATGAATCAGTTATGAATATATGACATTACTCCTTTTAGCACCACCCAGACTGTTTCAGAAGACAATACAGTGGATAGATAAAGGACATAGTTCATAAATACAAGTAATGGTCTGTTTATTAAAATCCCCATTGTTCAATACTTAAATCATACCAGGAGATTTTTGCAGAACAAAACTGGTGGACTACTTAGTAAAGAATCACATTTAATGTTTTACTCTCCCTGCTCATTTCATTCTTTCTCTACTTTCTTTGAAGGAGTAAATTATTACTGTGATATCTGTTGTTTGTAATCTGTGTGTGTGTGTGTGTGTGTGTGTGTGTGTGTGTGTGTGTGTGTGTGTGTGTGTGTGTGTGTGTGTGTGTGTGTGTGTGTGTGTGTGTGTGTGTATGTGTGTGATTGTGTTTTTTAATTAATATTTTTAAAGCCATCCTTTAAATTTTAGGCAAAAATGTAGATTATTTATTAAAATAAACAAAGCAACAATTCTGCTAAGAAATGTATTCCAGATATAAGAATCCTTTGCATTTTATGCCTGTATCATTTTTTATTGTCTTTGCTTTATGACAGCAGTGTTTAGGTCCATAATCTCCTGCACCGCTTCTTCTATCAGACCAACTGCCCTTGGCGACCGCATGCTCTCCAATAACCACTGGAGAATAAATGTTTTCTATGAATTAAAATCAATACTGCTTCCAAGGCTTATCGACCAAGGGGCTCAGCACTGTGTATTTGCCTTTGCTTTACAATTACTTCCAGTATTTTGCCCCAATTAGCTGCCCACAAACGGCAGAGTATACTCTCTGTGGTTGTGAAACAGTTATCTGCGTCAAACAAAGAGATCTGACCCACGAGGGTTAGGCATGGAAGCACAGTGGAATAACAGATTGCTCAATTGCTTGATAAAACATTTATTGCTCTTACTAATACGTTTATTGCGGGCAATTAATGTGGACGCCACTTTGAGTTTGCTCGAATACATGGTCGACTGGTTTTGATTCATTTCAGGTTGAATATCATTGACCATGGCCATTTTTCATTTAATTGTGATTCACTGAAAGCCATGAAAAGTGGTCATTAACACTGACATAAGACCAGTTAGAATTGATAAAAAATACAAACATGTTCAATATACTTCAGTAAATGGCACTATAACACTGTAACAAATGTAAATGTAAGAAGGTACAAGGACAAAGGCAAAAAAAGTCACTTTACCATTATCTGACTTATTAAATGTTTCTATTAATTCAGTGTGCACCTAATTAAAGGCCTGAAATTCTTGTTATTTTGTTACTTTGCCCTTTCGGCATTTATTTATGCAGCAGATGGAAAATTTTGGGTCATTTTTGCACTGTACTTCACTCATTGTCAAAAACAGAATGGTGATCATAAGGCAGCCAGCAAACGAAAAGCAATTATATTGTTAAGATAATAAGTCAACAGCCAGGTACTTTAATGGATTAAGAGCCATTCAGAGAAGCTGTAGGTGTAGAAAGTGCTTTTGGAGCCAGGGTTTGATTCACTATGACTATGGCTTTGTCACACAGCTGCTGCTATGTTACCGTTCCTAAACTACCTGTATCACAAGGCTGGGGTCCCCAGTTTGAGAGACTCTGTCACTGACAAGATATTACATCACAGAACACTTACACTCATTATGCAAGATTTTAATTAATTGGGCACAATGTGGGTCAGGTCAGAGGGTAATATTCTATTAATATAAAGACTGTAATTAGAGATCTATTGTCCTATTGTCACCGATATCTGTACATCAAGGGTAGCCTGTGGTTTCATGTGAGCATGACCTTGTAAAACCAAAGGTTCTCCTTTCCTTGTCTGTGTTCCCTTGATATTTTTCTTTATTTATCTGTTAAGTCTGGTTTCAATCCCACACCTTCAAAATGACGGAAATTCACTTCTTAAACCATGGTGGGGCATATTCTTCTTCATTAGGACCACAACCGTTTAAGGACGTTTAAATGCTTTGAGTAGATTGATATATAATTTATCTTACGTTTCAGCTTGTCAACAGGGTGCCACACCTGTTCGTGTTCAGTTCCTTTTGTCTTTTCCCAAAACCCAGAACAAATTGTGAGTGACACCAGTAAGCAATAGTAGCCATGGGCAAGGAACACCAAAAACCATCAAGTTCGATGTTTTAAATTACTTTGCAGAGAGGGCAATCTGCTCTGTTTATGCTAGGATCAAGGAATTTAAATTGAAAACGGGTGAATTTGTTGGAGGTTCTTTTCATTTGTAGACAGCTGTTTTTTTCCACTCCCTGAGTCAGTTTTAGGGCATGTAGGATTTTAAAGGGAGGGATTTGGTAATATCTGGAGAGCCGAGGCAGACGGAGCAGGCAGCGGAGCTGGGTACAAATGGGGAAGGAGCCGGCTACCCAGCTGAACTGAAACGACATGCCCAATTCTACAGAAAATGCTGGAACTCAAATAAAATTACATGCCCAATTCTACAGAAAATTCTGGAACTCAAATAAAATTACATGCCCAATTCTGAGGAAAATGCTAGAACAATTCAAATTACACGCCCATTTCTGGATAAAATGCTTAAACAGAAGTGAAATGGCAAGGCCAGTTGTAATAAAAACTCTGAAAGTAAACCAATATTAAACAAGAAACACTACTGCCAAAATCTGAGCGGTAAATATTACTAAAAACCATAGATCTGGAGATTAAACTCCAACAAAAATGCTGGAAACAATTCCTTTTGCAGGCTCTGGAATTGCTGAAATTTGTATGTTAATTTAACATGATACTGTATATGTGGTATTTATGCAGAGGAATGCTAATGCTCTACATGAAACATGCAGCATATACAATGAAATCCAGCAGTACAATTTGTCAGAACTTTTGTACTGCTATTTACCTAGAAAATCACACAACCACATTGTACTGAATACATTTATGGATTTTTGTGGTGATTTTAGTTGAAACTGAGACAAACAGAAATCGAATGGTTTGGGATCTGAATTTATTTTGAACCATTCCATTTCTGTTGGCCTGTTTAGGCTAAATTCATTACAAAATTCATACGTAAAAAATTCCAGTTTAAATGGAAAACAAAGCCAGACACCAGGACGGGACCTGTTTTGTTTAGTCTCTCACAAATTTTCAGCCAGAGGAAATCTGCAAGAGTATCTGCATCATTATCACAGATACACGATGCGTAGTCCTTACCTCACTGCCTCCTTCATTATTTATCAATGGGCTCTGCTAATGTACCAAGATTTACAATCACTTCCTATTATTTTTATTATTGTGTGCTTTCCTGACCATGGCTGCAACAAACCAGAATACACTCATTTGAACTGTCATCATTGACTTTTCGACAAGGAAAAATAACAGAATATATCATAAATACACTACCGGTTCTGCAAAAATAATACCAACATATTTCACAGAAGCGCATTCAGTATTTCAGTATCTGCGAACCACATTAAGTTATATTTCAAAAACATAAATTTGTATATAATATATAAAAGTATAAAATAATAAATAAACTTATAAGTGCAGTAGTCCCTTAATAATACACTAAATTTGGATATTTTCTGCACATTTTTAATTACTGTATGTGTGGGGCTCTGGCTATATTGTAGTGCACGAAAAAGTCAGTTATCCCAACAATAGAAAACAGTCAGGAAAATGCCCCATCAGGCTTCACCAATGAAAGCATATCTTTGCAAAATGCCTTTCAGCTTTCCATAAGTACAAGCTCAAAGAATGCTACCATTCACAAGAGGGAGGGCAATCTTATTATTCTGACAAATTATGAGTACAAGTCAGAGTTTATTAATCTAAAAATACATTAAAGACCAATTCTACCTTTCTAATGAAACCTAATATTAGATGCTATGAAAATAATATGCATTTAACTCCTCTTCCAGTGGACTACCCACCATCTTATTAATGTATCTCAGTGATTTGAAAGTCACGTCCACATAATCATGTGCAACAATGGAAGTTTAAATGCTTTCAGATTTGGCACATACAGCTCGTACAGCTCAAATGGCTCAAATGCTGTTGCATTGTTCTTTCCATTGGAAATTATGGAGGGAAGTCTGGAACCACGTTTCTGCTTTCTGTGTGACAGACCCATAATGCCCATGGACCAGTGTGTGATGGGTCAGATACTATGTATCCTCACTTGCAAGACTCTTAAATATGGCTTCATAAATATGAGCATGAACACTTGCTTGCTCCAATGTGCTATCAGTCTGTTAAACTTGATGAGTGGGGTTGGTTCTTTGTGCTTTGCAAAACATAAAAAATAAAAAAGGTGATTTTCTACCTTTGAGGGATGCATGAAAAAATGAACCGCTAAGTAGGTTAAAAAAGGTATGCATGCTGTCTATCAGAGACTGGGTGTATGGCGCTGAGGACGGCTGGTGCGTGAGGCAGGGCTCAAAGCTGGATCAGCACCGGCAGCCCCGGGTGCATGGGAACGCTCCATACAAACGGAAGGATGAGTCACTGCTGGATGTTACACAAGTCCCCTCGCTGCCCCAGTGCTGCTGGGTATTTCACAAGTAACCCCCACTGTCCCATGGGCAGGGAGCTCTCCCTGAGACCAGCCCTCTCTCCCCAAAACACCACAAGAAATGCTGCCCCCAGAAACTTCATGAGCACTGTGCTTTACGCAATACCTCCATGTGTAATGCAGCAACTACCCACACACACACACACACACACACATGCAGACACACATAGACAGACAAACACATACAAATGCAGGCAAACACACACACAAACACAAACACACACACACACGTACATATGCAGACACACTCCCCCCAGCACACACATATAGACACACAGACAAACACATACAAACGCAGGCACACAGACACACGTACATATACACATGTATACACAAACAGACACACCCCCACAAACACGAAGACACACACATACATATTCAGACACACTCCCCCCCAACACACACGTAGACACACACATACACACACACACACATAGACACATACATACAAATGCAGACACACTCCCCCCCAACACACGTAGACACACACACAAACACACCCACACACACACAGCCACACACATACAAATGCAGACACACTCTCACATGCACATGCGCACACACACACACACATGCGCGCCACAAACTTTTGCAACCAAGATGGAAGACTGCCATGGAGACTCATTCATTTTCCATCTGCGGCCCACACACAGAATGACTCAGGTCCGCCATTCCCACTCCACTTCTCTATTAGAGAGAGAGAAAGTAACAACGACTAAAAAGTATACATCAGAACCTATCACACACAAGATGGCGGCAGGAAGGGAGGGAGCCACCAGCCACCTCCTGTACCTGATTGCCTCATTAGATAACACTAACACTCCACGCTGCCCGGCAGGTTCAGCTAACTTTATTTCAAATGAACGATTACCTCAGCCCTGAGGATCACCAGCAGTGCTCTCTGACACAGGTATGCTCGGCCTCTCCTGTGTCTGCTGAGAACATTCAGTCCCACTTTAGATTACAGGTCATGATACGAGGAGGTGAAACGTAATCCTCCTCAAAGCCCATTGTACTTGACTAGTCTCTACAGGTGTTAGAGAGAGGCTTCACCCGCTCTGATGTAACGGCCCTTTATTTGAGCTTTTGATTATTATGCAATTGTGTGGGGTCTGGGAGTTTAAACATCACTTTTGAGTGCCTCATGGTTATTGTATCATCGTAAAAATTACCAGCGTAATTGCTTTTCACTGCTTTCTTTTCCAGACGGCATTACCCATTTTTAAAAAATCAGGTTATAATAAGGAGACCAAAGGAAAAATTACCTTTTGAAAGGCCAACGTCTTTTTCCTTCCCCAAAAATGGTATATTTACTTTGATGACAGCTATAGCTATGACATCACAGAGCATTTTTAGTTTTGTTTGTGTTTTCATTCCTCGCTATCAGCAGATGAAAGGAGCGCGCTCACTAGCTCTGCACAGTTTCAAAGAACTGACATATCAGCTCCAGAGGTGATTAGGGGTAAAGCTATGACAAAGCAAATGTACATCCAGTGGTGACCTTTGACCTTTGGCCTCACAGGGAAAGAGTGCAATTGTAACTGAATTTATCAACTATATTGCTTCTTTGTGTCATGTTCAAACTCAATCTACTTCCATAATGACTGGAAAGTCATTTGAGAGAAATATTATAATATACATAACTAAAATGCATTGTAATTTGTACTTACTTACTGTCAACAATTTGTATTCTCATACGTCCTTTAAGGGCACAGGACAAAAACAATGCAGATACATACTCACTACAAGGCCTAAAGAACCAAGAGCTTAATGAATCTTCAAAATTAAGTGACTTCATGAACTTGAAACATTCTTTGTAATGTTATGGTTGCATATGTCTGCAGAAGATTGACGCTGTTTCTCTTTTATTGGCTCTGAAACCTGATTTGGTAACTTGGCCCTGTCTGTTTGCTTCTCGGCAGCGCTGAGAGCTGTGGTGTGTTATGGCACAAGTAGCCTGAGCGCGGGGGTGACCAGCTGTGGCTTAGTATCTCTGCTCTTTCTTTCCAGCTAGCCCGCATTGCGTGCCAGCTAGAGATCACTGAGGTCAAACCAGCCCTCAAAGGCCGGCCCTATTAATGCTCCCGCTGCCACTAATAACACAACAACAATGCATTTTGTCTGGTCACAATGTGTGGTTAGCTGTGTTCTCCGCGTCTAAACCGGGCTTGGGCAATCAAATCTGAAGAGAGCAGGGCGATCGAGAACTGGGCAAACAAAGTCATGCAGCAATCAGGTTTAAAAAAAATAAAAGCACCCACGCCCATCTCAGCCAGCCAGACAGTACGACAAAACAACAGGCAAAGAACACAACGAAAAAAGCTCAGCTTTGACATCAGGTTTTTTTTTTCATTTGGGAGTGAAGAGATGACGTATTTACTTTAACAGATAATCCCCAAGGTTTTGTTTTTCATTTCAGATCAATCAGGTTTTCATTAACTGGAACAACTACTTGTTAAAGGAACTACTGTTGACAATGTTACTGGAAGAGGGCAGGAAATGTAATATTTTGGAAAAGGGCACGTGGGAGGGGGAATAATGCAATGGGAGATCACCAGCCAAGCTGAGTCACTCTGGTGTGTCAGAATACTCCAGTTAATCAACAGTGCATGTAAGATTAATGTAGCATGCCATCCTTTTAAATACAATAAACAGGCATTACTAATGCACAGATGCATAACGATGAGTAGATTCCTTAGAAGAAGTAATCAGATCACAAATGACATGACCATTGACCTCATTATTTCTCAACTACTTTACAAGGGGAAGGGGGGGATCCTTAAATGTAATTTGTAATCATTGAAAATGTAACTTGTAATCAGATTACGTAGTGTATTTAAGATATTTTGCTTTATTTCTGTTACAATTTTTTGTAATCTGATTTCCTAATTCATATTATATTTAATCATTTACTACTCAGCACCATAGAATAACAATAATTAAATTTGGACAGTGGGCTGAAAACATTAAGTAAAATGCCACGTTTCTGCAACTGCATCGATGTTGGAGGCCAACCACTAATACGGAATGCTGGCTTGAGTTTTCAACTCAACAACGGAGGGTTGTTTTCCCAGCAGAGAGCTGTAAAAAGCCTCCCAGAACACTGATGATGCACAATTGTGTGCATTCTGTGCAAATTCTGGTCAATGACAACGGCTTTAATGGTAGAAATTCACAATGTTTGAAAATTTCACATACAGATGTCTGGAAGAGAAAGACAAAAGAATGATTTGTCAAGGTGCCACCTTTACTGCAAACTGTTGTTATTCAAAAATATTAGATGAAATATCAATAATTATGACAGGATACATATAATATATATTATAGATGATATATGTGATAACATATATATCAACTATATCAGCTAAGTAACATGTAACCTCTTCAAAAATATCTCATTGTGTTATGTTTGAAAGTTGAAAACACTGCTGACTGCATTGTGTTGATATAAAGCACGTAACCTCTTTGAGAACGTACAGACACATAAGTCATGTTTCCTTGGCTTTAGAAAATACTCAGATTCCTTTTATTACATGTTCAGTGCCAGCCACAGATAGTTTTTTTCTTTGTTGTTATTTCAGGGTTAATCACGGTTGCATTTGCTGGTATTTCAAAATTGCCACACCGCATTCCCTAACAAAAAAAAAGAAGCGAAGCTGTTTGTGCGTATGTGTGTGTGTGTGTGAGTGTGTGTGTGTGTGTGTGTATGTGTGTTCAAGCGCATGCCTCACTACATTTAATTAGACTGTTAAGATATAGGTGAGTCATTTCAGTTGACAGCTTCAAATGACCGTGGGCTAACCTGTTTGTAACCCCTGAGAAAGGACTGTTCGGTACGAGAACAAGCAGGGCAAAAGGTTAAAAGGAGGATCCACAGAGATCGAAATAAACAAAACAAAAAAACAAAAGCATGTCCCGGCATATTCCACCGAAAGATACAAAGAGACGACTGGCCTATAATTAATGACGGGAACATTCTGCTCCCAACAGCCAGTACAAATATGGTGCTCTGTTCGAGCACATTGTAAATTTGACATAATCCTTCAACTAGGTGCAATCAGAGGACAACATATTTTCCAGAGGTGGCAATTATATATTTTTTTTTCAAATGCAATGAAGGAGGAGCTACTGTTTTGATCTTCTGCATTCCAGTGGCTTGAGAGCAACAATTTTGAATCAAATGCCTATTTCCATTCAAACAAACTATACCCTCTTTAAACTAAAATATTTTCAAAGCATCCAAAGCTGGTGAATCATTAAAATTACATGATTACATAATTGTAACCATATTATAAGAATATATCAGTGCCATCCAAATGCATTTAGTAAAAATACAGGTTTTTAAAACATATATTTAGACAAATTATCTAACCCAGCAATAGTTCCGAAAGCTTGCAAAATAAATCTTTAGGAACTTTGTTTTGTCTGCCATTGCTATCACAACTGCAAGAATTTTGTTATGGTTACAATGACACCTCCGAGTCAAAAACTTTCAAAACAAGATTTAAGATCTGCCAAGCTATGCAACCCCCCCCACACACACACACACATACACACTTGATCTTCACCTCTGTCTCATTACTGATTGTAGTGTCACAGCGGTTCAGTCTTGTGCCACACTGATCCTGGTTCAGCTGATCCTGCAGAATGTAGTGTCACAGCAGTGCAGTCTTGTGCCACACTGATCCTGGTTCAGCTGATCCTGCAGAACAGCAGATGGGACAATGAGGCACCAAAAACTACCACATGCTATTTTTACTAATTATTGTGTTCTCCGGTGAATCTGACATTTTCTTATATTTACATATATTTTTTTATTATTATTTATATATAATATGTATATATGTATGTATAAGTCTATGAGTACATAGGTATATGTGTATAAGTATGTATGTTAATTTGATGTGTTGATGGGTATGCACTGCAATAATGATGAATCGTACAGAAAAATAATCTGACATTTTCATAATTTGAAAAATATATACACTGCCCTTTTTCATCATATTTAATTCAGTCAAACAGTACAGAATACCGCAATCAGCATTTTAATACCTAACTGCAATAAACAGGTTACAATAAACAGAGACAAATTAAATAGTAAAATAAAAAATGGCATCATTTGATGATGATGCCGCCTTTTATTATTATTTTTTATTATACTGTAGTTTTAGTAGTAGCAGTAGTAATATTAGTACTTATTTTTTACTATAAAAATTGATAACATGTTGAACAACAAGAAAATAACAGAATAGTATTTTAAAAAATGTAAAAAATAAAAATAAAAAATGGATTTTATATGCAATTTAATATAATGATGCAAAATTCTTATTCCTTTAAAAATTACGTATGTGACTTACATAACAGCAGTTACCACCTTTACAGCCCTGACTTACCTTAGCACAGCTTTCTACAGTTTGGATCAGCACAGAAAAACTTGCCCTTTTCCTTTTAGGTGCTCAGAGCACACAGGACTGGCTCCATAAATTAAGCTGAGTGGTGCCAAATTCCTCTTTGCACTCGGTTGTCTGATTTGGCCCACAGCTCCCGCTGTTCTTACCAGTACGATGCATTCACTAAGCTACAGTAATCAGCCTCATTCTAATGAGTGAATTTCATGACAGGACTGAAGACCAGTCAAAACATGAACCTTTTGGGAACATTCTCAGTACCAAAGGTTGTTAACTGGAGCTTTTGGAAGCATCACACTCTGATACCCAGTGTTTCAGCAGGATGAGTCACCTGGAGTTATTCTAATTCCAGTGCAGATTTATGAATGTCTGATAAGAGCATCACAAACTGAGATAAACTGATGTACCAGCCTAATCAATTAAGGACAGTTTGTGCCCACATCCGGTGATATGGCAGTCATTTTTCACAGACATCAAAATCATTGCACTTCATTCCATTGACCAGGGAATGTCAACGGCAAAGCTATGAAGGGGGCGAAGGCAATCTCTGAACCATCGCAAGCCGATATCTGAAGTGCTTGTGTTTTCCATTTGCACGAAACCCGGGGCCAGAGCACACACCCATTGGCTCTGAGCTGTGGGCACCACCATTACTGCAGCAATCGGCCAGCGGGATCAAAGATACTACGATACGTTCCGGCAAATGTGTTGTGACAGTGTGCGTCAATTTAGGCAGATAGCAAGGACTGTCCTGGTACGGGCAGAGATAAACATGTAAATGTAAACAGGGCTGAGCCAACAGGCCCATGCGGATGCTGTCAGATGTGACGTAGACCAGAGGACTGCAGGGAAGAGAGAGTCCCACAATTAGTATATTGTGGACATTTTAAAAAATTGCATATTGCATCTCCAATATGAAATCTGTTTAGTGAAAGAGAAAAATTGTTTAATTATTATATTTCAATAGACATGTTTTACTCACTAGTGTTCCATGAATCTAGCTAGGCTAACACAATTGTTGCCTCAGGAAATCAACATCCGGGTTAACTACACTGTGAGAGATGATGGGATAGGAGAGGACTGAACCTGGCGCAGCAAGCATAGTGAACAGTGATGGTATGTGATATTGTCTGCCGGCCTGAGCCGAATTTACTGTCTTACTCCTGCTACTGGACTGCAACTCTCATGCTAAAAAAAGACTTTTGGTTTGCTGTGTGCCATCCTTCAAGTGAATGCAGTGTTAGTGTGCACAGCCACTGGTCTGATGCTTTCTATGCTGTGTATAGCTAGAGAGCTCCAGCTGCAGCCCTAATGCACAGTCTGTGAGACCATTTTTCAATAGCGGATTCCAAACAGGACAAAAAAGGAGGAGAACATTAATATTTTTGCAGTACAGTATGGGCCAGCAACAGAAACCTAATGAGTATATGCACTGAGAGACCTTACCATGGAATACCAATGGTTCACATGTCCTTTCACACAAAATAGTCCCAAATAAAGTTTTTTGTGGCCTAAATTAAATTAATATTCTGGCTGTCCTTTTCTCATCAACACTGTCTGTACTCTTGTTCAGGCATTTGAATTGATTACTCATAACCGTCAATACATAACACATTTATGATTTTTATGTTCGTGGTAATTTTTTTTTAAATAAGGAAAATTCAGTTAAGATGAATAATTGCAGTAGAAGTACACAAAAATTATAGATGAAGACCCAAAAGATAGAAAACTTTTTACTTTAATACTTTATGTTAATCCCTTCAAAGAAGGCAAAATATTATTAAACTATAGTACCATCTCTTTGTACATGAACGATTAAGGCATGTTTACCCTAACTGTTTTCAACTGTTGCCAGGAACACAGAACTGAAGGAGATTAAAAAATGAGGGAAAACATTTAAAGAAACAGTGCTCTCTGATGACTGGCATTAACGGATGTATTTTTATTTTTTTTTTACATTCCAACATTACATGACAAGTGCCGTAGGTATGTAATGGTGTAGAATGACTGTAAATATGCCATGCAATAGTTGCTTTCCCACATGAAATAGACACCAAAGCCAGGGTGCTGTCCTGAAAGTGTTTAGTTACACATCACACCGACAGAACCCATGGACCCACTGCAATCCACCAACCCCACTGGCCTACCATCCAGGAATTCAACACAACTAACCCTACTTTGATACATGTGAACCAAAGGAGCTTTGACCTTACCTGAAACATGATACATGGCTTCTACATAGAGCAATGACATAAACAATTGTGAAAAGGCAAAATGTCTTGAAACAAAAGCATGATAAGATATACAAAAATAATGAAACCTTCAACTGTTCTTCCTCCTCCTTGTTGTTCTGCCCCACCATTTCCGCTTACTCAGACAGTGTTGTAACAGTGTAAGTAAAACTATGTTATCAAAAACATAATAGCAACAGAGAAACCATAAAAGAATGCTTGATAGGCCACATTTCAAATTTACCAAATGACATGATAACTACGTAGGTGCACGTTGTAATGAGCATTAATTAGGAAGCCCCAAAGCTAAGAGGAGTGTTTGGGCTGTTATCAACACTCTTTTGTTAAGTAAAACATATTAGGAAAAATTACCTGGCACAGGTGTGCACCGTAGGCCCCACGGTCTTTAATCTTCCCACGCATTTCGATAGATTGATAGTATTGTGAAAATATTTTTAGAAGGGAAATGAATAGATGCTTTATGCTGAAGACTTATCAGATATATTTTAATGAGACAATGTGTCAAAGCTCATAAATGGGCCAAAAATACAAATTAACCTAAGACATAAAAACATGTTGATTCACAGTACAGTATAACATGAAAATAGCCAAGAGGTAATACTCAGGTAACAAGATGATACTGTTTAATAAGTTTAAAAGTTGCATTTGTTACATACATTAAACAATGTAGTGAAAGTGGAAATTTGTGGTGATGCTCATGGACTACATGGCCCCATTACCCACAAATATTCAAACAACAACCGTGTGCTAGAATTCCCTATACTGTTATGGCACACTTCCAGCCATGGTGTTGTCACGCTTGAAATGCGTGCAACTTCATATCAACAAGATAAATTTGAGTGGACACATGCACCCAGGACGCATATGGTGGTGAAAGAAGGGCCTCAAACGCCGAGAAAACTGGAAACAAAACAAAAAGGAGGCCTTAAAGAGGCAAACAGATTCTCTCCTACTGCAGGTGTTTTCCAAGAAGTGCTTTGAGGGAAAGAAGAAAAACAGTATGTACTGTATGTATCAATTCTTGGAGAATGGGCTGGGCTGTTTGATATTGAGTCAGTCGGTAAACTTTGGGGATAAGCGTTCGCGTACCGGGTCCCAATGTGTACGGTGCGCAGGTGGAACCGGCGCGAGAGATCAAACACACCTGAACAACGTCGAGCGCAAACCCCTGTACGACAGCACAATCGCGTTTAAAAAAGAAAGAAACGATGTGTTTGCAGGTAGATTGCGTTTACCGCCTTGGTCAAGACTTTAGACAATGCAGAACAGCATAACACTAATACCTTATGTTTGATGTCTGTTTGATGTCGCAGTTTCCACCTACCCCCCAAACCCCCACCCTACCAATATAAAAAGACAGAATGGAATCAACGACGGTGTTTCAAAACAGAGTCGGTCGGATAAACCTGCGGATAACAATGAGGTTGTTGAACAGTGGAGGAATTCAAAAAGCTTTGAGGAAGAGAGAGAGAGAGAAAGTAGAATATTACTGTCACTGAATGATGATCATTCTAACGCGCTAAATCCCTGCCTTTATTTGGAGGTCCTTTGATCCTAAACTTTGAATGTGTTTTTCATTCTTTTTTGTATAAGACTTTGCATTATTTTGTGACTTCTGAAAGCCTGTAGTATTTGCCAAAGATTAGTTTACTTAAAAGCAAAGAGTCCAAATCTGTAGCAGAGAAAAAAAACTCTTTCAAAAAAGATGAACAGTAATCTGCGATAGGCTGTTGTTCCGTTGCTATTCCAGACGCCTCTCAATGTGAATACATAGCGGATGGGTTCAAAGAGCAAGCATTTCAGCTGCTGTACTGCGTGTAAGACCGCAGTAAATATGCTGGTAAAACTGTTCGATTCTTTTATGGATATTCGTACCACTTGTAATACAAATTTGTACGTATGTTAGTATTTTAAAAGAAAATTGTAGGGTAGAGGATGGAAATAGGGAGGAAATCTCTGTTTTGTGTCTTTATTCATGTCATTGCACAAGCTGTATGCTTGTTGTGATTTGAGTTTCAGGACGCAAAGTTAACAATTTCTGCAAAAGCCTTTTCCCTCAGAGGACATCTAGGTCTACATATTGCTTCACTGTTTTTGAGCTTTATTTTCCGTTTTCTCTCCTCATTATGAAATGTGTCATATTTATTTTTGTCGATATGTGATCTCAACTTAATGATACATTTCACACCTCCTTCACCGCACAGTGAAAATAGCTTTAACAATTAGGTATATTCACCTCGCGGGTTACTGGCATCATAATGACCTCTCACTTTCCACAAAATGAATGTTTACCTGAATCTCCAGCTCTCGTCAATATCCTCTTTCATTCTGACGTACAGTACCGAGAACACATTAGCACACAGACACGAGCACACACACACTTTCCTTGCAGTGTAATCCCAGCTTTTGTGGTTAGGTGGTAAAATGGACATTTTAGGCTTATTCTGATAACACTAAAGCCAGGAATGAGACTTGCACCTGACTGGTTGCTGACCTGTCCAATAAGGTCACCCTCAGTATGAGTGGCTGTGGGCCTTCAGCCAACGGGACAGCGATATGGTCACTGAGTTGAAAACAGTTAATCAGCCGTGGTTTAATATAAAAATATTTTGGAAGCATATTTGTGATCATGTTGATATGCAGCATAACCTGATAAAATATAACATCCAGGTTAACTGTTAGATATAGATATATCCCTGACAAATAAGGTAGCACAGTCAGACCTTATGTTCCCATGCCTGACTTAAGTTATTCCATGCATGCAAGTAAGGACATAAATATTGAGTGCTCATGCACTCTGAACGTCAACTAAACAAACCCAATCCAGAAATATAGAGTCCAGCAACTGTCTGTTTAATGTACCCCTTTGTTCTGTAGCTCTTCTAGGTCACAGAGTTGATCCCGACTCGGAGTCACCCTTAAGTTAATAATTGGTCTCCAGTCATTAAGCGCAGCTAAGTATTTTATTGTTCCATTTTGGCGAGGACATATAGCATAAATTAAGTGTGGGAGTATAATCTTTTTTTTGTGAATCAAGAGATAAATTACATGATACCAAAAATAGCATGAAAGCTAATAAATGCAAAGTGCAACCTTGAAGTAGAAAATGAATGTGATTAAGTAAATTAATTCGTTTTACACAATCCCTGCTGTCATGACGTTCCAGTAACCACAGTGAAATCTCACACATGCTATTTTCATGCTATTTTGATGATTCGCACAATTCTCCTGCTTCCAGTCGTACGCCCACCTTCAGATGTATCACTCTGACACCTCTAACTGCTCTGTACTGTAAGTCCCTGGAGCTTATTTGTTCTGTTGGTTCTATCAGTTTCAGTAAATAAATATGCTCAACCATTTTGTGGTAAATGTGATCTGAACGATTAAAAAGGAGTGTTACTCTAAGTTCTGCTGTCATAGCCCCAGGCCAGAACATTGTCTACTATGGGGTTTCAGGCTCATAAAGGGGTAGGGTTTGTTTACATTGGCAAATGTTACACAAACTATCTTTTTTTCCACATTAGATGTATGACACATCTCATGAAAAGCAAGATTTTTTTAGCAGTCTACACGGAAGGATCTAGATTCAAGACAAGACATATCATTCCACCTACAGTAGTAGTGTGTGAATGATCTCCGAAGGATCCTCCTCCATACATTCTAAGCAGTAGTCTATATGCAGTATCTGGCCACAGATGTTTTCTATTACAGCCTCTTCTGTGCACAGATTCTCATATTGGCCCCATATTAAAGCAATTAATGAAGCATCTCCCCCAGTAGGGCACACAGAACTGGTACAGATATATTATCAATGCCACAAAGCAGTAGTTAACATAACAAGCACATAGTTCATGTAAAAATCAAAGCTTTATAGTGAATTCAGCCAGAATATTCAAAAAAAATAGTCTTTATACCAACTTTGTATGCTTATTATTCCCTTTTCAATACCATGTTGTACACCATGTATCCAATGAAGAGTTTAAGCAAATGTGCTACAACAACATGTAATGGCAAGCAATGTTTGCAGAAATGGCCAAAAACAATTGAATGTATGCATTTGCAGACAATGTCTTTGAAATGGCATGCCAATAGAGTATGCTGAGTTTCTAAATGAGCCACATTGCTGAGGGACATGGACATTTCGGTGTGCATTTGATCTGATGGTACATAGCCTCTATCTGTTTTCATACATTGATGCTAAATTCATAGTGGTGCACAATTTCGACAGGAAAAACAAAATGTCACATTGATGATATGTGACCTACCACTGCATGATTCTTTCAAATTGGTGAACTACAATTATGCCAATTCTACTTCCAAACTCCCTTTCACACTGGGGTCTCAGGTGATTTTTAAAAAAGGCATTATTTTACAAGTTTGAACACACCAAGAGGTTTACATACCTGGTTGTGGTGGATGTACCAGGCCTGAATCAGTATGTAACACTTCTTCTTGTGGTGTTATGATTGTACAGTCCAACGGCTTATATGCAGTTTACTTCCATAATCCTGTGGAAATTAATCAGAGAGATAAAACCACACATTTTTTTTATCTGGGATTCAACCAGATAATTTCACAATTAAATGCATTTGTTCTTTTAATCTTCACTGACACAATTTGATGGGTTCAGCAATCAACTTGTCAACCTGTGCTAATAGAGAAGAAGCATAAACCCTTATTCAGTTGTGAGTAAATGGTAAGGACAAAGGTTTATTGAGTTCCAGCCTTAGAGAGGAAAAAAACTTAATGAACATTTCTGGAAAAGTGCAATGTGAACAGACCTTTAGCCCATTCACACCAGTTTGTTGAATGAGACAATGAAAGGGAGGAAAAACTGATGTTAAGACTTATTAAATATTACTGATGTACCTTGAGAAGGCGAGCAATTGGTTTGCCGTTGATGTCAGCACTTACTCTTGTGCTTGTTTTCAATAGGGTTACCACACCTGCCTCAACATTAAATTCAAGGACTTTTCAAAGACTTTTAAGGCTCAATTTCCTCATACCATTGACATGGCAAACTTTGTCACATTATCTTTCCAAAACTCTACAGTTAAGCATCTAAGGTTTCATGCCAGTAGTGGTACATAGGGATGCACATAAGCCAGGAATCACCTAAATTTACGAGAGCAGGAGATCATAACGATATTTGGATACAATACAAAACATTTAAATTCCAGGACATTCACTGTACATTTGTTTGTAAAAGTATATACCTGTAGGATCAAGCACTTTCAATGTCCCTTGAAAGGTTAGGGCCTCATTTATCTTTTCTGAAATTGAGGAGCTTTTGAGAGTTGTCAAGGCCTGTGAGATGTGCGCTGATGGAGGCCAGTGGCTAAGCAGCGTGCAGTTCAGATATGTAGAGTAGCGGCTAAATAGCATATTGTTCTAGGGATGGAGATTCATAGCTAAATAATGTAGCAACATGAGGATGGAGAGTAGTGGCTAAGAGAAGTAGCTTGCTGGTGTACCCTCGAGCAAGGTGTGTTAAATGAACTGTGTAAATAGGGGTGAGGCTGCTTACCTTTAGCCCAGGGTCTGACCCATATCTACTGGGCTGTTTGCTGGAGAAAACTAACACAGCTCTGTATGTTTAGGGCCAGGTCAGTGCAGGTGCAAGTTATCGATGCAAGACTCAAGAGCAAACAGCCAGCAGGGCTGTATGACAGCAGGACTGTAAAGCCGGGCTATACTGTGAAAGTCATGAGGGAAGTTTCAGCTGCTAACACGCATACACATACACCATACATACATTACCTGGACTCCCACCCACACAAACACATTTTCCATACATTCATCACATCCCATACGCACACAGCCACACCATGCACACATTGCCTCTGCCCCCACCCAAACACATATAACGTCACAAATGCACACGCACACATAAATGCTCAAGCCCAGTGCACCTGCACCACTTAAAACAAGCTGAGCCTGAAAGGAATTCAAAGCATTTAGAGAAACTTTATCTCTTTTTTTAAGCCTGATGGACTGTGTAAATATTTTCAGGGCTTTTGCTTACGCTTTCACCTCATAAATGAACCATGCCTAGGGTTGACTTTATGGGGTTCAGCTTCATGGGGTCCAACGCTGGCTATTTCTGCCACTGCTTTGAAAGCAAACAGTCTAATTGGCCATGAAATGCATTTTAATACCACCATGAATTCTAATTGATAGGAGCTGATGTTTTATACAAGATTAGACATAATAGAGTAAGTTTTACTAGGACAACTGTGATTCATTTTTTATGTTTTATTTTTTATATCCTGAATTAATATACTTTTATTGTTCAGATTTGCCATTGAAATACAGTATACTATACGTTAAATATTTCAATGCAATCGGACGATCTTCTGGACATATAGAAAGATAACTGACATGATACCGAAAACAAATGAAATCAAGAAATAAACCCAACAACATCACTAGTTGCGAAGGTTCTCAGAGTAAAACTGAATTCATTTTTTGGAATTGCAGCCCTCACAGAAGCTGGAAGATTAATGCCGAACAAATGGGCGCTGACATCTCACACTGTGCAATCTGGCACCGAACCGATAGATCAATTATAGAGCAAAAACAATCAGAAACGATGAGGTAGTTCAGTCAGGAGTCATCTGAGGGTCGGGATGTGGTCTGAGGTGGCTAATTTAATGGCTTTTAATAAATGTCAAGTACCCTCATCGCTGAAGATGACTTCCAGAGGGAACATGCTTAGTCTTGCTTGTTGACCTTGTCATGAGCAGTTAAAAGACTGGAAAACAACCTTGTTTTCATGACCTTCACATCACCCTGAAGACTATTTTTCTTGGCATCCAGAGAAGACGTGATCCTGTTTGTAACAAGCTAATGACCTGAGCCGTTCAGCTCCTCTCGCGTTCTTGATTCTGACTAGAGAATCTTGAAGGGTGAGCCATGCGTGTGAGCCTTGCAAATGTTAAGCTGGCCAAGGCCCACATGTGCGTTTTCGGCCCATTTTTTAATGTGTTCTGCTTGTTTGCTTCACTGGTTAATGGGTGGACTTTCAGTAGAAACCAGTTTGCTTTCCTTTGATTTTTTCTCTTTGTGCGCCAGTATAGTGCAACAGTGAAACCAGCTTACATGTATGGCATGCTGCAGAAATGGCTTAAACGCGTTCAACTTTTTCAGCACGCTTTCTACAGCAGCCTCTTCAGTGTGCTCAAGGATCCTGTGCCAAGTCTGTCTTTAATGTGCTGAGAATGGAGGAAGTTCCTGCCCTGGTTTCAGAGTGGAGCCAAAGCTCTGAGGGTAAAGCTTCCCGCTGTGTGAGAGAATAGGGCAGCAAACGCAATCAAAGGAAACTCAGATGTGCTGAAATGATGGCCAAAAGCATGTATATGCCAGTGTCTTTGTAAAACCCAGACAAATAAGTGAAGGACTATTGTGTGGAAACTATTCACCTGTGGATGGCCTTAACCCCTCCTTTACATATGCAGTAACAGGCTGCTAGTTCAGGCACCAGTTTGGAAAGACGTGGTCCACCCTATATTGCAGGATCACACCAGAATTAAGCTAGCATTGACTGTGAGAGGAAGTTCCTTGGCAAGTACCTCATAACTGAGGTATGCACATCCAAGCAGCAGGAGCTGGGTAAAAACACATTTAGGGATAGGGAATTAGTCTCTTTTGCTTTACAGTCTCACAAAGCATCACATAGTTTGCAGCAGAATCACCAAGGGATGGAGGGTTTGACTCAGCAGGTTCATCCCTGTCTCATCACTCAAAGGCACTTCCTGTGGTCAACCAGGCAGGTGGAGTTCACTTGCAGACTGCCTGTATGAGCTCCAAAGATCTCCGGCATGGTAGCTGTAGCAGCTTCAGCAGGATTGCAGAGTAAAAAGGTTGGCTGGTTGCACTCACATTGCAGGAAGTACACGTGAGACCTTCCCAGATTCACAGATTGGCTGATGTAACTTTCATTGAACCAAGATCAGTCCAGCACTGTAGTGCAGCAGATGCCGTGCTGCAACAAAGGGACTTTTTCCTTAAAGTTTTTCCCTTTTTTCTGTTAAATTAGAAACGATGGAGGGGAAGAAAAAAACATTAAGTGGCACATCTTAACTTGCTTGCTCGATGGTGCCTAGTTTGTTAAAACAGACCCCAAGCCAAGCCCTAATCAAATTTGTGTCTTTCTCTTTGATGAACTATGAACTTTTCAAACAAATAAGAAGCAAAAAAACAAAAACAAATGTGACTCAAAGCGGTAACGAAGTGAGTAGACAGGGTTGCATACTGAACACAAGAAACTCCCTGCCCCCCTTGCTGGCCGGCCGCTGTGTGACCTTTCCCCCTGGAGATGGCATTTCAGGTAAGCGGTAGCGGACGAGGGGGTGGTGGAAAGGGAGGAGGGTAAGGATCAGGAGAAGGGTAACGGGAAGTGTTCTCGGGCCGCCGCTGGATGCTGGATTGAGCTGTGGGATTTCCATGCCCCAGGCAGCTCGCGGCAGCCCTCTCTACGCCTCTCTACGCATGCCGCGTTCAGTTGAAAGGAGGTTTTTTTAAAAATAGAGCCACCAGGTTCCTGGAATTATACCACCAAGGAGTTCAATGAAAAGAGAGAATGGTTATCTGATATCAGGGGGTAGAGGAGGATGGAAAGAAGCAAGGTGGTGTGGGAGTTCTGGGACTTTAATAGTGACTGTAAGACATCATAACGGCGAGGCTTCCTTCCTCTTTTTCCAGGCTCAGCCGAGCGCACTTCCTCCCGTTGACGCGCTTCTCTGTCCGCTGCATGGGTCACAGGCAGACATGGCCCCCCTCCTGGGACAGACACTTGTTCCCTCCCTGGGACAGAAATAGAAAAGCCGACCGCCCCCCCCCCCCTCCACCACCATCTCCCGCACACCCCCCTAACCTCTCCTTTCCCCCCCTCAGCTCGACAAACACAGCAAAAGAAAACATCCCAGCATCCTGTCACTCTGCCAGCTTCACAAAAGATAGAGCACGCCTCTGATTGGGTCTTCCCGTTTTAAAAGCAGCGGGCTGCCGGACCTGGGGTCTGCTCTTGTGAATGGGGGGGGCGAGTGGGGCTAGTTGGGTGAGTGGAGTGGGGGGCATATTTAGTCTTTGATTTATCTTCTGTGGGCTACTGTATCAAAGAGCCGACCTCTGAAGTCCCGAGCCAGAGGAGCAAGTCATCAGCTGCTTCCTGCCTCCTTTGTTTTTGTCCTGACCCGGCGGCCGGAGAGGTGAGGGAGCGGGAGGAGCGGGCGAGGGATGGGGTTGTTGACCACATCGTCCCCGCACCGTGACCTCTCTCTCTCTTCCTGGTTTTTCATTTTTAGGCCTATGACGGTGACATACTTCAATAACCACAGTGACGAATGGAATGTTCATGGGACTCCTCCTTAGCTCCCAAGCTCCTTAGCAGCAAAGTTTGCAACATCGCTGTGTCAGTAAACTTGTGCATGCAACATAACACAGCCTTGGGGGGGCTGCTGAGCCAGTAGACCTACCAGCATCCCCTCTGTCATATATCACAGCCTATCTCTGTACCACCTCCCCCCCTCCCCCAGCCATCACTCACTCCCACTGACACAAACACACACAATGCACTGCACTGAGCCATACACCATGCTGGGGGCCCTCTCTGATTGACAGGCAGGCATGAGCAGCCCTGTAGAGGGCGCCACCAGGGGTTTTTGGAAATGTTATGATATGTATAATATGGATAGAATGTACAACAGAAACTTAAATTATAACAAGTTTCAGACTTGCAAATGTAAGGTTTTTACATATTATTATTGCGTGTTTTCTTCATTCTGCACCCCCTCTCCAGCTGCAGCTCAGCACTGGCTGAGACCCTCTGTCACCTGCTGCGCTCTCACAGGAACACACCATGTGCTTCTCTGTGTGGAAACTCCCCTGCTGTCCGACACACAGGGGGTCCCACTGCTGCCAGCAGCCTCCTATTACACAACATGCACTGTGTGCAGTCTGGAGGAGACGGAGTAAATGAGGAAGAGGGACAGTGAGAGAGCTGTCAATATGTCTGTAGTTATTATTTTACGTGGTACTTTGCATATTGCATATGTTTGCGAGATCTGTGTGTTGCTTGGTAACGATGGAAATATGGTTGTCCATCTATTAACGCACAATTGAATCCATTTGAGAGAGAAGGAAAGAAAGGAGCATGAGGATTGGGCAAGAAATAAGAGTGAGTGAGAATTAGATGGAGAGAAAGTTGATAGATTGCAAGACTAATTAGGTGGCTGGGAGGGATGACAAAGCAAGTGGATGGTGAAGGAACGGAAAGAGAGATGGAGAACAAGAAGGGGTGAAATCCAGAAAAGAAGAGCAAAAAAGGAGGCAATGATGGAGAGAAAGTGAGAAATAGAGTAAAGGAGAGGAAGGACAGAGACAGATTAATAAAAGACGCAAAAAAGAAAGAGAAGGAGAACAATGTATAATCGGTCACTGATTACATCAGAGCAGAGACAAATAGACTGTATACTAGTACGAACAGGACGTTCTCCCACGCTTAAGAAAAGGTTACGTTTTTCTGTGGGCTTTTGCAGCGGCTGTGGAGCTGGCATTCCTTGAGAGAACCGGGGCGTGCTGCCACAGGGCTCTGGGGGGGCACTGGGGGGTGCGTGCGTGTCCCGTGCGTGAGATCGCTCTGTGCCCTGCGCCTTGTTTACGTTTCTCTGATCTGTCAATGGGACCCTGATGGGAGATACTCTCCCTCCCCATTCTCTGCCTCTAAATCTGCACCACGATAGGGAGACGCACTTGGCAGGTGTTTCAAAGCTATCTTAATCTGCCTCTAACATGATACAAGTTCCATTCAAGCACTTCCTCAACAATCTCTTGTATCTGTAGTGGGTAATTTATCACATGCCATGTGATTTTAGGCTTGTACTCTCTGTGATTCTCAGGGAGGCTTCCATGCAAATTTGGCATCCTGAATATTTTTTTTTTGAAGGTTTTGGAGGGAACAAACACTTTTTCTATACTGCATGTCATGCAGAAGTTCAGTTAAGTGAATTAGTTTTCTTTACCTCACACAACAAAACGTATACAATATTACATTCATTCAGTGTGTCCATGATTTGTTCAATGGTATTTGTATAAATTGCTTAACCTGAATACATGTTATACATGTACACTGTCCTGTCAAGACTTTTTTTCTACCTGCTACCTGTACATGTACACTGTCACTGAATCAGCAGAGATGGGTCGCACGCAGGCATTAGCAAAGAGGTATGAGATGCTTAGCTTTTTGTATCACTTACACCATTTCACCACCTGCAACAACCTATGCCTCTCCAGTTCTGACAGCAATTTATTGTACTATTGTACTTTTATTTTGGAATTATTTTGTAGCAAAATATTGATGGTTTCATTTTTCCTCAGTTTTTCCATGATTAAAAGGAAAATAGTGGATGCATAGGTTCATTTGGTGGCTTTTAAGCTATACAAAAAAGGCAAGAAGCATATGAAATTCATACATGAAAGTGCTCGTTTCAAATGCATACATCTGAAATGCTGTCCATCCCTGCTGGTATGACAGGCCATGTCGCTCCTGGCTGCATGTGACCGTGCTGCAATGCGCAGCCTCTTCTCTATGTCTGCAAATTCTTTCCCCGGTGAGAAAAGGGCCTGCTGCGTGCTGTCTGGTTGCGTCACATTCAGCTCCATCATATTATCCTGTCATGACGATGATGGGAAGTGTGCGGTCAGGCACCGTTTAAAGGTTAAACATGCTTTAATTTCTGAAGACTGAAGGGTATGTGCATGTGTATGTGTGCAGGTACATGAAAGTGTATTCATGTTGGTGAGTGTGTGTGGGTGTCTGTAAAGGCATATGAGTGTGTACATATGTCAGTGAGTGTGTGTGAATGATTGTGCATGTATGTACGTGTGTATGCTAAGGGCTTGTACAGCTAGCCACATGAGCCCTGGTTGAGCACTCCCATCTGTCTGTTTATTTATAGAGAACAGAGCAGGTCGTTCCAGTCTGCAATGGTGGGAGAGACAGAGGATGAAAGGAGAGGAACCCAGAGTAGAGGAGAGGTTAGAAGGATAAGGGAATGATAGGAGTAAGAAGGAGAGAATTAAGACAAAAGACTCGGCAAGTAGTGAGATTCTAGTCCTTGGCAAGGAAACTTACCTGGTTCTCTCAGTCACCATTCCTATCATCTTACACTTTTGACTTTCAGACCATTAAAGAAAACAACGCTGGTACCCTCCAACAGGGAAGCATTAGTAGGGCCCACGTAGTAATGAAACACAATACGCTCACTGTGCTTGTGGTTCCCTCCACCCATGGTATCCACCTGTTTATTTGGTTTCATCAGACAGGGAACTGGCAGCTCCTCCGCCCCTTGCCCTCAGGGTTGATACCAGTCTGCCATGCTGGGAATGGGTGCATTTCCTCTTGGGTGAAGGGTGGTGGTGGTGGTGGTGGTTTCCTAAATGGCAGAATTTGAAGGCATGGATTAATTCATGCACCTGTAACATTTAGGCCCAGATTTAATCTGTACATTTTAGTATTATTTGACTTGCAGTTAAATGCAAATGTGAGTTTTTCTTCACAAACATTCAGGTTCAGCAATCATAAATATTAAGTTGATTAAGCTTGACTTTTCTCCTGAAATGATTTGACACATTCCCTGATGGAAGTTCTTGCATGTGTTACAAATGATAGGCAGCTATTCTGTTTGTACTTTTCTAATTCACCTCTCTCTGCACTTTATTGCAATGTTCTATCACATATACTATTTTTTTCACTGAATGACTATCCAGGTTTAGCACATTGAGTACACCTCTTTTCACTCAACTGGTACTGTCTCCAGTTCTGTGCAAACAGAAAGGAGATGAGTGTGGAACCCATGCACCAGTCAGCACTTAGCTTTAGCATAATTACTGAGGTCTATGGGAAGTTCGGGGACAGGTAAGTAGCTCTCCTCAAACATAAGGAGGATTTGTGGCTTGACAAGTGCAAGTGGAATTGGGCCCAGTATTTTCTGGATTCAGGGCCATTAATCCAGGAAAGACAAAACATTGCACTAATCCAATAAAGAAAAATGCTAAACAAAAAAAGTGATGAGGACACATGGCATAGAAAGTGAATAAAACAAGTAACCTATTGAGGAAATACAGGTGAAAGACAGGTGACCTGGCATTGTGCGTCATGCAGGGGGGAGCACAACACAGCACTGTGTCACTGGGGGAGGGTGGGGGAGGCATGCCAGTAACCTGATGCCACTGATCCCTATCTCTCCTGGCGTGACTCGCACTGCCAGCCTGCCAAGGGACTTCAAAGGCAATCAGGTACCTCAGTGGAGTTGCCTGCCTGGGTGGGTGGCGGAGAGGAGCTCCTGTAAACAAGAAGCTGCATCAGGGTGGAGGGATGGGGCCTCAGGGCACTGTAGGCGGGCGAGGGGGTGGGGTTGGGGTCTCACCTGCCCACCTTCCTCTCGCTGACAACCTGGTTCCACTCGTCAAGTGTTATAGGAGAGATAACAGGCCCTCACACGGCTTTGACAAAGTGGCACTTGAGAAGGTGACTATTAATTATGGAGCACTGTCAAGAAACGTAATACCCTCAAATTTCAAGAAGTCTTAAATATTCACAGTCTTACATATTGATGCAACAGAAGTGATTGTTTTGATCACATCTCTGCCAAGGAAGTCCTGCCAGTTCTTTCACAGAATGGCTTTTTTTGCCAGCTACTTCACCTACATACCTTATGACACATGAGGCAGAAAAACAAAAACATCAGTAAGGTAACTTGTAGCCATACAGGTGACAAAAACAAAAAGAAGAGCCACGAACTGAAGAAGACAGCATGAGCGAATGCTGATGCGTGCGTAAATCTCCTGTTCTTGCATGTGGCGTAGCAGGGCTGCATAGTCATTGAGTCGCCCCGTTTACATGTATGTGGAATGTCTCCGATGGGTGGAATCTCTGTCTGCATTCCTGTCGACATGCGTCAACTGGCTCCCATAGGTTCCACCCGGGAGCCAGGCAGGAATGGAGATAGAGAGAGGGCCCTTCAGCAGGGTAGCCTGCCGACTGACCAGCAGTGGCCCCACCACAGACCGAGGGAACTTCCCTCAGCAAGCCAATAGAACCTACCCACAGTCATGAAAACGCACTGATAAAAAGGATTTAAAAAAAAAAAAAAAAACATGGCATTTGTTGTTATGGAAATAAAGTGTATTGACTGGGAGGGGCCTGTCAACGACCGTACTGTTCAACAAATGGGGTTTGGTTTCATTTTATCTCCCAGTAAGAATCTTTGTGGGTTTGAATGCTCTAAAGACTGGGCAGTCCTTTATGTGAAATGGAAGTTCACCTGAGGTGCACCCAAAAAGAGGCAGCTGTGTAAATGGATTGCGGTTGTTAGCAAAGATGTGAAACGCTAGCACTGCAAGCCATTATGGAAGGCCAAATAAATAAACTATATCTAAAATGTATTTAACTAGGAGAGGCCCAGACAGCTTCTGGCACAGGTATCAAAGTGAAAGAGCCTTAAGGATCTCAGTGTTCTGGATGATATGGGTGACTCAGATCAGATGATACCAACTTTAGATAGGCCTAGCAAGCAGTAAGGGGCATTAACTTACTGTATTGTGTAATGCAAATGTACGGTACAGAAGAGGGAGGACCACACTGAACTAAAGACACTCTTACGAAAGGCAAATGCTAAGTCCACAGAGTGAAGCATATTTAATTGAAAGTGTGTTTGTCTCAGGTTTTATACATTTATAGATGGTCACCAGAATCATATTTGTTCCTGTGATGGTTTTCAAATGAGATTAAACCAAGGTCTCTGAGACCTTTCGCAATTCTGTGGAGGTCACCTGAAACAGAAGGGGGCTGGAAGGATGCTGACCTGGGTGCCATGGCTAAATTCATCTGCCCATCTAATGAACGTTTCCCTAAGTCTTACTGCCCATCCAAATAACATCCATGCTCTGGGGTCAGATGGGGGATTTGGAACTTAGGCCTCACATCCCAAGTTACCTTTTGATTCCGCTCCCGGAAAAACAGGACAGGAAATCATACTGCTTTGTCAGAGCCAAGACACAACATGGCTGCTGACTGAAGGGGACACACAACACCCCATCCGACACATGGGCTGATCCTGGTAAGAGCTGATCAAGTCAATCATTTAATCAACCCCATTAGATTGGGTTGCTGTAAACTCAACTCCCAGGTTCAGTTACTAAGGACCAGGTCCAGGAATGTTTAATTGGCTGGGCAGTCAAAATCCTGGGGTCACTAATGTATAGTTTTCAATATACTGGACATTTATAAGGATGAAGGTATATTGAGGGGTGAGAGGGCCAGAGGCAGGCCTGAAATCCTTGCTCTGCAATCTGCTATTAACTTAGATCCTTACAGAAAAACGCTGTACCAGTTGCACAACCAACATGGGCATTACTTACAAACCCATCAAATTATTAATGAAGGGTCATCACCTAGTGTGCTAACCGTGTAACACATGAACAGTCTCCATGTTTGTTTTATTTACTTGACCAGTTAGAGGTGTTGTACACTGGGTGCCGCGCTTCTTCGGAAGTCACCAGAACATTAGCTACAGGTGCGTGTGGCGTGCAGTTTGTGATTAGCACAGCTTGTCTAATTTCACCCGGGCCCCTCCGGGAGAGAATTATTAGAGGTCTTGTACCTTTTAGCCCTGCAGTGAAATTTAGTGCAAATACCTGTGTGATTATGTGCTGGTGCAGCACAGTTTGACATGCGGAGGGAGGGGAAAATTTAAAAAAACTCATAGGCAACTATGCAGAGTATTTGTCTTTGACATGTGGGCAGTCTGACTGTGGAACACGGGGGAGATGAGTGTGAGGAGAGAGGAGCCAGGGTGAGGAACACTGTACACACCTGCCAATCACATGCATTCCACAAAGCAGCCGGCAGGTATTTGCCCCTCAGTGTTCTAGCCGCTTGGGCTCCGTTCCAAGAAGACTTATCAGAGTCCCCAGACCTTTATGTTCTTTTTTTCATGTTGGAAATCTATCATGAATGTTTATATAAAAATGACTTAAGCAGCTAATCTGATGGAGCCTTATCTGATCGTGTGGGAATGGTTCATTAAATCAAGTGAGAAAAATTCTCACGAAGCCTTTTTTTTTTTTTTTTTTTTTTTTGCAAACACCGCTGCTCGGTAGCTGTTAGCTGCTGCCACGGTGGCCGGGCACTCGCCTGAAAAGGAGCTGCCCCTGATTACGTAATCTGTTGGTAATGTAAGTGGAGAAGGTGAGTCACACAACCGTTGTGTCCAGTCTGACAGACCGGACTGGAGGAACTCAAGGGTGGCTGCAAGTGTGTGGACCCAGTCCAGAAAGCTTTCGCCATTTGATGAGATTGCAACCATTTAGGATGTTTTCAATGGTATTTTTTGCTGAGACTTTATCACTGTCAGACGCAGCATGATGCCCGTTTTAATGTTAACAAGTGAATCACAATAAGGAAGGAATTAAAGTCTTGTAGAAAAAGATAACTTCTGAGAACTTTACCAGCTCTCTGCCTGCCTCATTAAGATTTCAGTTCCAACCTAATCGATGGCGTGATATTTTTTGTCTTCCAGTAAGGAACATGATACTGTATATCATCTCTGAGCTTTGAGAATGTGTTCTGACATTCAATTCCAAACTTAACCTTCTCACAAAAGCCCTCTCTCTCTCTCTCTCATAAGATGGCACCCTTCATTACCTTGCTTTTGAGTGCATGGAATGCCATGACTGCCTGGAATCTTATCTGTGAGAAAGGTGCCTGTCCCCCTGGGAACCCTCTCAGGGTGAGAAACACAGCAACAAAGGTTCAGCCTCTCTGGGAACTAGGGGGCTTGCCAAAATTAAAGGACAACACAATACAGTGACAACAGATGCATAAATGTTTTGTTTTTTGTTTTGGGGTTGGGGGTTAATGCAATTATTTTATCTCAAGTTAGTAGCATTTTCTTTGCACACCAAACTGAATTTGGTAGGTATATTTTCAATGCAATATAGAGCAGCCAGGGGACAAATGGATTCCCATGCAGGGTACACCATTTTTGCAATCACTGTGGGATGTTTTAGCTAATCCCTGAAATCTCTGATGGGAACCTTAAAAAATGTTCAATTGACCAAGACCTGGTTTTGAGAATAATGGTATGGTAAGACACCAAAGTGAATCTTTGCATTAAAAGGTATTTGCTTTAGGAATGGCTGCAGTCAAGTATCGGGCATGTAGACCCAAATGTACCTATATTTCACAGCCCTGCCTATGGCAAATGACTGGCAGCAGACCATCTTGATTCATACGGATGAATGCACAAATAGCTGGTATACTTGGGCCCTCTGTGGAGCATGTCCAGCTGAGAGACATATGTATATCACAATGGCATCCACCCATAGTTTGGATTGTCTCTGGATCCCTCTGAAGGCCAGGTAGCTGCTTTGTCAGTTTTTCATGGATGAGATGTAGATGAGACATGATGTGCTCTGGCTGATTGAAAGTGACGTACTTTCTCAGTCTGATCAATGTGGCGGTTATCTTTGGCCTGCCGTGCACTCACATGGCTCACATTCCGTCACGGTTGGAATACCACGAAAAGGACTTGTGGGAAATGCATGGGCACCAACAAAGAGTACACTTTTAAGTTTGAACGTCACCACTGTACCCACCACACTGTCAGCTAAATGTTTGATGCAAGGGAGGCGGGGCTAAAGGGCAAGCTCCTAGGTGAAAGGCCAATAAACATAGAAAACAGTACGGTATCTTGATAAGATGCAAGCACTCTCACCTTCAGATCTGGAATTCAAGAGCTGCTTCAAGGTTCACTAAGAGAATGGGTCATGGAAAAGCTCTTTTGCACTTGACACATCAGTCATGAAGTCCCCCCCAAAAAAAAGAGCAAAAGAAGATTGGGAAATTGTACCAAAAAACAGTGCATTGAGGAAAGTCAGTGGTCAGTGAGGTCAGCGATTTCCCAGCTAAAACTGAATTGTTAATGCAGTGCTGGATCTTTATTGTGCTAGCTCTGATGACACAACAAACAAAACACTTGGAATGATCATGAGAGGCCATTCCCACTACTCATAAACTAATGGGTGTGGTGCATTATGGGAGCCTTTCTGCTGGCTACCACAGCAATGCATTAGCAAACATGAAGCGGCATAGGAAGTAACATAGGGATGACCAACTCTGGTCCTGGACTGCTACAGGCTTAGCTAGTCTTTGCTATTGCTCCGAATCAAATCGATCAATTAGCACAGCTGATTTCTTAGTTGCTCATCCTATAGCTTTCCTGAACCAGGCTTGGCCACCTCTGGAAGATTGACAGTGAAGCCTCAGTAACCCCAACTATAGCTGAATTCTGTAGATACAATCACTGCATACCAATCAGGAAAACAGCTGATACACATGTCTACTGGCATGGACCAACCAAAACCCTCTCAGCCCCAACATAGTCCTTCATCCATCAATTGCCAAAAAATATCAAAGTGCATATGAAAAATACTGCTTTGCATAAAGGCTTTTGGTATGACATCATTAATTTTCTTCCTCATCAAAAATTCCTATCACTGAAATAAGACTCTTTTTGAAACCCATTCACCTTTGAGACAACTGAACTCATGAACCCCATTGATTACAAACTTCTAATCTCAAAAACCAGACAATGCCTAATATACAATTTTAAACTAATTCCTGTGAAGTCTACTGGAAAGTATTTGGTCATGGTTGCCTCCCAGTGACATTTTGTGCTTTCATTGACATTCCGCTAATGCTTCTACACTTAACTGGGAAAGGACTTATACAGTTTATATACAGTCTTTTGCACAATAACAAGAGACAAGAAGCCACTCTGCATTTTATGTCTGGTTTCAAAGCCCCTCATATCATATGCGTACCCCTGCCTGTCAGTGGGAAATTTTTAAATGCTCCCAACATTTGGCTTGAATAAAATTAGCTAATCCTCTATTAAATTCATGCGGCGGGGAGGGATATCACATAAACTCAGAAACGGGCATTGTCAGATGCTGTTTGGAAGTGCCAGTGCAGGTATTTTTCTGTCTGTCTGGAGCACATTGTGTGCTCAACCCTCTCATCTGTCAGGTTTTACGGGACACAGAATGTTATCAATACTTGGCGGCATTCGCGTTATTTGAAAAGGTCTCGCGCTCTGGAGTTTCAACCGAAAAGGTTTGCGCCGGGGCCGTCTGTAAATGACAGAAACACCATTGTGTCCCATCAATCAATGGCAGTTTGCCTTTGAAGGCACAGAGGAAGGGATCTCTGCTCTGTTTGTCTCCCTCCAGTAGACCGTAACCACATCAAACATGCTTGCTTATATTACTCATAAAGCCATGTGTCTTTGTGGTAATGCCCTTTATTGTGTGTGCTGAGGTTCTACAAACAAGGTTACTATTTTTTTATTTTCCTTTTTTTTTTTTTCCTATGGCGGGGTTTCCCGGGTTTGGTCATGAAAACTGCATTGTTTTCGTTTCTCTACCAGAAATTACAGATGACAACCTTATATTTTAAGTTTTTTTTTCTTTGAATTGTATATGGAATTAAGGTTCAAGGACACCGGCTGCTCTTTTATTTGAAAAAGTATTTCAAAAAGTTTGTGAAAAAACCCGAATGAGGATTGTTGGTAAAACAGAATGGAGGCCTGTTCTTTCAATCTACGAGTATATGGATATGCATGATTAACTTTGTAAATAAAATCTGTATTGTGTTTTTTTTCTGTTGACTATAGGAATGAACAGATAGATATCTACTCAATTTATACTTAATCTTTGTGGTAACCAAGTAGCCCCTATGCCTGAGCCCCGATTCCATCAAAACTTGATCTTAACCTTGAATTACAATTTTACAACTGAATGTAAATGTAACTTTTGTTTCTTCGCAGATTTTAGGTATCTCCAAAGGTTTTGTTGCCGTTGGAGATAGTTAAACTTGCAAAATGTAATCTTGAAGAAAAAAACAAACACCTGCATTTAATTGTGAGTCAAAGTTGAGGCCTAATATTGTTTGAATCTAGACCTGAATTCAGGACAAATGGTGCTTAAACCAGGCCTTGATGTCTGCTTAGTGAGTTCCTTCAGTGTGCAAGTTCAGGTGCAATGGCACACTTTCCACAAATCTAAAAACTGATTTCAGGCACCATTTGGGTATGGTAGACAATATTGGTTTTTATTCAACATTATAAGTTCCAGAAAAAAATAATGTCTGCCCTTGAAAACCCCTACAAAATAATGTCTTAAATCACACAAAGCTCAGAATAGGTTCAGAATATTATTTCAGATATTATAAGATCTGGATTTTCAAACACAAGACTTTTGCAAAAATCATAAATATCAGACAAAAAGTCACAGGAGTCAAATAGCTCATAGAATATCAGAGAACTATTATTTCTTCATTATTGAGGTGTGAAGTCTGGAATTGAGAAAAAAATGGGTTGTCATACTCCTGTATAGCAGCATTCCTGTCAAAAACGGTGACACTGAACACAACATAAATCATCTGACTAATACAAATAAGCTGTCACGTTGTAAATCATTTTGTTTTTAGGGGCCTGAAAGGGTGTGTGTGTATGTGGTCTTCAAAAAAATCATACAATTATGGGGTCAGGGTTATTTTTAGAACACTACTGGTGTGATTTTTAAAAGTTGATTGTCGGACCATGATTGACGCAGTTTTTAGAGCTAACACAGGTAGACACGCCCTGACTGAAACCCCATCCACCCAAGCTCCCGCTGCCAGCGTGGGGAGGCGTAGCCTGTTTCACAGGTATTACTGTCCACAGCTCTAAAATAACTGGGGAAACCCTTCACCTAATCACTCCCAGCCCTCTGGAAATCGCTCGTCCAAAACATTCGAGGAAGCACTGGGGCTTAAACCACAATTGCAGAGAGATCGCTCACTAGGCGACATACTTCCCTGATCCGGACCGAGGAAACAAAAAAAAAAACTTGTCCCAAATAACAGCTAAAACACCTGACCAACCTACAACGTCATGCAGATCGAGTGAAAGAATATAATAATGACTCACAATTTAAACAGACAACCATGCATTGTGTAACATTGTCTGGCTTGATTCTAAGAAGACAAGTGTTGCTTCAGCACTGATATTCATCTGATTTCCATAACAAGGGAAAAACAACATAAGAGGGCTGAGGTATGTTGCCAGCATGTTTATTAAGAATGCCAACGTATATCTTAAAAATATGTGAGAAGTAGGTAGGCTGGTTGTAATAATGGCAGTTGCTTTAGCAGTCATGAAATGGCCATCGTACAGAATGTCCCCGAAACTACGCTGGACAAAGCCCAAACGGGAACAACCCATCTATGACCCATTAACAAGGAAAAGGCTTGTAAGGAAATATTCTAAAGTAAACCACATGATAAATTCAGTA